>NW_010729106.1:4624665-4781511 GCF_000365185.1 Nelumbo nucifera | reverse complement strand
GACTGAGGAGGCTGTCGGCATCTTGACACGCAGTTGACGCGACCTGCGCTGTCCTCGTAGCCCCACGCGTGGCCCAGTGGATCGCTGACACGTAGCAGGAGCGAGAGTTGCAGCGTACAACCATCGATATTTCCGCCCGCCTCTGACACGAACTGACTCTGATGCTCAACGCCATTCACGTGACACGTGTTCATTCTTCATTGGCTAAAAGCACGTGACCCACGCACTCACTCGTGGTCCCTGACTCTCTGTGCACTGTCAGGGAATGCTCGCATGCAAGAATCGAATACGTACACCGAGAACTGGCTGTGGCAGTTGTCGTCATCTGTAGCCACACGAGGAAGCCAACCGCTTTGGACTTTTCTGCCCCTAGCCCTGTCCTTGAATTACTAAAGTATCTGCTTGATCTGTTTTCTTCACTGCTTCACAGCAGAAATAGAAATTAAAAAAATAAAATAAAACTTTGTTCTATTTCTTAATTACTCAACAACCGTCTAAGACTAGGTGTTTTTTTTGGACAATCTACGGATTTGTCATTGTCTTGGCTGTTGATTTGATGATTTGAAGATCTGGGTGTGTGTTTTTCTTTATTTAAAACTTTCCCCATTTTGACGACCATTGCTTAAACTATCAAGTACAACAAGGCAATTGAGATAAGATCAGCTTAAAATTGGGGAAAATATTGATAAAAATGGACTTCGATGCATGTTTGTTTCTGATAGGTAAATTAAGACAATAGAAATGGAGAAGCAGACAGACGATAATATCATGGGGTAAGGATATTTGAGGATGATTTCTTCTTTCTTCCTCCAAATAGGCATCCAATGTATTTGTTTCCAAATATTTTTCTTTCTCAATCCTTTTTGCTCTAATTGGGCATCATTAATGGGTTGAAAGAAGGCCTTGTTGTGGCTTTGTTCACCATCTAAAATGGGCCTATTTTTGCTCTAATTGGGGTTATTTTACAATTTGAAGAATTAGGTCCGTCTCCATTATCTTTTGAATAAGCAAGAATGAACCATTTTTATAAGCCATTTTCAAGGGGTAAAAAAGAGACCATTTTTGGTTTATTTTAGCTTCAAAACCATTAATTACCCTAGCTCCCCAAGCTTCAATCAGACAAAATTTAATGGGTTTTATGGACCAAGAAAAAACATAATAAAATGGAATGCTTTGTCTGTGAGAAGTAGCCATCTCTGTATGTTAAGCCAAATCCATAAGTAGCATTCATTTGGTTGTAATTATATTCCCTTTAGATGCCATTGGACCACCAACATACATCTACAGCTAAAACCATGACAACTTGGAGATAAACAAATTAGAATAATAAACAATTCAATGTTAAATATTCCAAAAATCAGTCTGAACTTACTTTTTAACGAATAAATTGACAAGTGATAGGGGCACTACAGTAATATAATAATATACAAGGATAGAAATGTCACTTTAACCAAAACTAGGCTATTTGTCTGCAGAAAGAAATTCTTCTGACCGCCAGTGGTATTGGGCTTTAGTAGTTTCTTCACTTTCATAAAAGATTTGGGCTGTGATTTGGGCACACACCCTGCTTCCGATAAAGGGGGCAGATCCCTTAACCTACAACCCCTAGAGGACGTAATATATGTCTGTGGGGAGGGCTTTTCTAAAGAAGGGGTGTGCCCAAATTACCGCCCTCAGTTTTATTTTAATGAAAACAAAACAGAGTTAATGATTGGTTGATGAAAAAGCGAAAGTGATTTTTTTGGCGTTGGGCTCTGTTTTCTACCCTCAAAAGCCCCACAAGAATAGTGTGGGAAAGCTTTTTGCGTATGGGTCACATCATTTGAATAAACAACTCGATTACTTTAGAATTGTGAAAAAGCATTTGGTGGTTCACTAAAAAATGGTTGATGGGCCCTTGCAAGTGAATAAAATACTAGATTTATTGAGATTGCATCAGTAGTGGGTTTATCAACAAATCCCCATCTTTGTTTTTGGAGCACTAATCTTGTGGATTTTGAATTCTTTCCAAAGCTTTTGTTACTCCTCCCACCCTTTTCCAATGTGTATTCAATGAGACATGACTCCCCCTCTCCTTCTTATAAGGATAACTATTAAAAAACTAGTGAGGAAAATTAGGTAAACTAGAGAATTTTGGGGATGGTATGTTTGGTGAATTTAACTAGTAAGTGGGTCAGGTTTGTGCTGAGCATTTGTTGAATTTTGGGCTTAATCTTGGGCCCTGACTTGGGTGAGATCTGCTTTGGTTCAATTCGATTGGCATTCAGAATCAAACCCAAACCATTGTTAGCCAGCTTGCATTTATGCCCTTTAACCATTTGAGGCAAAAGTGAATATTTCCATTGAAGAATGAAAGAAGATTGAAACTGTTTGATGAAAGTGAGTGGGTAATGTAGGTACAAAAGTTCATAAATTCAAGTCTATATTGGTCCCTTCTACAAAGTAAGGAAAAAGAGAATGGCATTCTGTGGGTCCTAAATCAGTATCTACACACCATTGTTGTACATATATGCTAAAAGTAAATTGGCTGATCATTGGATTCTAGGTAATAGGTATCAATTCATTGAAATAAACTACTTAAACTTGTATATACAGCTGTGGCGCCAATGTCTACGGTAGGGCTGCAAACTGAAAAATTGATTTATCTAACACCCAAATTTGATTTATCTAACATTTATAAACTAAAAAATTGATCAAAGTATTATATATTGTTAATAATAAAATGAACTAACAATAGGTTCTGATATTTTACATCATGAATAAAATGAATTTATTATATTGTATTGGATGGGGGTAGGTAGATCCATATTTGATCCAGTTATAAATGGATTTATGGGTTTAAATATGAATTTAGATAACCAATATTATTTGGAGACCTATGTTATTCGTAATTTAGATTCCTGTTTGATTAGTAGGAATAGGGATTTAGAATTGGAATTGGAATGGGCAATTCCGATTCCAACTTTTAGTTGGGCGGAATTAAAATCTTATTTCAATTCCTGTTGGAATGGCATTCCCCCATTTGAGGTCCCTTCCTTAGGAATGAAATCCCATTCCTGCAAACTCCCATTTCTATTTTCATTGCTGTCTGAACCAAACAGACTATGGGAATTGACCATTTTGATTCTGATTCCAAAGGATTTCGATTCTGATTCCAATTTCAACTACGAACCAAACGGACCTAAGTCTATTTTCTAAGTAGTTGGAATGGAATTCCAACCTATATTTTGGATCATGATTGAACCGGGTCACAATGAACCAACATCAAACACTAGTGGCTCAACGATTTGAACCATAGGAGCTTCTCAGTCCTGTCCCCACTTATAAATCCGGTACCCATGGATTGGATGTAGCTCAATGGTCCAAAAGAAAAACAAAAAATTGAACTAAAAGAAATTTTCGTAGTCTTTTTTCCCACTTGTAATTCAAACGTTATGGATTGGATGTATGGGTGTCAATGATATTCGAAAATCCGATTTCGAATTCGAGATTTGATATAATTGAATTGAATTCGGATAATTTGAATATCTAATAAGTGGAATTCAGATATCTTATTCATATCGAATAGCTAATCGGGTTTGGATTCAGATATGACCCGATTCGATTCGATAAATATCCAAAATCAATTGATTATTTAATTTTTATATATAATATATAAAAATATTTAAATGTTTTATATAATTTAGATATAAAATAATTAAATTAATATAAATAATTTATATATTTATATACTTTATATAAATAAAATATTTGTTTTATATATTTATTAATTACCTAAAATTATTATTTGGTTGAATTCAAATCAAGTCGAATATTCAAATATTTAATCAAATTCCAATTCAAGTATTAATTTTCAATATTCGTCCGATATCGAATCGAATTCGGATGTCAAATTTTCTGATCTGATTCAAATTCAGATATTGCCTGATCTGATTTGAATTAGATCCATTCACACCCCTAATTCGAACGAACAACCCATTTTGACAAAAAAATAGTTAAAATAAATAAATGGCCAAAAACTGTCAAATGGGTCAACGGTTCAACCACCCGGGTTAATGGATCATTGATCAATTCAATGGTTTTTGGCCAAGGGTCGAGTATGGGATAAAACAGAACTGATTACTTGGACAGTTCTTGGGCCGAATGGTCCGACTATCCGGGTCAACGACGGTTCAAAAACATTGATAATCAGTAGATGGTCGGTGATTAATTTACATTTTATACATTTTAATTAGGTTGATTTGCATAAGGCAAATCCCTTTTGTGAAAATTAAGGCAAAAATACCCTTATTCATAATAACAAAAGTAGACAAAAATGGACGTTCTTTTGCATATAAAAAAAAAGTACTTCTTAACTACTTAGGTTGCGCCTGATATAGTTGTCCTTTCTACTTGAAACATTTTGGGTTATCTCATAATGGGCATACAAACTGTTATTTGAGGCTGTTTGTAAAACATCAAATTAATTTTTTTTTTTAGTTTGTTCTCTTATATGTAATGAAACAAAATATATCTCTCCCTAATTTGTTTTGATTAATTCAAAATGTTTAAAGAAAAATCAACAATAGTACCAAACACAACCTTAATCTCAGGTGTATCCTATTTATCAAAAGCGGGGTGTCCCATATGACTCAGCAGAATTCCCTAATCTTATGAAAAGCCACCCAACTCTATAAGTGGGGCAACTCCTATAAAATACAAAAAAGATTAAGTACAGTTTTGTCCAAAAAAAAGAAATAAGTGCTCATTTAAAACAACCACCTGATTCTGATTGATTCTAAGTATTTATTTTCAAAATAAACATTTATTCTATACTTATTTGTCAAACAGAAACAAATACTTATTTTTCACTTATTGCATGGTCCCATTCCAAACTGGGGCTTAAACTAAACACTTTCTATATGACACCATGATGAAATTTCATGTAAAGAGGAGCAAAAACCAACAAATGAATACAAGAAGTCACCTTAAAGTATGTGTATGGTATGAATTCAAATTTCAATTATAATTCTTCCACGAAAGAAATACCAAATGTATACACAAGGATGAAAAAAAGGACAAAATACTGTAATGACTGGGGGTAATGATACTGTGTGTGTATAAGATACAGAAAGAGACAAAACAATATGATGCCATGAACTTCCTTTTCTTAATAAATTGTACTGTTTACCTGAAAAAACACTTGTACTGTATACATACAAGAACCTAGTACAGTCACTATGGAAATAAATTAGGCTAACTTACAGGTAGCTACCCGTACTTTGGGGTAATGATACTTAGCCCCCNCCCCCCCCAAACATTGTTTTGCCACAAAGATCCCTGTATTTCTGGATTTCAGTTCTTGCCATCAACCTTTCGTCAACATTTTCATGTAAATCCCAAGTTATCCTTCTTTTATTTTATGAGACTAATTTACTCTTTGAACCATGGTTTTGAAAATCAGACTGGTTGGCCTGGGAACTGGTCAGGCAATCAATCCTGCTTTACTCTAAAATTGTTTCTAAGTCAAAAATCGTTGATTTGGTCAGTGATTTATTGACTCAAACAGTGACTTTTGGTCATTTTTTATTTTAATTATTTTTTAAATCAGAATAGGTTATTCATTCAAATCGAACGATCGGACATTCAACCCAAGAACTGCCCCTAAAACGGTTCCTTGTTCGGTACAATTTTTAAAACCTTGCTTTGACTTAACTTTTTCTAAATTCCTATCTCTTGCCCATTCCTTTAATCTTTCAATCCAGAAGAAATATCATACTTTGACATGCCCATTTTTTGTTATTTTGATAGTTTTTTGCTTTCACTCCATAAATCTCAAATGGGCAATTTAATAACTTCATCTTCTCCGTCAACCCCATGAATCACACAAGGGGCAAAGTAATAAAATCCAAAAATTCAGGGGGTTTTTGTCACAAAACAAAACAAAGTTCGGCAGGGGACAGGTGTCAGAACCAAATCAAACCAAACCCAATTATATAGGTTTGGGCCTGAATTTTGTTATAATTGTGTATATTTAATGGCATATTACAAAGAAGTATTTATTAACTAGAATAATGTATATATTTATTGTATGTAGCATATATATGATGTACATAGATCTGGGTTCCTTTAATTGGGCTTCTTAGAAAGTGGTTTTGGGACCTTAAGGGGTGTGCCCCATTTGATAAAATGAAGAATGCCATGTCCTAACCCTTGTTCAAATAAAAAAGAATGAAGATGTTATTAATATGACTCGAGAGAGAGAGAAAAAAAAAAGGTTAATAAACAGTTGGACACAGAGCTGATGTAGACTGAAAAAGTGAGCACATGTCCAATTTTGAAGGACCCCAATTTGATGGATGTCTGAATTGACCACATCGTTGCTATGTATGGCTGAAACAAGAGAGACATCGTAGAAGAACCTTAACTTTCAACAACCCTGGGCGGCCCGCTTAGAAAAAAGCCTGTTTGTTTCCTGATCTCTTCTTTAATTAATTATGATTTTTAGCAATAAAAAAAATAGTTTCGATGAAAGAACTGTAATTAGAACACAGTTCTGTTTGTCAGAGAACTTTATATTCCTTTCAAATCTAATAACGCGTTAGAAAGAGAGAAAAAAAAAGGTGGTCTTCCACCCAAAGCCACCCCTCTCTCTCTCTCTCTCTCTCTCTCTCCTGAATGAACCTCGCTAGAATTTGGAGAAACTTCGATGAAACGGTTCTAAATTTAGTGATGCGATATGTTGCTTATTCAGCAATCTAAATTTAAAGCATCACTCTCTGTGCAGTGTCTCATTTAATTTCCTTTCCTTTTCTTTTCTTTTCTTTTCTTTTTTTTTTTTTTTTGCAGAAGCGGTGTAAATTTAAAATTTTCTTCTGCTTCATTCAGTCTTTCTCTCTCTCTCTCTCTCTGTTCTCTCACAGAAGACTCCTGTTAAAATGGAGAAAGCTCCCGTTCATATCTTTTGAGTGCTAAGCAAGAACAAGAAACTGAGGGAGACCCACCAGAGAAACCTATCCAAAGTAATCAGGGAAAATGATGATGGTCGAAACCTCGGGAAAGAAGAGGCCCTCGATCAACCTCTCCCTCTTCATCAACTTTTCTGAGTTATCCTCCTCCGATTCTGGCTGGAAGTCCCCGAATTCCATAATCGACTGCAAGCCCCCCACCAAATCTCTCCGGAAGAACTTCGAGGAAGGCGTCGTGGGGCTGGGAATCGTGGCCGCCATGAATGAAATGAATGACACCCATGATGCATTTTCCTCAGCTAAAACCAGCAGAGCTGTGAAGATGGCACTCTCGCCAAGATCGGAGCCGATCCCCATCGTTTATGCCAAGCCCACCTCTAAGCATAAAGAACCCATTTCCGAGAACAAGCATGAGATGGAGCTCTCTGAGAGCTATACGTGTGTCATTTCCCGTGTTGGGAATAATTCGATCAAGAAACATGAATACTTTGATAAGCCTGATGACACTACTGGTACTCAGTGGCTGAATTCTGCTGTTTTCTTCACCTCCCCACCGGACTATGTTGAGCCCGGGACGGCTTTTCGTACTGCTGACTTCCTCAGCTCTTGCTACCGCTGCAAGAAGAAGCTTCAGGGGCTGGATATCTTCATGTACAGGTATTTGAAAGAAAAGAAAAGGATCTCTTTTAACAAATTTCTGCGAGTTTTAGTTAATTACTTTGGTTGGTGTTGGTTTCTGAACGATTAGTTGCTTATTAATATTATGCATGCTTGTGTTTCTGAAACTGGATGGTTTGTTGTAATATTTTTCCCTGATGGATACAATTTCTCAGTCTTGTGTGCTGTTCTGTAATGGAAAGTTTTGGAATTTGATAAAGTTTAATGGATGATTGTCTGAATGTTTTGGCTTCTGGGAGTGCCTGGTTTCTAAGTAGTTTCTCACTGGAAAAATCTAGATTGATTTTGATGTTCTCCAATGGCGTTCCTTAGCTGAATGTTTGGCATAGTTCTTCAATTGGAACATAGTATGTATTTAGAAGCAATGATAAATTTATTGCCCCTTCATTGTATAGATTCTCTTGTCCTGATACTTGATTGGTACTATGCAGATGAATACTTTAGTCATTGATTGATCAATGTACCTATTTTCTTGTTTTCATGTACGGATGTCTTCATGGAGAAGCTGTTTTACTTAATTCTATTGCTTATAATGGAATCTGGATTTCTAAATTCAGAAAATTTTGGACTCTGTTTATCCATGAAGTGATTTGTTTTGAAAAATTTCTTTGAAGTCATTAATATGGAAGAAAACAGTTTTTTCCCATATTAATATGTTCTCTGTCAAGATCCGATTCTGCAATAAAATGTCATTGAACAAATTGGATGCATTATTGAGTGTACCTTTGAAGTTGTGTTGCAGATTTGAATTTCAACTGTGTGTCTGTGTGGAAGATGTTGATGGAATAAAACATTGATGAACTAATTGTATTAATATCAGATATGGAGGAAATAAAGATTTCAGTCATGCATGCAACTAATGAATATGGCTCCATTATTTGGTTATAGACTTGAAGTCCTGTTGCAAATTCTAATTTTGGTTGTATCTCCAAGAAATGTGGATCAAATAAAGTGTGGATAAAGACAAAGTTAATTGTGTTAATGCCAGATAAGGTGGCAGATTAGTATTCCAATCATGCATGTGATGAATGATGCTGAATAAATTTGGCTGAATTACTTAAGTTGTAGCCTTGAAGTAATACTGCATATTTGAATTTTAATTATTTTTCCGGAAAATGTGGATCAAATAACATGTTGATGAGCCTAGCTTTCATTACCTCACTTTTAGTTAGGATAGTTCTCAAGATTCCAACAACTTTATTTTCTCCTTTTTCCTAATATTTCTATTTGTAATTGATTAATAACTGGCAGCTGTAAAAGATCATGGTTCATTAGAACGGGAGGGGGTCGACGACACGTGCTAGTCTTTTATGTCTTTGACTAAACTATGTCCAAGATGTAGGTCTTTCTATCATATAAAAAATTTACTTTTATCTTCACTGGCTCCAAACCCAGATTCTGGTATTACTTTCTCTTAATTTGTAGGCATGAAATCAGATTCGCAATTTTGTTATAGCAATACAGAGCATTCTCCAGTTAGGAAACAGACTTGACCTATGGTGTTTCCCATAAGAAATCCTTCTTTTATATTCCTCTGTGCTTGGACTTAACTCTTCTCAGTTTTCATCTGAGGATTCATTTGGAAAGGACGCAGTAGAGCATCTGTACTCTACACCATTGAATTTCTTATTTATCTATGTTTCAACAGCAATAACTGGTCAATAAACAGTGGTTAAAGTGCTTGAAGTGGAGATTTGGTCACAGATCTGGATTATAAACTCCACTGGCCAATATATCTTTAGAATTAACCAGTTTCTGCTCAATTTTGGCCATATTGAAATTAAGTTTCATGAACAATGTCCTCCACCCCCCTACCCCTATTTTATAAAATCCCATGAAGAATGGAATCTGTTTTGATGTTAACTTTTTGTGTCATAATTATTTATTATCAATAGGAAATCATGTAACAGTAAATTGTTTGGGTTCATGAATTAAATTTAATCTGCATTGAACTGTGGTTAGTGGTTTCATGTTGATGTTGATTTCCATCATTTGTTCTTTTTCTTTCAGAAAAAAGATAAGTACTTGTATATATTTTGAATTTCGAACTTTACTTTTTATTTTCCATCCATAGTTCTTGGAACTTAGAGTTGTAATAAATATGTGGCAAACAAAACTATGTCACATCCTCCCCTTAATCTTAATTACTGTTCACTACAGACATGTGTTTCTGTACCCAGTAGAAAGTGGAGTACAGTCTGACAAATTTTTCTTAAATAGAATGTCTCTCTATTTTTAGCCACTCATTAAGTTTCATTCCAAGTGAGCATTGGATTCCTTTGTTACTTAGTTATGGCAGATTGTTGTACTACAATATCTAGTCATTTATTTACTTATTGGTTTTTCTAGTTTCCAAGTATGGTTGATTACATGCTTGCAAATCTGGGCCATTTATGATGGTTTTTGTCTTCTTTTGTGTCTTAAACTCTACACAATGAGCTTCTCAGTTTTGTTTTTGTCAAACTTGGTAATTAGGGATGATTTTTGGAAGTAGTTTCGATAATTAATAGCTTTGGTCCTTATGTCCTCTCTCTTGTTTCTACTGTTGTCCTCTCCTCCGTCCTTTCTTCATGAACTAGTCCATTTGATATTTTTAACTGCTAGTTTGTACAGAACAGCGGGTCCCCCAATTTTAGTTTCTAGTTCTTTACATCTTTGAATTTGCTTTTTCTAGTCCTTTACATCTTTGAGTTTGTCTTTTTGGCCTCTAAACTTTAGTATTGGTACACTTCTGTGAGTAACTTGTGATGGGTAGAGCTCCATTTGGGTTTTCTTTGCCCCAAAATTTGCTTTTTTTTTTTTATTTGGAGATAAGTTTTATCTGGAGAAACTCATGTGGTTCTCGTTTACTTATGGATGTGTTAATACTTTCTATGATGCCATATTCTTATGAAGAATCTTTTCGTTTTCTTCCCTGTCATTCTTTTCAATAATTTGGGGTCCATGCCCATTTCAATCTGGTAACTTTTCCTTGGTTTGGACTTCTCTGCTTATATGGTTCTTTGTCTTGCAGAGGGGACAAAGCCTTCTGTAGCGTGGATTGCAGATCGATCCAAATTACAAGGGATGAACATAGGGAGAAATGCCTCTCTGGAGCTCGAACGACCTTCGATTGCTCTGTTTCTCCCTGCTCAACTCCAGTGCTCTTCAAAACAGGGATTGCAATAGCTTAATTACTCATAGATACCAAAATCAATAAAGGATAAAAATGTAGAAGATAAAAAAGCAAACAAAGAAGGAAGGTAGCCAAATAATTGGTATCACCGCCACCGGCATAAGTAACATAAAGAGAGCTTTGAGAGAATTTCTGAGGTCATTACTAGGATTGTCTCAGCATGCAAAATCTTGAAGAGGATAGAGTATTGAAGAAAGTTTGGATATGAATTAAGGCATACAATGAGAAAAGAAAATTAAGGAGCTGGATGTTCTAGACATATGATCATAACTATATTATTGCTATTATTATTAAGGCCTCTATTTTTACTAGTATCAGCTTCTCTTCATGCTTTTCTAGTTCTTTGATACTGTTCATCAGTTTGCTATAGTATATATGTGTGGGATGTGAAATCACAGGCACAGTTGTAGGAATATGAACCAATGAATGGAATCTGCAATTTGTGTTGGTGGAGGAGCATTTTACATGAATAAAAGAGATCTCTAATGGGTTTCTTCTATATATGGAGATGACTGGATGGGAGACTCTCTCTAAGTCACCAATTTTCAATCAGAACTGGTCTAACCCAAAGCCACCCACTTGGAGTATCTCTTTTTGTTTTCAACCCTTCATAAGGAACATTTTTGAGAGGCTCAGACAAGAAATCTCATCAGTTTTTCTGTTTCTTTGAGTTCTGTGTGGGAGGAGATTCCAGGCTTCTCTGAATTTTTCTGATGCAATCGTCCAGGTCCTCAGAGCCTCACATTTGACAAGCCGTGGACCCCTCTAATCTTCACCCAACCATTTTAATCCAATCACGTGAAACGTATCCTGGTGGGAGCCATCAGCCATGTGTGGTGCTGCATGCATTAAACTGACGACTGAGGAGTGGTGAGCGAACCCATTTATAAGAATATACGAACCGTTCTTTGGTTCGACCATTGTAATAGTATTTCCGGTTTGCCCGAGATTAAAATCCGTTCTTTGATCAAAATGTGAAAATTATGGTTTACCCAAACCCCACCTACGTTTAAACCATTTGAGAAGGGCTTTGTCAACTCAAAGATCTTCCATATATTTCTCTTCAATACCGACAAATGGAAGATGGAGACATTTGGAACCAAATCAATAGCTAGAATTCTGGATTAAAAAAAAAAAAAAGGAAAAACCAGTCAAGAGTAAAGACAAAGTGAAGTGATTGAGGTTTTCAGGTAAATCTGACTTCATTCTTGTGCTTCTTTTACTCGTGTTTCCCCTTTTCTGTGTTAAAAACTAAAAAGCCCAAGATAAAACAAAGGTTGGGTAAACGATGCACCGTCCTTGTGAAGATGCTTTCATGGTTTTTGAGCTTCAGCTCTGAAGTGTTTGGACTTTTTTTTTCAATTAACCAAGCAATCAGACACGAGTGGCTGGGATTCGTTTCTTCTAAGTAGGTTTGATTGGGTTGGTCTTTGATTAGGTTTTTCCCATCCTAGGTCGTGAATTCTTTTTAGTTGTTTAGATATCGGTGAATTGATCTATGAGAAGAGAGAAATTGAGGATCAGAGGATGTTATTTATAAAATTGTAGCAGTTTCTGCAAAATGAAAAGATGCATCTAGAGTCCGTTGTGATTGAAAATTAATGACATTTAGGCCGAAAGGATAAATTTAACAAAATACTTATATAAGGCCAACAATGCAGTTATTAATTAAGATGGATGAGTGGATAAAAATAGAAAAGATGTGAGCAGAAATATACTTATTTGAAGGGACGTAGGAGTGGTATACCAAAAGAGACATGGTTAAAATAGTGAGAAACGATTCAAAGTCTCATAGTGTAAATAGGCTTTACTTCGCTTCTACTGTGGTTGAATGAAAGCATCTCACCACCTTTTGATTTTTACATCGATCTAAACCCTAAATCTTAAACCTAAACCCCTAAAATTAACATTGAAAATGCCTTTGATCAGATGCATGTCCTCAGAATGGGTATCAGCTGAATATTGCCTAATATAATAGCATAGGGGTGTCAATGGACCAGTTTTGGGTTGGACCCTGTCCATACCAAAATCAATTTGGATGGACCAATCCAGACTTAATGGTCCAAAGCATTTATTGGATTGGATTGGACCTTGTCCATTCGTAATGAATTTATATTGGATTGGATTGTATCGAGCCAATATCTGGTCCATTGATATCAGATAAGAGTACAAGTGTCAATGGACCAGGTTTGGGTTGAAACCAATCTAAATCAAAACGAAATTGAACAGGTTAGATGGTCCAAATATTGAATTGGACCAATCTAAATTGGTCCAAAATATTCATTGGATTGGATTGGACCTGGTCCATTTGCAATGGATTCACATTGGACTAGATCAGATTGGACCAAATCCAAACCAATTGACACCTCTATTATAATGGGTATGGCATTAAATCTATACTATATATAAAAGTGTGAATGCAATGTGCAATTTTTTTGGACTAAAATTACTTTCTACTTCTTTGTTTGAGAAAGGCTATAAAAGCCATTTTGTTACAACTTTAATGTCAGTTTTAATGGCTACTAAAATGCCCAAAATTGTGCATTTAGTCCATCTCTAATGATAAGGTTGAAAATATAACTTCGTTATTACTTTCCACCTCATTAAGTCTTATACATAAATTATTAACTCTCATTTTTTCTTAATAAAAATAGATTTATGTCAATATTTTGAACAATATAAACCCATATATTTTTAATTAACTAAAACACAAAACAATTTTTAATCCAAATGGTGGCTAAACAATTCAACCATTCGAATCAAATTGATAAACCTATGAAGTCATAGTTAGGTAATAAAATTTTTTAAAAAATAATAAATACAGAAACTTACAAAAAAATATAGAAAAAATTAGATACATTTATGATATTTTTATTAATCAAATTAAAAAAAATTAAGTGTAATAAACAAGAATTATTTTTATTGGTAATGAAAATGAAATACATAAATTAGAACTGACCAAAAATGAAATTATTTTATTGTTTGGCAAAGATTAATAGTTCAAATTTTGAGTCACACATGTTAACCTTTAATGTCATAAATAAATAATAAAAGTTAATAAAATAAAAAATACATAAGTTTTGCAAAAAAAAAACATTTAGGCATGTGTATAATATCATATATTTATCATATTAAATAAAATGTACTGTGATATATTAGAATTATTTTTACACACAAAAATACAAAAAAATTATAGAAAAAAATTAAACACATCTAATAATTCTATATTTACACCACTATTAAAAATATGAATCCTGGAACTTTCTTTTGACTAAAGTACTCATTTTTTAATCTATTCCATATTTAATTATGAGGTTTAAATCGTAAATTGAATTACTACTTTTCACCCCATTCAATTCTCTCTATTTAAATATTACATTTTTTATAAATGAAGAAAAAAATATACACCAAAAAGGATTAAATATTACAAAATAGAAGAATATAGCCAAGCAAGTATGCCTAGCAATGATACTCGAAATTTCACAACTCAATCCAATTATTATGTATTTGGATGAGGTGTTTATATAATCAGATGTAGATTCTAATTAATAATAAAAACACAAAAAAAACATAAAGTTTATAAAAAAAATTAAGTGCAGTATTACTATCATTATCATCTAAAATTATCATGTGCAAATCACATGCACACTTAATAGCATAGAACAAAATAGAACAAAATAGCAGAACAAGATTCATATAGCCGACCTGATATATATGGCAAAGAAGGGTTCTGTGATTGATCTGGAAGCTTATAAGCAAGCTATAGCTTCAGAAGCTGCAAAGCCTGCAATCGTCTTTGCTACTTTATCCAATTGGTTGATCCTCTTCACTCGGCTATATGACATGACTAGGGAAATGCAATGTTCATGCCCCTTTTGAAACTATAGATCTAAGCATATAGTAAATGCCCAACTTCCGATACCACCTGCTATTATAGAAACTCTGAGGGAAATTCACAAGAGATTGGCTAAATGCAGGACTCCTTATGTTGTGCATGATCATAGTAAATTTGTCAACAGATTTTATGAAATTCCCTCAGAAATTTTCTTACAATTTTCTCTTTCTCACAAAAGGGATATTTCACAATAGGCAATTCTATGATACTATGTTAAACCTTAATCAATCAAAAAACCAGGCTTAAAAAAAAAAAAATCAATCAAAAAGCCTCTCACTTTATTAGGTACCATACCTTTTCGGTACCATGTGGGGTTCTTCCTAACATGTATATGTTTGTCTTTCAAAATAAAACAATCATATTAGGGAGCACCCCCAATATTGTGGGTTCTAGAAAAGAAATAATAACATAATTAGATGAAGAATGTTTGAGAAATTAACCTATGATGATTGCTACTTGTTCTGGAATTTAGGAAAATATTGCTATGGAACTTAGAAAAATACCTTAAGACTCATGATTTTTTAATTCTTAAAAAATCCATCACCTAGGGCGGTAAGAGACAATGCACACCCGTGTCACCTGAGCTCACTTGTGCAACTGATGTTGTACTGTTCACTTAAAATAGTAACAATCTCTGGAGTGTCAGACAATGATATAAATACCAAAAAAAAGAAGAAAATATTTGGAAGATGAGAAGAAAAAGCCATATATGCACATATAACAGAGGGAGAGGGATGTTATGAAGGACAGATTCTAAAGAGAGAAATTTTAGGAGATTCATTGCAATGTGCCAATTGGCTGGTTGGTAAATTCTCCCGCTATTTGTAGTTGAGAGTTGGGATCAAACCTTGCCTACACCAGGGCTGGGGTTTTATGGGTTTGGGGATGAGCTATCACCTGTTGTGTAACACAAATCCCCAATTTTAGTGCGTGTTTGGGATGACTTTTGTATAGGAGTGTCAATTGGACTGGATTTGGTCCAATCCGATTTAGTCCAATGTGATGGACCAGGTCCAATCCAATCCAATAAATATTTTGGACCATTAAATCTGAACTGTTCCAATTCAATATATCTTGTTGGTCCATCCAAATTGATTTTAGTTTGGGTGGGATCCAATCCAAAACCGGTCCACCCCTACTTTTATGCAATGCATAAGCTTTTGGCATTGCAAAGTGGGCCCCACATAGAACGCCTATTAAATGGGCTTTTATAAAAGCGCTTTCTTGATAAACGCTTTTAAAAAGTTATTAAAATCTACTTGGTAAAGTACTTTTTGGGGGTAATTTTTCTAATGAAAAAAGCACCAAGCTCCAATCAGATCTTTTGGATGCATGAAAGTTTATCTTAAATTCTTCCGCCTTCGGTGGCATCTAATAAACTTGAACACACTTTGGATGCTTTGTCAAATCTTGAGAATCAACCAGCAGCTCTTAATGGAACTCCATCCGGCATACATAATCTAGTTTTGTCAACTAAAAGATGGGATGAGAAACTTTTATTACTAAATACTTTGTTGTTTCTATTTTTCCAAAGAGCCCATAAAATCATTCGGTCCTGACATTTTCTAATACGCATATCTCTCTATTTTATTTATTCACTAGTCTTAGTATTTTCCACCAATCTTTAACTCACTCTCCAAGGGTTGGTTTTGGGATTGAGTTTTTCATCAGAAGCCAACAGTGTTGAGCTGTGTGACAAGATATATATATATATATATGATCACTTCTTCCCTCCTCCCCACAAAACAAGCAATTCGGGTCCAAATAATTTCTTTTTTAGGTTTTTTAATTATTTGAACTCACAAGTTATCCAGTTGGGTAAATATCTTCCACGTTAGCTTTGCCAGAATACCTTCATTTACCCATTGGAGTTTTTTTAACTCTCCACCCTCCATTTTGTATGCATACGTACATTCTTCCACCCCAATTGATGAAAAGGTTTTCTATCATTTTAGTCTCATAAGAATTATCTTCGTTTTTTATCTATATTTTCAAGGATTTTCTTTGGGAATTTAAATGTTCTAATTAGGAATTGAGGTATCATAGAGATATTAGATTTGGGGAGAGTAATCTTCCCAGCTAGAGAAAGAGACTTGTTTTCCACCCACTTAGTTTTTTGAAAATTCTCTCCTCAATCCTCTCAAATGTTTGAGTACCTTTGTCTCTATTAATGGTGCACCCAAATAGATTTGCTTTTTTCTTCTTTGATTGGGATTCTCAAAATTAGTTGTTGAGCCTTGAATGTTTTTGGAGAACATAGTTGTAGATTTATTAAAATTGAGCTTTTGACCATGGGCCTTAGCATTTTTTAAAATATGCTATGGATACCATGCAACCATCAACAATGATTGAAAATTTGCATATTCTTATATTTTTGGATAATTTATAACAATTAAAAATAAATAAATACAAATTGATTATTTTGGTAATTAAAATTATTAGTTATAATTACTAGTGGGCCCCATGTGATGCATGGGAGTATACAATATTCAATAGAATGATAGATAGGATTAAAAAGAAATGTAAAACATAAAGTATTTTACCTAATAAAAATAGTTAAATAGATAATTGATTAATTTAATTAATTTACTATTAATATTAACTGAATCTATATATTTACTAAAAAAATAGGGCAAGTCTTTATTAATATCAAAGTTGTTTTTATCTCCAATCACTATTAATCTAAAATTAATCAGTATATAAATTAACTTATATTAATGGTTTAAGATTATATTGAATCAAATTTTAAGATCCCGTTGGACAATTTAATGTATTATTTACTAAATTCACATATATTTAATGAATTAATAGTTCTCAGTTCACAGAGAGGACTTTTTACAATAACAATAATAATAATAATATTTCAATAATTGACAAAATCGGTGTTGTTTTCAAAAATGTTGAAATCTGTGAGCACCAAAAGTAAACTTCATTTTTGGACAAAAGTGCCCTTCTCTTCTTAGTTTCTTTTCTTGTCCAACCCAAAAATTTAGACCATCAATCCTCATTGAAGGTTTTTGAAGTACGCTCCATTATCAATGCATGGTGTCTCATTAAAACACCCTCCAGATATTTCATCTTTTCTTCCCTTTCTCATGCATGGTGTCTCATTGCTTTTGGTTTTTTGACATAAAAGTTGTATTTTGCATCATTGCACCTTCCCTAGGAATCGTATCTTCCCCACTGCCTCATTTCTCTCTAACCAATCAATTGGGATTATAAACGTGGTAGCCAATCAGGTGTTATCAAAATTCATGGGTGAATTTTGATTGGTCAAAACTCTTACGTACCATATCTTTCCCGCATCATAAATTTTCCAATGCAAATTGGGCCTTCTCTGCCTTCAAATCCCAAAATTGGAGTTTTAGGCTCACACTTGACTCCAAATATTAAGCTCCTGCGATCCAGCCACCATCCCAAGCTACTTTCTTAGCTCCGAAACCTTCAGCTGGTTGTCCAAAAGTGAACTTTACTTTTTGCACTCATCGATTTGAACTTTTTTTTTTCAAAACAGCACGGATTTTTCCAATTGGTGAAACTTTATTATTATTATTTTTTGTATAAATCTTTGTAAATGCCTTCACAACTGATTTGTTGGTAGTCTCTGGCTGGTTTGTATCGAAGATATGGAATCAAATTCAGATCTACCCAGAAAAAAAAAAAATCAAATCCTCTACCCATTGTGACCAATTCACGATTCACCAAGCATTAATTAAAGCCTTTCGATTGAAGTCGACGGCCCTGTCCGATAAAGGATAAAAATCAAAATCAGATGCAAAATTTGAAGCCACTAAAGCTTCGATTTATTGTTTATACTTGGTACCTCAACTTTGTTATTTCTACCACCCATAGTTTACTTACCACATAATAACACGTCTGCACCTTTGAACCATGGTTATATCAAAAACTCCCCTACCAATAGGCAAAAATGTAATGACAATTAAGATATATTTCAGAAGCACAGGAAGTTCAAAGCTTACAAAGAACCAAATAAACAAGAAAAGGAAAAATAAAGGTGTAGTTAAAGCAACATATCATCGGGTACACCGGTATATTCCCCTATATGAAAAGTGGGAAAAATAAAAGCAGAAAAATAAAAACGGAAAATCTAAGCTCCACCTATGCCATCAGAAAGAAAAAAAAAAATCCAAAACCAAGGATGACTACACAACTCGGAATGTCAATGATAGTACATGAGTTGCTGACTGGATGAATTGTTTGCATAACCATCATACAAGGACTGGGATCCACCAGCGCTCAAACCCATGGATGCTGCTGCTGCAGCAAGGCCTTGTCGTCCAGTCATCTGCATAAGAGCCTGGCCTGTTAAGCTAGAACCAGTAGCCTGGCTCAAGGCAAGTTGGCGCTGGTAGGCCAACAACTCTGCTGCCGAATAGCCCTGGTTCATTCCAGTTTGAAGGATCTGGAAAGGGGGAACTGGAGGAGGCAATGGGTTCGAAACAGTCCCTGGAGGAGTTGGCTTGCTACCCCATGAACACTGCACACAGACAATTCCAAAAGGCATTTGTTATACAGATCAGTACCAAGACAAATGCTACACAAGTACACAACCAATATCTTATAGTTTAGTAGTACAGCCCACCAACTGATGGTGGTGGCTCGGTAGGATCTCTGACTCGTCGCAGAGACCTGGGGATCAAATCCCACTGTCACCAGGGTTGGGGCGTCAAGGGAATGGGGGATGGGCTAATGCCCGTTGTGTAGCCCCATGAAATAATAAATAAATAAATAAGTTTAGTAGTACAGCCCTATAAGGTAGCTTCATACAAGCTGTCACTCTTCGGTTGTCAGCTTGCCACAGCGGATCCATGGAAGAGAAGTTTTGGCACTTTCATCAAAAGATTGAAACTTCATTTAAATACCAAATCGCAGTGACTATGAGATATCTCTAGATACGCTACCATATAGAAAACTTTGATGGCTAAGGACAGAAAAACAAACTGATAGGTAACTGCAACCATCACACCTAGATTGTTTCAACCATACAAATGACCTCACTAAGCTGGAGTAAGGTTGAAATCAAGTTTTGGTGGAACCCCCCCCCCCCAACCCAACCAACCAACCAACCAAGTAACAGGCATCTAACAGGTTTTAGATCATGTTACAGATCCTAATTCCTCAGTTTACTGTTGCACACCCTATTCAACTGATAGAATAGAGATTTCCTGTCAGTCTGAACAGTTACAGTGCGTATTATATGCCTTGGCTCAAGTGTTGATATATGAAATTAATCCCAACAGAAATATTCCTAGCTACATACGGTAGCTTGGTTGAAGATGATAAAGGACCATCACTTCATGCACTGGCTTCAAGCTTCAGTATATTTGATCAAACCCCACATGAAAAGATTCATCCAACCATGTGGTGTCTGTGACTATTTAGAGCCCTGGTTCCGTGTCTACTATCATGTCCTCCTAAATATAGTGGTTTATAAAAATGAGGGCCACCGCCAGAACACAATAACTGAAAGAGATTAGAATAGAGAGATCCCTCTAATGGAGATATGCTACCTTCATGGACTTTCCACATACTATCATTCCATTGGCCATTCGAATGGCCAAGGCTGCTTCTTCATGAGTGTGATACCTTACAAAACCAAACCCCTTGTCCTTCTGGATGCGCACCTCCTCAATAACCCCAGCCCCAAGGTCATGGAACTGACGATGAAGTTCTGCTTGAGTCACCTGGAAAGGAATGTAATAATTATATAGAATAACAAGAAAAAGAGAACCACATGAATGCTCGCAAGAAAAAATAACAAGAAACAGAGAACCAACAAAACTTTTAGTGTCACTAAAATAAAAGCTATGGAAATTTGCCAACGGAAAAAAAAAGAGTATGGATTTGGAATTGGCTTGATTACCTCATGAGCAAGGTTGCCAACATATACAGTTGTATAGGCTGGATTGTTTTCTGGTGCCTCCTCATTGGTATTTTCAGGACCTCCATCTGTATGTAAAAAGAAAAGAGAGAACAGCTCAATGCTCTAAACTTTTTCAGGAAGGTCATGTTCACTATTTTTGGCATGTTGTGGATGCTTTTACAGCCGCAAACAGCAGCAGCAATGGGCGATTAATTCAGAGTTTAATGGACAGCAGCAGTAATGGGCGATTAACTCAGTGTTCATATCTTATCTTATCTAGATTCAGTGTTCCTATCTGTTAGCTAGATACAGTGTCCCTATCCTATCTTATCTGTTAGCTAGATTCAGTGTTCTTATCTTATCTAGCTAGATACAGTTCTATCTTATCTGTTTCTATCTTAGCTTAGATCAGTAGGGAGTCTTATCTGTTCAGTGTTCTTATCTTATCTAGCTAGATACAGTTCTATCTTATCTGTTTCTATCTTAGCTTAGATCAGTAGGGAGTCTTATCTGTTCAGTGTTCTTATCTTATCTTAGCTAAATTCAGTAGTATAGATTAGTAGGGAGTCTTCCTAAAAGTAGGACTCTTTATCTTCTTGTAATCTCCTATTTAAAGGAGCTGATGATATTCAATAAAGGGGTCGAAATTTTCAGTCAAGAAAGAGCAGAGGAGAGTTGGTGATCTCTTTAACAAATCACCATTAAGGCGCCAAGATAGGTTCCTCAAGAAAAGGGAGGAACAAGGGAAAACAAGGGGTTTTCCCCGTTGGCCGACCTGTGACGAGATCCTATTCGCAGGCCCTTAACATGGCATCACTTAAAAAACTACTTAAATGCTGGTATATTTGGTTATTTACATTTCAGGAATACTTGGACACTGCCCCAACCTGAAAACTACTTGCATCCTGGTATCTGGTTATGTAGTATGTACATTTCAGGAAAACTTGGACAGTGCTCCAGCATGACACCCCAAGACATGTATCAATAGTTTTGTAATGGCATACATATCGTTTGATGTGTTATGTTGCATGTGTGTCACAGTGTGTGAGAAGGGGAGGTAATGACAGACTAGCAAGTAGTAGCACTTGTACAAGTGATGCCTTGAACCAAAAACTAAGAAAGACAAGTTTTTTATGATCACCAACTTATATTTTAGGTTATCTTGACTTAAGCCCTCAAATGGATAAATGTCATCACTGTTTATTATAAGTAGTTGATTATTTCTTTTAATTTCTTTCTGCTAATCAACTATTTGGAACTTGGAATTAAATCAGTTTTTTGATCAGCAACATAGAAAACAAATCATTAAATATTTGAGATAAAAGAGTTATAACAAGAGGTTGAGAAAATCTGAAAAGACCCATTACATAACACACACCCACCACCCTATTAAAATTGTGCCCAATACATTTACTGTTTGTAACCTGCTTGTTTAGCCAATCCATCCGCCAGGCTATTAACAGATCTCCTAACCCTTCTAATTTGAATTATCATGTCTTTAAAAAACCACTTAAAGTACCAAAGTTCATTCCAAAAATGTCAAGCCACCTTTTACCTTCATTCAGCTACCCTACTACTTCTTTGAGTCCCCCCTTCAATGATTAGTCTAACAATTCCCATTTCTTTGGCTTTCTGTACCCCAAAAAATGCTGCCAAAAGCTCTGCCCTTACTGAATTACCTAGTTCTATTGGACCCAAAAACATAGAACAAATAGTATCACCCTCATCCCTTATCACCCCCCCAGAAAAAATAAAAAATAAAAATTCTGAGGGACCAAGATTGCCCAAAAGTTGCTTCCATCAAAGTTTAGTTTCATCCAACCACCAATTGGGAGTGACCATACCTCTCAAGTACTTTTTGTTTCCTAGAGGAAGAGCAAACTATTGCCCCCTAGTTCCTAAAGAAGTCTTCACTAAAAAGTCTAAGAATAGTTCCAGTGTCTTCACCCACTGTTCATCTCCTAGAGTTGTGATCTTAATAACTGTCTCCTTACGTTTCTTTCTCCGCAAAATTCTTGTATTCCTTTCTTCCCAAATTGTCCATATCATTGCAGCCCTTGTACATCTCCACATAATTCTGCCCTTTCTCTTTGTGCTTCACAAAAAAGACAGGTAAAACAACCTGTCCAAATTGATAGGAGGGTTCCACCTACAACCAAAAAGAGAAGAACCATTCCAAAATGCAGCAAACAAAAGAACAGGAGATTTAAGAGGTGGAAGGCAATCTCACCATTCAACTTGCACAAAAAAACACCTGTTGGGGAACACAATCCAATTTGGTCTTTTCCTTTCTAGCAAGTCGCAAGTATTAATGCAACCCATAAAAAAAGGTATTAATGCAACCATGGAAAACTTCCCAACAAAAAGCACTGACTTTTGGGGGGATAGGGACACACCATACTTCTTTCACAGGAAAGAAAGGAGAAGAGGTAGCCACAAGAGAAGTGAAAATACATTTGCAAGAAAACAACCCAGTAGTATTAAGGGACCGCACATGACTATCTCTCACAATGTCATCAAAGACTAAATTATCCAAGATGCACAATAGGTTAGAAATTTTTATTACCAAAAAAAATAGGTTAGAAATTTTAAACTCTAAGATTCCTTGTAAAACCCAAATTCTAATTCAGCCCAAATAAGGAAGGATGAGACTAAATGAACATAGACACAAGTCTTTCCTTTAGATTGGAGAGAACAAACAAAGGAGGAAACACATCTTCCAAAGGAGACTCCCCAATCCAAATATCTTCCTGGAACCTAATCTTATTACCTAAGGCCAAATCGTACCTTACATGATTAAGAAATTGATGAATGATACTATGTATAGCTTTCCATAGTGCAGCCATAGCTATGTGCAGAATACCAACATCCCAACCATTTTTTATAGCCCATGAATGCTAGTCACAACTTTATGCCATAGCCACTCATTCTCCAACAAGAAGTGCCAAAGCCGCTTACACAAAAGAGCTATGTTCTTTTTACTAACATTGTTAATTCCCAATTCACCCTCAAATGATCTTTTTTCCCTTCCCCCAACTCCCATGGAAAATGCCTCACTGAATTCTCAATTATTTTCACAACTATATCTAAGGCATCCTAAAGACGGACATAAAATAAACAAGGAGGTTAGCTAGGGTGGATTTAAAGAGAATTATCCTCACACCAACTCACCAAGTGAAAAATAGTTGATAGTGATGGAATGAAAGCCCCCAGCCCCTAACTTCATAAAATTCAAACTTGATGGAAGCTTTATTGGCAACAGGGGATTGGCTGGGGTAAGTAAGAGTATTTTCAGAGATATAGAAGGTAATGTGGTGGCCTTGTATTCAGGACCCTTGGAGCATGATGATGCATTGATAGCAGAACTTGTCAGTCTACTGCAGGGGTTAAGACAAGATAAACAATTGAGCTTCCACAATCTAGAGGTGGATGGGGATTCTCCAGTAGTCATCTCATGGACTAGAAACAGTACCCAGATTCCCTGGGTCTTCCAGTATAACTTCAGGGAGATTGTAAACCCAACAAGGGAGCTAAATGTTGCCTTTAAGTGCATAAGAAGAATAGCAAATGGAATGGCAGATTCTTTGACCAAACAAGATACTGTAAGAAAGCAAATGTTTTAAGAAAATCTGTAATCTTTTGTTGTTTTGGGGTGGAACTTAAACCCAATCTCTTGTAACTCCTAAATTCACATCAATAAAATATTTTTCCTGCTGATCAAAATATGAAAAAGTGAAATATAGTTGTTTTCCACTCAGCTAGTCTCTTCTCAATTCTTTCCACCACTGGAGTCCAAAAACTAACTAATCTAAGGTCATCACATAGGGGTAATCCTAAATATCAAGGGTCACTCCCCACCTTCACACCCCAAAGTCTTTTGCCGAAGACCTCAACTCTTCTTTTAAATAAACTCCTGACACCAATCTTTTATTCCAACTAACTTTTAAGCGGCACTTTCTTTCAAAAAGGCTTACCACCAATTTCAAATTCTCAAACCCACCTTTGCTCTCCCCATCACAGAAAACAAAATATTATCCGCAAACTGCAGGTGAGTTACCATCACTCTATCTCTCCCCATAGACCAACCTCTGAACAATTGCAAAGTGCAAACAATTAGCTCTATAGATCAGCCTACTGAGAACATCAACCACCAAATTAAAAAGAAAAGGAGATAGAGGATCACCCAGCCTAAGGCCTCTAATAGTCCCAAGAAAGTCTACCACAGACCCATTAACAATGATAGAGAAATGACTCATTTGTAAACAATCCTTGCTCCATTTACACCACAAATCTTCAAAACCACAACTTCTCAAAATGTTAACTAATAACTCCCAATGTCTAATTATTTTCTCCTAATTTAAATATAATAAATAACTTACTAAAATATTAAAGATGATCATTAGAGACTTTAGGATCAAGTGAGATCAAGAGGGACCATCTAGTCAAAAAGGAGGAAATTGAGAATTGGAAGGTTGAGTCAAAAAATTAATATTTCACTTTTGGGCAAATGGCTTTGGAGGTTTCCTATAGACTCAAACTATGGCATGGTGTGGTGGTTAGCATCAAAGATCAAAATTTCACAACGTACTGGCTGGTAGTTATCATATAGATAGGTCACCAGTACACAAAATTTTGGTCTTTTGACCAATTCTTGAAAAAAAAAAAAAAAAACTAGAAAAAAGGTGTGTGGGGTTGAAACACAATACACCCATCCAATGTATTGGGGTGTATCGATTCATGGCTGCGAGCTAATGGCAAGGATGTAGCCTATCTTCAGGATCAACATTGAGACATCCCTAGAAATAGATTTTCTAAGGTGCACCCCTTTTCTATTGCCACATTAGTTATGATACTTTTTTACTAGGATAAGATCAAATTTTTGAAGGACCATTAGTGTGGGAGAGGCTGCTCAAAGATGTTTTACATCTACTCTCTTCTTATAAAGCCAAACCCATCTCTCAGCTTGTCACCAGTTCCCCTTCAGGATTGTCTTGGGACTTGGGTCTTAGAAGAGAACTTGGGGATTTTGAAAGCCTTCTTTGCCTGAAATTATTGAATTCTCATGAAGGAGCTTTTCTTTACTTTTCTAATTCAGACAGACTAGTTTTTGGACAGCTTCTCCCTTTGGTTGCTTCTTGTGTACTTTACCCATGAAGAATATTTGGAATAAGTGCCACCTAAGACTAAGACCTTCTGTTGGGAGATTTTTCACTCCAAAATCAGCACTTGCAAGACTCCACAAAGGAGACCCATCTCCCTTCAGATGTGTACTTTGATAAAGCAAGTTGCAAATACACTTCCATCTGCTATTTTCTCCCATTGAAGTGCTTCATGTATGCTTTTTCCATGAAGAATAGTTGGAACAAGCAAGTGACAGCTAAGATTAATGCCCTCTGTTGGGAGGTTTTTCACTCAAGAATCAATACTTGTGAGTCTTTGCAAAGGAAACCCACTTGATATCCCTCTCATCATATTTGTGAGTTTTGTAAGCAAGTGGCAAATCCACTTTCCATCTGCTAATCCCTTGTTCTTTTGTTATACAGATTTGAGAATAGTTATCTTTAAATTTATGGTTGCAGGTGGAACCCTCCTCAAATGGTGAAAGCTTATTTAGAAGCTCTTCGCTTGGATTGACAAAGATAAGGTGAAGATTTTATGGCATTGCACAAGGATGGAAATTCTATGGGCCATACTGGAAAATAGCAGAATTTTAAAGCAAAGCAAAAAAGCCTACAAGCCCTCATTCAAAGCATCATAAAGAAGATGATTCATGGGTTAAAATAATGAAAATCTTTTTAAGGTTTTTCTATGAATGATTTAAACAGAAACTAAAAGTGGATTGCTATTAGCACTAGAGCATAAATCTGGTCACAGTGGCAAAAGCATGAATATGGTTAAATTAAATTTCAATAGCTGTAGCTTAGGCAACCCAGTCCCATCCGGTATAGGGGGATTTATAAGAAAGCATCAAGGCAACATTTGGCTATATGTACTAAGATCCAGATGGCCATTAAAACTCTTAGGACTGCAAGTCAGTTTTCCCAACTTGAAGAATTTCAATTACATTGAGCTTGGGTTAGGGTTCAGGCTCATTGAAAATATAAAACTTTCCAACCCAACCAAGCCCAAGTTGCACCTATAGAAACTCTACCATAACAGGACTACTTTCAGCATTAGAGATTTTGAGACTTATAAAGTATCTAAACTTGAATCATGTAATAGTAGAAAAGGACTTCACAGTTGTTCTAGGCTGGATGAAGGGAAATAGTCAAGGATCATGGTGTTTTTGTAATACCTTTTTTATCAATAACTCAGGAAGTCGATTTCATTAGAATTAAAATAAAAAAAAAGTACAACCAGAAGTTGTGAAGGGAACAAAGTGGACACCAGATGTCTAAACCCCAAAAAATTACAAATAGGCCCAAAACATAGGCTGTCTTTCTACCCCTTGTTTAACCAAACAACAAAGAGGTCACCAGGTGCTTTCGTAATACTACAAACGAGATTTAAGGCATTGGACAGGGAATTGGTCATCTAATATTTTTTCGTTTTGAGAAAAGATGAAGTCCATTGTATTAAATGTATGAAATGGGAGAGGAAAAAAAAAAGGGAGAGCCCATTATAATGAAGCTGTACATGGGAGGAATCCCACAGTAAGGTCAGGATTACCGATCTATCTATTCTGGGACATTTTTGCATGATTGAACCAGTGATTTAAAAGGCGCGCCTAGGTGCACAGGTGAGGTGCATTTTAGGGTATGCGCTTCGCCTAGGTCCTAGGCGCACGCCTGGTGCGCGTGATGCACCTTGTGCCTCAGCCCAGGCATGCACCTTTTGAAAATTTGGCGTTTTTTTTTCTTTTTTTTTTTTGAACCTAGTGGCTAGGCCGGGGGCTCCGCCCAACCCCCTATTTGCTAATGTTGGTCATTCATTCATCCTAATAAAATGTCTTCTTAAAAAGCAATTAAAATTATAAAATCGTTAATTTTTGTGTGAGAACTAAGAATTTAAGACCCTAACATGGACTTGTTTGGGCTTGCCTCGAGGGGTGTGGCACAAAGGCGGCTTGTAGAATCAAGAATGTAATATGTTTTACATCACATTAGCTAGTTGAAGTAATGCAATTGAGGAAAAAAGAGATATTGTGGGTTTTACATGGTTGAAAATGTTTTACATGTTTGACTTTATTTTTTAAATTCTCATTTGAATATGCTTTACATTTTATGTTTATGTATTTTAATTTTTAGATAATAGGTTTTTAAAACATTTATTTTAAAACTTAAGTTTATATTTTTATTAATTTTTTTTATTTTTTGGCTTTTTTTTGAATTTTCTGACATGTTTTTGATTTTTTAGCATTTTTTTTGTATTTTTGTGCACCTTGCTTCAAATAGGTGTGCGCCTCACCTTGCGCGTTGGGCGCAAATTGGCCCCTGCACCTTGTGCTTTTAAAACACTGATTGAACATAATCCATTCTTTTCTATCATCTTATAAGATTCTTGGTTATTCATTAACAAAAAAAATAAACATTAGAAGGAGGTGACACAGCTGGACATGTCATATACATAATTTATACTAAAAGATGAAGTATCTGATACAATAAGGCACCCCTGTATACTATGTGGGTATCATAATCAATTAGTAGTACCAGGATGGGTAAACTACCAACAAATCGCTGAAACCATATAAATAATTTACAATAAAAATTGAAGTATCTGATACAATAAGGCACCCTTGTAATTAATTATCCTGTTTGATTAATGAAAGTTTTATTATTGATCAAAAAAAATAAGGCACCCTTTTACAGTATTTGGGTATCATAATCAATAAGAAGTGCCACGATAGGTGACCTATCCAAAAAGGGCAAAAAAAACAAAAGAACGCTGAAGCCAATGATTACCTAGAAAATGTGTGCATTCAAATGTCAAGGAAAAGACACGCAAAATACCTGAAGAGCCATTTGTAAGTACTACTGTTGTTTGGTTATCACTGTTCTGCTTGTCTTCATTAAATCCAGCTCCTTTGGCTGCCCAATTACATCTAATTTGCCTATTTCCAAGCCATTTCCCTGAAAGTTAACATTGCCATCCCTTTTCATTTCTGAAACTTGAAAAAGGGTAAAGCAAAAAGGATTTAACCAGTTGCAGTTTCCTCACCAGTCAAGTCATTTATAGCACTTTGTGCATCCTGCAAAACAATCACAGCAGATAAGATAATTAATGTCTGGTGATCTTGGTTTCTTTATAAGTAACTTTACATTTTATTTATTAAAATGATACAAGATATGTACATACAACACAAGCATCCCCTGGAGAGGTACAAGCTGGCTACCTCTCCACAATTTAATGACACATTACAACTAAGCCCAATACAATTGCTCCCTATTGAATCCCTTCTTGGCTAACATTGACAATAATAAACTGCTATTAGATATTAGTTCCAATTATTAAATTCAAACTCCTAATTAAGCAGTGTCATGTGGGTTCTACCAAATGGATGTAGTGTCCATGTCAGACAGGGTTTAGATTCTGACACTTTTCCTTCCATACCATTTTCTTTTTCTTTTTGTCATTGCTTGTTTGATACAGATGAACCTTTAGCATATATATAAACATTAGAGTTAAGATTCTGACACTTTTGTTTAGCTTGGAAGACAATTCTCCATATCATTAATCATTTACTTTTTTATTCTCTGTGTTTGTTTGATATGAATGAACCATTAGCAAACTTAATAATACTCTATCACAAAATAATAATTGATTATGAAAATACCTGCTGATTACGAAAAGAAACAAACCCAAATCCCCTAGATCGCCCAGTTTTGTTATCCCACATGACCCTTGCATCCCTGCAAAGTAATTTGATTGATAATCAAACATGAATACAGTCAATTAAAATAGCACTATCCAAAACAAACCATAACAGATAAAAGACAAAAAGAAACTTACGAACAACTTGGATATACTGAGAAGCAGGCAAACAATGTTGCATCAGTGACATCAGGGCTCAGATCACCAACAAAAATATTGAAGTGCCCTAACAAACATAAACACCATTGAAGCTAGCTCAGTGATGACATTGTAGAAAGGGGGGCGGGGGGGAATCCTCAAGTGAGATATAGGGAAATAGGGGAAAGGGAGAAATGGATGTAAGAACCAACCAGAAGTATCCTCCCTCTGGCCATTGGCATATGCCCAGTTCACCTTAATTGCCTGACCATAACTGCAAATGGATTAAATAGGGAAAACATTATCCATAGCACTAAGATATATATTTCATGAGGATTCAAAGCATGGTATGATTATTTCAACTGAAAAAAAAAATGAAAAAAAAAAAGACTATTATTCCTAAAGCAAACTAACAATAAGGCAATTAAAGCATTTGAAAGACAAATTTATTCAGCTTTCCATTAGAAAAAACACTGCAATGCTCAAATACCAATTAGATTAACACTGCTCAAAATCTAAATTGCTTAAACCATGTTTTGAGCAATCAAGTACAGTGAAACCCTCATGAAAAAAGACAGTCCATCAAAGGGTGAATAAAAGCTTAAATAAGACACCAAAATGGGATTGCTTGATACAAGAGATTTTTTTCTTACAGTTGTCGTCCATGCAATGTCATTATAGCAAGTGCAGCAGACCTTCGATCATAGTAATCCACAAACCCGTACGATGACTGCCAATAAGCAACAAAGAATAAACAGGAAAGTTTGAGTTTCAATTCTTGGATAATATGCATAGTATCAGCTAATAACTTCCAACCTATGTATGTTAAACAAACACAAATACCAAGTATTGTTCCGTCTTCTATTAGGTCATTTTTGCAAACAAAAGAGAATGTAAAAAGTAAATAAAAGTGGAACACTTTTTCAATATAAAAGTAAAAGCTATCCACCAAACCACCAAAGGCTATGATATGTAGTATATACCATATTGAAAGACACATAACATCTTATATGGTTCTTGTACCCTGTACCACAAAGAATTTTCTTCAATGCAACTTTTTGTAAGAAAATTGGCCACTTGGTTTTTCACAAGACTCAGTTCCAACCAAATACAAAACTTCAAATACAGAATATCGCTTACAACATTCTCGTTGAAGATAAAAAGTGGGTAATGAGAGGAAAACTGCCCCACTGTACCAGGTTCCTATTCCAACTGTAGAATCCTGCATCTGTATGTGGTACTTGGGTAGATATTATTTTCATTTCATATGGTGCAGTTCATATTAGCGTAGCAAATGAATCTTCCAAAGACCTACCACTTATGAGATATCCATTTAAGTTGTGCTATGTTGCAAAGAAAATGGATGAAAGGAAAATATAATCTAAAGAAAGTGATTTTCCATTTGTTTGACAAGGGAAACCAAAAAAGGGAAAGAAATTCAAGAAAAAAAAATTGAGAAGGTGAGGTAAAAATTTTATTAAAGGATGAAAAAGATACAACAATTTCCAGGCATCTCACACCCAGAAAGAAGGCATGTTACAGACTCCAAACAGACCGAGTACAAAGCAAATGGAAACAATTCTGAGACTTAAACTCAGAGTTAACTGACAGCCAAGAAACAAGCTTAGACACTGCAGACTGAATTAATTCCTCCAGACTTAGACACTGCAACCAAAAAAAATAGAAAAGTGCATCCCTTTAACTTCTTTTATTTTTCTCTCCTAAAAGGTAGGGAACATTAGAAAATGAAAGGAAGCAAAGCAGGTCTAATTAACTCCTAAAAGAAAATTCTTCATTTTTACATTCTTTTCTTTTCTCATTTGCTTAGCAACCAAACAAAATGTCAGGGCCAATGTTTTAAAATGCAGAGGTGTTCCACTACCTAGAGGCATGAGGTGTAGTTCAAATTGTAAGAGACGTAAGCCCCCCAAACACAAGGAGGTGTAAGCCTCCTTAAGAGAAAGGGGGGATGAGGAGGAAGAAGAGGAAGAAGAATCTCATTTATATTTATTTTTAATAAAAAAATTTTATATTGAGAAGAATGAATATGCATAGCACTAGTTCAAAATCCCACTAACAAAAAAAAAAACAAACAAATTGGGCTGATTGAAAAGGGGGGCTGGAATCTGGGGGGCGAAGGCCCCAGCCATGGGGTAAGCCCCCAACCCACTTTCTTTCCCTTCCCTTTCCCTTTCTTTTCTTTCTTCTTTCTCTTTTTTTCTTCTCTTTCTTTCTTTTTCTTTCCCTTCCCTTTCTTTTCTTTTCCTTTTTTTTCCTTTTTTTTTTCTTTTTTTTCTGTCTTTTTACATGAGGCGTACACCTCTAGCATGCCTCATGAAAAAAACGTACGAGGCATATGCCTCTTGCACCTGAGGCACCTAGGCATACGGGGGCACCTCGCCTGGGGGTGTCAGTGCCGCCAGGCATACGCCTCCCACGCTTTTTAAAACACTAGTTAGGGCCCACTCTATTCCACTGGTAAGCAATACTTTCATCAGCTGTGCAGCTCATTTGATTTTGGTTGTCTCCACCAGAATTGGCTTGCTGCTTGTATTGATATCAGCTTTTCCCAAGTGCTTGCGGCCTATGCCAAATTATACATTACTTGGAAGAGAATGTACACCATGCAGCCTAGCAGACAGTATGCAGTATCACCATCCATCTCAAGCTTACTTGACAGGGAGCAATGCAAAAAGTAACCTTCAGAGAAAACAGTCCGTTAAATAAAATATGTTGTAATGGAATGATTATCACTGAGGCCTGAAGGATAAATGAGAAGTAAACATAAAATACCATGTTCAAATCAACTGATATCTTACTGTATGCTACTGTAAGAATATAACATACTTGATTCAGTATAGTAGAAGAAAAAAGAAAAGACCACAGCTGCCTACAATAAGCAATGCTTCATAAGAAACAAATAAAAATAAAACATTTTAATCCACAAACTACACGAGCAAATGTAACCTGACTAGCTTTTCAACAGTGGAACCACAACCAATGACCAATGTGTAATGGCTTGACTTAATAGCTTAATGTGATATCAAAGCAAAATAAATTGCAAGCAAGCTAAAAGAAATAATCACCAAAAAACTAATAATCATGGGGGTCTGGCAATTATAATAACCAAACCTTCTCTTTTCTGATGAGCTTGCATCCTTCAAGTGGACCAGTACTCTGGAAGACCTCTGCAAGAAGAGTCTCGGTCACATTCGGATGAATATTGCCCACATACCTGAATCAGCATGACCTATCTTCATTAATAGGCAAATAACATGGAGGACACTAAACAAATAGTGAATAAGACCAAAATGTATGCAACGTTATGCTTAGCACTGCCAATCACTGCAAGCTTATAAATCATAGGTTGAGGAGCTACATCAGAAGAAAGGACCCAAATAGATGTCCAAAAGAAAGTCCGCTCCTTTCATAAATTATAAAAGGTGAACACTCCAAAAGTTCTCTCAATTGTAGGAACCTAGAAAAACCTGTTCAAACTTCAAGGTTTGGGCCCCAAGAAGCATAAATGCAAAAAAAAATAAAAGAAAAAGAAACAAAGAAAACCGTTGCATAGAACTCACACACTACGGCATGAAGATGAATCAAACCCAGGAGGCAGATTTCCACTTGGAACCGGCTCCATCTGCAAAATATAAAAGAAAAAAAGAAGAAAATAAAGAAAATGACCCTGAAAAGTCTAAGAGGATTTCCTAACAAAATGAAAGAAAAAAAATCCCACAGCTGTCCAATACAACCTGTCAACCTCTATCCAATAACCCACATCCGAAAGGCAAAATATTAAGGAAAAGGGAAAAAAGAGTTGCAGTTGCTCAAAACTAAAACTAATAAATTCCTAATGCAATGCAAAAACAGAAAATCTAGACCAAAATCTCAATTCTATAAATTGGCAAGGATGACATAAGACAGCCAACAAAAGTGGGAGATAAACAGGGGAAAAAGGCAAAAAATAGGGCAACAATCTTATTCTAACTAATACATTTTTGCACTCTGTGCAATTGTTAGGCTAATTGATCTGTCATTTTCTTAATAAGCACAACTCACACTTACCAACTGAGCAAAAGAAAAGAATCAAAATGTACAAATATAATTAGACCTAGTCAATTGCAAATAATTTCAGTTTATGTTGTTATAAATTACACAAGTAAAATGTAAAAACACAATAGCTTCTTACTGGTCATGGATTTAGATCCATCAAGAACCAGGTTTTGACTCTTGAGACTGGCCTCAAAATTAAAAACAAAAAGTCAATAAAAAAGACTTTTAATTTTATCTCTTCCAACTTAGCTAGTCTTTCCCTGTTTATTCTTTGCTCTACTCTTATCTTCTCATTTTCCTGCCCATTTCCCTTATAGTGCCCTATTTTTTTCTCGATTTCCACCAAAATAGGTTTCTAGGTATTTAGTTCAGTTGCAAATAAAGACCAATCAAAATATGGAAAGTTTGACAATATAATCAATAAATTTTGACGATATTATAAATTTCTAATCTTCTCTGTTAGTTTGAATTCATTAGATGTTCAAGTTCACAGCATCCTTGATTCACTGGCAAACCATGTAAATGAGAATATTAACACTATGTCATTAGATAAAGAACTTAGTAAAGTGCTAGCAAACACTGATGAGACACTTATTTTTTGTTAAAAAATACCAAATCATGCACATTAGCGGAGCCACATAATGCTACAGTTACGGGAAGTCTCGCTTTAACTAAAATGAATTGAACCGTGAAGGCAGTAATACATCATGCAAGTAAGAAAATAACAAGATATTTAAGAAATTGAACCAAGAAAATTTAATGAAAGCCTTCACATCGAATCTTGCATCAACACAAAAGCAACTAAGAATACATACATGATCAATGACTTCAATCAAAGTAAAAGCATATTCATCAACAGAATCTACACAAAATGCAGCGAAAGAGATAATATATCGAACCTGAGGCATCGCGGCAGCGAGCACGGGATGATAGAGCTGCTGCTGAAGCAACGCCTGCTGCATCAGGGCTTGCTGCTTTAACCTCTGCTGCATTTTCTAAAACCCTAGAACTCTCCTAACCAGGATACTGAAATCAAATAGTAAACGCTAGAAATCTTCCACAGAAGATTCTCAAACTCTGTTTTGGAGATCAAATTGACCGTACGAACAAAAAGGCATAATAACCTACAGAACCTAGGAGAAAATGAACGCAGAAAAGAATCAAAGCACAGGATTTATACAAGATTCTCTAAAAGATCAAAGGAATCAACGAGAAATTGCTCTATGACTTCAATGGAACGACAATTGAGAAAGATGAGGAATTGGAAATTGGAGCAGAAACCCTAACGAGCAAGAGCTTTTCGACAGATTTGGTTCTTCTCTCTCTCCTCTCTCGGTGCAAGCAACACCAGAGAGACAACAAAGTCGGTGAAAAAAAGGTCCTTTTGGCGTGGCCGCGTGTAGATATTTAAATATGGACCACATTTCGGTACGTGGAATGTTTAATTCCAATCTGACGACAAAGAAAGGCTTCTAGCATTGGAGACCCCATCCAATAAATTTCCGTCATCCGATGGTCGAAATCCATGGCTGAAATCAATTCGCCGTCGCCAATGGTTGTGGAAAAAGTTCACAGAATAACCGTGGAGGTTGTGGGGATGGATTGTGTCGCCCCGGTTCCGGGATATATCGAGCTTTCTAGGCCTCTAGGGTTTGGTTTGCTTTAACATTACGGGTTCACGTCCGCCCCTCAAATATATCCCACGCGTTGCGGGCGCGGCGCGTCTCCGCCTACACGCAGATTAAAGAAACTCGTGCAAAGTTAACTGCCTCGTTAACTCCCTCACGCCTAAAAGGGCATCATTCCCTATGCTATTCTGTGTTCGTATCCCCTTTGAACTTAGATTGATCCTTGGAGACATGGGTAAAGAAGTGGTTCGCAAAAAGTTCAAGGTTGTCTCAGTTGCCCAATTCTCTTTGGTTTTCCGAACAGAACATTTCTTAGGGAACCCTTTGTATTCGATTGAGACGCAATTCTGCGATACTGGGACAGCACGCGACATTTTGATCAGATGCAGCTAAGAAGATGAAGGGTTGAAGTATCCAGTGCTATCAGTCTGTATCGCTAAGAGGAAGGTAATTCGAGCGAAGAGGTTGCAGTGGAATTTTAGAGGGAACCAGACCATCTTTGTTGATGGATTGCTGGTTGATATGTTGTGGGATGTTCATGACTGATTCTTCAATCCAGACTCTGGATATGTTGTTTTCATGTTTAGGACAAGAAAGCGGGTTGGACAGCCGATTGTTGTTGGAGGAGAAGACTGCGCAAAAGGACCAAGAGAGAGTTAAGTTTTCTTTATTGATCTATGCTTGTAAGAGCCCATAAAGAAATTTATTGTTTCCATTTTTTCAATTTTATTTTCTCTCACTCTTTCATTTTTCTTTATTCTGGGGAGAGTGAATGTAGTTATTCATTTGGTGATGATTATAGGAAAGAAAAAAAAAACAAAAAATACTTGGCAATGACATTCTGGTTTTTGAGTAGTAGAAATGTGTATTGATAGAACTTGAAATTGATTGGTTTTGATCATATTTGGAGTTGTTTCTTTTCATCTATTTCTCTTTTTTTCTCTTTGAACTCTAAGCCCACAAATTTTTATCTTTTCTCGTTTTCCATGAGAGGAAGTGAACACATCAGTTTGGATTCTCGAAAGAAAGAATTTTATTTAGTATAACTATAACAACACTACCAGCACTGGTAGTGACATCTGGTATGGTCTCCATGAGAAGCAAACAACAAGAAAAGGATAAAAGGAGAAGCCGCCCAAACCCCAAAATGAGCTTTTTAGGGATCTTGAAAAGATTTTAGTGGTTCCTTTTAGGAGAAAAAAAAAAAAAGGAACCAAAGTCTCTGGTGGTGGTGGTAAACTGGTAATGTCTGATTTGTGTTCATGGCCTGCATTGCCAATGGAAGTAGTTAAATTTTTTGTGAAAAAGAAGGAAAAAGTTGTAAAGATTGCAGGTGAGAAGCTTTTTAGGGGAACCATCTATACGGAGAAATCAGTTGGTTTCGTTACAATGAAGAAAAACAAATCTTCGACGGGTTATGGAAGGTGGAGGTTTCAGCTCTAAGATTAGAGTTTGGAGAGAGAGGATACGAACACAGAATGCCTAGGGGATGATGCCCTTTTGGGCAAGAGGGAGTTAACGGGATGAAGGCGCGCCCACAACATGTGGGATGTATTTGGGGGGCAACTCTGTGGGGGGCGTATGCGAACCCATTACAAGTTTGTCTATAAGAAGCCATTAGCGGGGACCCGTGCATGCACGAGAAATTTGCAAGATTTAATAATTTTATTTATAATTAATTAATAATTAAAATTTATTATTAATTAACTAAAAGTATTCAAAGTTTTTGTTAATATTTAAAATTTTAATAATTGTATTTTTCATTTAATGTTGATTTAAAGAAAATAATTATTGTTAATACTTTGTAGTGATTTTAATAATTATTATTATTTTTATTACTTTTAGATGAAATTTTGATTAACTTTAAATAAATAAAAATAATTATAAAAACTAACATTTTTATTAATTTCACTAATAGTTAACAATATATAGGAATGACAAGAAGGTGGGTTCAAGGTGGGGCACCCATCCCTGTCCCTGTTGCATAGTCAAGACACTCTACTCCATCCCCACGCTCGTCCCCAGTGTCAGGCAAGTTTAGAGTAAGGCAACCACTTGTCCCTAGTATTGGGCGGGCTCAAGTAGAGGTATAAATCAGGTCGTGTTGGGCTAGCATGACACGACCCGCATGTGGCCTGCACAAAGTGTGGGCCATGCCATGTTGGCCCATGGGGTGTCTTGGGCCGTGCCTCCCTCCCTTGGGATAATTTGGGGGATCGGTTCGACATGGCCCACGGCCTGAGCCCGCACAGGCTCGTGTCGTGCCTTGGGCCAGGCCAGGCTACGAACCGGGCCAAGCTATGAGAGGTCCATTTTTAAAAAATAAAATTTGAAAAAGGTGTTTAAACTTTTATTTCATATGATTTTTTATGTACACAATTGTTTACAAATTAAATTTTTTAATTAATTATACTCTAGTATAAAGAAATAGATAATATTTCTATATATATATTAATATAAAATTTGTTATTTAAATATTATATAATAATATTTACCATATATGAATATAACTTTCAAGTTGATCTTATTAGGGGTTATTTAACTTGGGACCTATCCGCTAAAGCCATCATAGAAATCCAAAAGTTTGATACCCAATTAGACTTTGAATGTGATTATCACTGATAATGTGTGGGCATAGTGCACATCTTAGCTAGACCTAACTTCAAACAAAATAGTTGTTTGAGTTTGCAAATTTATAGATCTAATAGTTGCTTAAGTTATAAATGATTTGTTACTTTTTTATTAATTATTAAAATATTATAATTATGAAATTACTTTATATCATATTTTCGCTAAAACTAATTAAATGTAATTTTATGGTAATTAAATATAACTTTTTGGTAATTAAATATAATTTTCTACTATTTATAGCTTAAATTATAATTACTATTAATTACAGTTTAAAAATAATTACTGTCAGTTATTTTACTATTAATAATTAAAATGCATTATTTTTTCATTATTATTCAGTATTTTTTTTGCAATAAAATACAATTAATTTAATTTTTATTTAGTTTTGGATTTTTAATTAAATTTTTGTGTTTTTCATTATTATTCAGTAATTTTTGCATATGAGTATCTTTCAATAATTTTCAGTATTTTCAGCATTTATTTTGCATATTGATCACTACAAAATTAATTTGCATTTGCTTTTAGTAAAAATAAATTAAATAACTAAATAAATACCATAGTTAAAAAATATAGTTAATTTTCAATATTTTTCAATAATTTTTGGCTTGTGTATTTTTTAATAATTTTTGGTATTTTTTAATATAAAATACTATAAATCATACTTTTAAATTTTCATTAATTTTTATCATTTTTAATGAGTTCATTATGCATAATAAAGGTCTCATCTCAAAAAAAATATAAATTAATTAAAAATATATAAATATAAAGTTATCTAATAATATTATTAAAACTATCAATTAATATTTTCATATTTAAATTTCTTATTTTTAATTAATTGTTGGATTTTTCTTTATTATTCAATAAGTTTTGCAATAAAATATTGTTAATAAAATGGGCTCTACATTTTATATTTTCATTAGTTATTATCATTTTTAATGATAAAAAGTTATCTCACTAGAATTGAAAGTTATCTAATAATATTATTAAAAGTTTTAAACTATCAATTAATATTTTTATATTTAAATTTATTATTTTTATTAGTGTTTATTAAGTTTGATTTTTAAGTGGAATTGAAACAATTTTTTAATATTTACTAACTTTTGTTAATATTTAAATTTAGTGAAAGTTTAGTTGATTTTTAAATTAATAATATTTTGATTGTTTAACCTTAACCTATTTATATTATTTGATTTATATTATTACTATCAATTCTCTCTCTCTCTCTCTTAAATGTCTTTTTTAAATATAATAATAACATGCATTAAAATAAGAGGCCTTGAAAAATCCAAAGGTCTCTCTTTAATAGTGTGCAGTTTTATTAATCTAATCAAGATAAACAATGATTACTGTTTTATATTTTTAAAACAAAAGAATATAAGAAAAATGCAAAAATTGGAGAAAATAGATAAATAGCTTCTCTCAAAGGAGAGATATATTGACATGGATAGACCAATTTTAATATATATATATATATAGAGAGAGAGAGAGAGAGAGAGAGAGAGAGAGAGAGAGATTTTACATGGGTAAGTGCATTTACTTTTTTTTTTTTTAAATCCATGCGATTAAACAAGACAATTCAACTTTTTCCATGTTCTTTTGTTCATCCACTTTTCTAGTTAATTTTTTCATCTTTTTTCATTTTTACTCTTGGCCCAAGTCCATGTTTTTTGCATTATATTGTTTTAGTGGATATTTTTGATAAATTGTATTTTGAGCATTTATTCTTCACTCGATAAGGTTAACTTTGCTAAACCAGAGAAGGGCAATACTTCCTTAATTAAGTAATACTTGGGGAAAACAAATTTACCACTGGTCCCACCTAAATCCTCAAAAAGAACTTAGAGAGTCAATCGATGGGAAATGAACGAGGCCTTTGGGTGGGGCCTAAAGATGATGCCTAATTAACAAGTTTAGGACCTTTAGGTTCATTTGTCCATTGTTTTTTTACCATATAGTTTTAAATTTAACGCATTGGCCAAAAGGAGAATTCAGATGTCCTGCCCACATGACATTACAATTGTACATTGGGAACATCTCCTATATTTGCATGTTACTATTCATGGGAGATGTTCCCAATGTACAATTGTAGTGAGGCAAGGGTAGGATATCCAAACTCCAAACAGAATTTGTGTAAACTACACAATATAGTTGGGATAAGCCATGGATTATGATGATTTCTTAAGGGACCATTTGGTTTGTAGGAGTAAAGGATTGGAATCATAATCGGAATAGATCAATTCCAATTCTAATTGTTTGGATGGACAAAATTGAAATATCATTCCTATTCTTGCTGGAATTACATTCTCCCATTTGAGAGAATAGTCATTCCCCCCTCCTTCCTTGGGTTTCTAGCTTATTTCAATTCCTATTTGAATTAAAAAGGAAACGAGAATAAACTATTCTAATTCCAATTCTAAGGGATTCTAGTTCTAATTCTGATTTCAACTACAAACTAAACTGACCCTATTTTTTTTGAAAAGAATCACTAAAGTTCACACACCAAAAAAATGTTTTGATCAGGCAGGCACAAAATTGTAATATGTTCAATGAGCACTTGGAAAATATTTTGACACATCCCTTAAGATACCCCCAACATACCCTTGAAAAAGATTAAAAACAACTTTTGATAGTTGTCTGAATATTTATTAAGTCCTCATTAAACGTGCTTACTATGTTATGCCTACTAGATCTAGTAAACCCAATAGAATCACACCCACATTACACGTGAGGTAGGCTACTCTATATTTAGATATTTAACTATTAAAAGTAACATTTCTATAAAATACCATAAAAAGTTGTTTTGGCATGTAACTAATACATACAAGGCATATCGTATAAAAAATTTGAACTTTGTTAGTGATTGAATTTCACTATCCCATGTGATATGAACAGAGCATGTTACTTTGGACTCTAGTTAATAGTGTTGGAGGATTTGAATGGAATCTCATGCACTTCTTCCATATTATATTATATGTAGTAACTAGACCATAACAATATTCAAACTTGACTAACAAACAATGTTGTAAACTAGACCATACATCTTCAACAAGGGCTCAATGTGCCATGGAACAATAAAATCATGCTTTGACATCAAACGAATGATGGAGATGCAATTAAGAGTGAAAGTAGGTTAAGTTGGGTTGGGTTTAAGCTCAATCCAGGCTCAACCTTAAGCATGCTTTGACATCAAACTATAACGTTTTTTATATATACAAACTTAATAGAATTAAAGCTAGGAAATAACTTTATACAACTACAATTATTATTACCTTTGTTGTTTTAAATTTTTTATTCAACCAAACCATCTTTCCTACTTGAACAAATTAGTTATGGGCTGTTTTTGAACCGATCAACCAAGTTGATATGACTCAAGTTGGTTAGTTTTTATTAATGGTCAGTTGGTTTTGGGTGGTCAATTCCCCAACTAGACCAAATGGGTTCAATTGGCCAAATTGTTGGACACTGTAAGCCTGCAACCGAACCAAACCAACTTGTGAACACCCTTGTCTTGTGGATTGGTGTTTGTTGCAACTTGCAATGACAACAAGCCATGGCCTAGTTCAAAACTTAGAGAGGTCACATTGGGCCAATAAACCTATCTTGGATCTCTATTTAAAAGGAAACAAAACCACTTTGATCCAAAGTGATCTTACTTGAACCAATTTTTAAGTTGGATAAATCACGGTTTTTGAATTGTTATTCTGTTATTTGCTATTGTATTTGGATAGCTTAGAAAGACTTAACCATTAATGATGGGTCATTTGGTAACACCTGAAGATGTTGAACTAAAAAACTTATTGCTTCGTTCTTTAGTGAATAAGTTTTTAAGGAGGTTGTGGACTCTTTAATGGCTGAAACTGAAATTGTGTCAATCACTATACCCCTACAAATCTTTTAGTTTAGTTGTTACAAATGACCCTTGAGCCTTGTTGTCTTCCTTTGAATTATTCCTAATGTTGTTAATGATTGTGGTATATTATCTAATGATGGTAGTATCTCTTTTGGTAAAATTAGTGGTGGGTAGGTTGGGGGTATCTTAATAAATATTCTGACAAATGAGGACTTAATAAATATTCTGACGACTATCAAAAGTTGTTTTTAATCTTTTTCAAGGGTAGGTTGGGGGTATGTTAAGGGATGTTTCAAAATATTTTCTAAATGCTCATTGAACATGATTACAATGTTGTGCCTACCTGATCCATTTTTTTTTTGTGTGACCTTTAGTGGTTCTTTTCAAAAAATTAGGGTCAATTTAGTTTGTAGTTGAAATCGGAATTAGAACTGAAATCCCTTAGAAATGGAATTAGAATAGTTTATTCTCGTTTTCTTTTTAATTCAAATAGGAATTGGAATAAGCTAGAAACCCAAGGAAGGAGGGGGGAATGACTATTCTCTCAAATGGGAGAGTGCCATTCCACCAAGAATAGGAATGATATTTCAATTTTGTCCATCCAAACAATTAGAATTGGAATTTATCTATTTCGATTATGATTCCAATCCTTTATTCCAGCAAAACAAATGGTCCCTTAAGAAATCATCATAATCCATGGCTTATCCCAATTATACTGTGTAGTTTACATAAATTCTTTTTGGAGTTCAGATATCCTACCCTTGCCTCACTACAATTGTACATTGGGAACATCTCCCATGAATAGTAACATGCAATAAAGAAGATGTTCCCAATGTACAATTGTAATGTCATATAGGCAGGACATCTAAATTCTCCTTTTGGCCAATGCGTTAACTTAAAATTGTATGGTAAAAAAAAAACAATGGACAAATGGACCTAAAGGTCCTAAACTTGTTAATTAGGCATCATCTTCAAGCTCCACCCAAGGGCCTTGTTCATTTCCCATTGATTGACTCTCTATGTTCTTTTTGAGGATTTAGGTGGGACCAATGGTAAATTTGTTTTCCCCAAGTATTACTTATTCAGGAAAGTATTGCCCTTCTTTGGTTTAGGAAAGTTAACCTTCTTGAGTGGAGAATAAATGCTCAAAATACAATTTATCAAAAATATCCATTAAAACAATATAATGCAAAAAACATGGACATGGGCCCAATCGTAAAAATGAAAAAGATGGAAAATTTAACTAGAAAAGTGGATGAACAATGAACAGAAGAACATGGAAAAAGTTGAATCGTCTGATTTAACTGCGTAGATTTAAAAAAAAAAATGTAAATGCACTTTACCCATGTAAAATCTATCTATCTATCAACATATCTCTCTTTTGAGAGTAGTTATTTATCTATTTTTTTTCCAATTTTTGCATTTTTCTTATATTCTTTTGTTTTAAAAGTATAAAACAATAATCATTGTTTATCTTGATTAAATTAACAAAACTTAGTAAATATTAAAAATGCGTTTCAATTCCACTTAAAAATCAAACTTAATAAATGTTAATAAGAAAAGAAATTTAAATATAAAAATATTAATTGATAGTTTTAAACTTTTATTAATATTATTAGATAACTTATGAGTTAAGATTTACTATTATTAATTAATAGTAAATAAAATTTTTAAACTTATAATAATACAAACTTTTAATAATATTATTAGATAACTTTCAATTCTACTTGGATAACCTTTTATCATTAAAAATGATAATAATTATTGAAAATATAAAATGTAGAGCCCATTTTATTAACATTATTTTATTGCAAAAATTATTGGAACTTCTCCTTAGGGTTTTCTCGTTTTTACATTGTTTGTAGGAAGTGGAGGCGTGACAAATCACCACATCATGAGGGGTTGTTGAGAGGAAAGGGTTTGTTAACTTCTCAGCATCATCCATTTTTAATGCCACCGAAGCTTTCCAACAGTACAAAACTAAAAATGCAGGTAACATCTCCCTCCGTCTCTCTTTCTTTCTAACCCTAACGGGTTGGTTTCTATTTGTTTGTGTTTTTGTAGGTGTCGATTTCTATTTCTCGGTAAAGGGTGGTTTTCATAAGTTGAAGCTATTTATTTTCTCCTAGTTTTGGGTTTACAGTTTATGCTTGCCGGTTTTGGTGACCAGCCAAGTCTCTGTTTGCTGGTTTTGGTTAGGTGAATCTTGTTGGTATAATGATATTTCAAGTTCCTTGTCAAGGTTTGCATTTGATGGGAACCATTGCAAAATCTGAAACTTCAGGCAACTTTATTTTTAATTGGTCTAGACAAGAAAACATTATGATGTTTATTATTCAGTTTTGGATTGTACCAAGTCATATTTTTCTTTCTTATGCAACTTTTGTAGAGAAAATGGGCAGTTTTGGTGTTGGGTTTTACTCTGTGCATCTTGTTGTTGACTATGTTGAATCATCTGTACAGATAGTAACATTTGGACATTTTAACTAATTAATTTGGAAAGTCTTTTTCTCGTCTCTCACTTGGATCCTTTGCGGACATGGAAAACCAATATAAATTTTCTTTGTTGTTTTCAGGTGTATATGGAGTTCACAGCTGATGAGTCATTAATTTTTGCAATTTCTGAAGATGTATGGAATAAACCACTTGGACGTGGAAATGAGGTCAGATTGCATCTTAGAGAGTAAGCTAGGAAGTATTTGGAGGAATATAAATTAAAAGTGGGTATATTGATTCCTAGATGGATAGTCATCTTCTCTTATTATAGTCTACACTTTCTTCCTTAAATGTTGCCAATTACAGTTCCAATATTATGTTGCACTTTAAGTTCTTTAACATATAGTCAATCTTCCAAGTGGAAGAAGTAAGATTTGGTTTTACAAACATCTGTTTTTCATTGGTTCACTATTTTTTGATGGCTCCATGTGACAACAATTCGAACATGTGAAATTCATAAAAAAAAAAAAACTCAAACATGTGAATTCGTTGGTTCACTATTCTATTGTAGCATGCGATCAGTAAATGCTATGGAATCCTTTGGATAGAAGATGCTACGGAATCGATCATTTCATGATCTAAGTATTTGATTTGCCTTCTTACTTCCGTAAGAAGACAACTAACAAGTGTTGTTTTAGAGCCCTGAAAACAACAAACAAGCGTTGTTTTTCCCAAATTAGACATAGACTATATTTGAATGTGTGAAAGAAATACTCAATTTGTCAATGTCAGTTCTATCAACAATAAAAAAAACATTCATTAATTATGTGGGGAATGATAATATGAAAACGTTAGTGAACAATTAAAAATTTTTAATCCATGAACCTTATGCTTAGCTTCTTTTGTTATTTTGTTTTCTTCTTTTTTCAATCATCAGTTGTGAATTTTTAATGGGATTCTAGCATATAAGGGCAACTTTTGGGGTTTAATATCAATAAAAGTAATATATTTAAAAAAAATTCAAAAATAGGTTAACTTTTTAAAAATAATATCAATAAAGGGCAAAAACACTGTTCATCTTCTTCTTCTTGCCATTTGTTCACCAGAGCCGCCGTCCGCCGCCCACCTCTGCCTCCAGGCAGAGGCGGCGGCGCTGGTGGCTTCTCTGTCCAACGTTGCCACCTCCGCCCATCTCTGCCTCCACCTCCGGCAACATTGTCGGAGATGGGTGGAGACAAAGGTGGTGGTGGCAGCGGGCAGAGGAATGACCACCAGCRCCGCCGCCGCCATCTCTGCCTCCAACCACCTCCAGCAACATTACCGGAGGCGGAGGCGGTGGCGGATGGTGGCGAACAATGGTGGGTGGCGGCTCTGATGCACAAATGGAAAGAAGAAGAAGATGAGTAGTGTTTTTTCCCTTTATTGATATTATTTTTAAAAAGTTAACCCATCTTTGAAAATTTTTTAAATGTACTACTTTTATTGATACTAAACCCCAAAAGTTGCCCTTATATGCTATTACCCCATTTTTAATCCATGTGAATTCTGATGTAATAACAATTTCTCATTTATTATTGTTTGTACTGGGTCAAATGAATTGATCCATCATCACTTGTGAATATATTTGTATTTATTTGGATATTAGAGTTTTTATTTGGTTTGACATTTTGGTTAATAAGATGAAGTTCAAAAGTTGATGCTTCCAAATCTAAACTTTGAAGCACCTTCTCTTAGATGGCTCATTCAATTCTCCTTTCCAAGACCCTGGCTTGTTGATAACCTTGCATTTTGATGCCTTAAGGGCATCAATTCAGGGGTATTTTCGGCCTTAGAATAGTTAAAGTGCACCCTTTTCCCAGTTAAAATCAATTATGTGACCTATGAGGGTCTCTGGCAAATTATGTAGAAAACTAGGAAGTTTTCATGGCTGAAATGCAGTTTTTGGGAAGCTAGTGTGAAGTCCAGTTGAGAGAGGGGGTGTTTTTGTAAAGAACTAAGAACAGGAGGGCGCCTCCTATCTGCTAAACCTAGTTGGTGCCATCCTACTGTATTACCATGCTCCCTTCTCATTAGCAAACCCTAGGGAGCCTTTTTAACCTAATCTTTTCCTCCTTAACTAACACTAGCCACCCTAGATGTGAAATCTCCATCATCCACTCCTTCTAATCTCGACCATCCATTTTAGGGCTCTCCTTTGTAGCTTCTAAACCCTAAGGTGCCACCTATTATGCTAATCTTCACCATTCAGCTCATCACCATTAAATCTTAGCCACTCCCTCCATCCTATATCCCAACCATTCAATCTAGGGCAAAACATATTCTTTTAATCTTAACCCTTCAACCCTAGATGTTCTAATCTACACCCTCCATTTCTGGGCACCCAAATCTCAACCCTAAATAATATTGGGTGCCCTCTCCTTCCATTTTCAGCCATAGGATCACCCCAAAACCATCATAGCCATTCAATAGAAACCTAGGGCATCCCTAACTTTACTAAATCCCAGCTGCCGCCCCCCATCTTTCTCTCTATTTCCAGTTTTGTCCATCATTCTCTATAAAAAGGGTCCCAGGGGCCCTGTAGAAGGGGTTGGTCAATTCACCCAAGTAAGAAGGAAGGCTGATCTTGAGAAGTTCAAGGGTAGAGGAAGAGGAGGATGCCCAGGCAAGAGGAGGGGTTCCTACTTGCAATTCGCCAACAACACTACTGCCACCTCTGGATTTGAACCCAAATCATTTTTTCTTCAGTTTTAGAATTACTTTATGTTTTTTTTTTATTTCCAAATTAATTTTTTTTCATTCCTACAAATTTATTTTTATTATATTTAATTGGTGTTTCATTTCTTTTCTACAGATCTGAAATTCGGCCAGGTAAGACGGAAGGCTGATATCGAGAATTTCGAGGATCGAAGGAGAGATCTGGAGACTGCTACCTCTGATCGGATTCTTAGACATTTTTATTTCGTTCCTGTTATTTATTTGTCTTTGTTATTTATTTATTCTTATGTAGTTGTTATTCTTAGTACCATTCCAATGTGGTTTTAATGAATTCCATTTTTTTAATTAATTAATTTTTTATTTCTGCAACTCCCACTTGTGTTCTCTTCTCCTGTATCCAAGTAAGTAATTATTTTCTCCTGCTTCTCTATGGATACGACCTGTTTTCATCACTTTACTACGTTAGTAGTTGTTTGAGAATCGGAATAAAATTATAAATGTTTAAACTGGTGTTCTGAAATGTTTAACGACACGCTTCTGGACACACCAAGTTTTGGCGTCATTGCCGGGGAAGCACGGAGAAAAATTTTTATTTACTTTTGCTGGATCTGTTTCATTATTTTTTCTTTTTTGTTTTATTACTTGATTCGTTATCTCAGTTTAATTCTTGCTTCTCTTTGATTTTGCAGGACGGAATAGCGAAAGGTGGGGTATCGGAGCGTTGCGGGACTGCGGAACGGAAGAGAAGAGAAATTGGATTGCGTTTTAGGTGTAGTCGTTCCATTTTATTTTCAATTTTCTTATTTTTATTTTCAAACTCTTTTTCTTATAGAATAGTTGTTTTTGAATTTTTAATTAATTTCTTTTTTTTAGATTTGATTTATTTTTTAGTATTATTTTGCTTCCCTTTTGTTTCTAGACCTATTCTTCTTTCTTTATTTTAATTTCTTGTTCAATTTTTTTTGCTTTATTAGGTTTGTGTTTTTCTTTTATTTCAGAATAAAAAAAAACAAAAAAACAAAAAAAATTCATTTATTTTATTTTATTTTATTTCTTGCAGCATCTTTTTTTTGTTTGTTTTATTTTTTTTTCTTTTTGGTTTAAATTTTAGATTCATTTTTTTTTCTTTTATTTCAGATAAAAACAATAATAAATAAAAAATAAAAATAAAAAAAATTGTTTATTTTATTTTATTTTATTTTTGCAGCATAATTTTCTTTTCATATTAGTTTTTAGATTTGCGTTTTTCTTTTATTAAAAAATGAAAAAAGATATAAATAAAAAAATTCAGTATATTTTTTTTCTTTTGTTTATTTTATTTTCGGTTTAAATTTTTTAGATTCGTATTTTTTTCTTTTATTTTATCTATTTCTTGCCTAATTTTCTTTTTGATCATTTTATTTTCAGTTTAAATTTTAGGTTAGCAATTAATTTGTTAGGATTTATTTTTTGTAGTTGTTAATTTTGTTTAGCACAATTAATTGTTATTTTATTTTCTGTTTGCAATTATTATTTGTTGCTTTATTTAATTTCTTTTCTTTTAGTTGTTTGATTGAATAATTAATTGCTAAATAGGAAATTGTTGAAATTTTCTAATTTGAGTTAAATCTCAAATCTGAATTTAAATTTAAATTTTAAATCGACTTTGAATTTGAATTTCAGATTTCAAATTTAAATTTAAAAAATTAAAAAGAAAAAAAGAAAAAAAGTCAAAAATTAAAAAAGAATCAAATTTAAATTTTAGGAATTTAAATCTCAAACTCTGAATTTGAATTTAAACTCCCAAAAGTTTAAATTTTGAGTTAAAGAAAATAAGAAAATAAAAAAAATTGAATATTTTTGTTGCATTTTCATTCCAATATTTAGGGTTTGATATTCTAGAGCATGCATCATATAGGTTTTTTTTTTTGCTGAAAATATTATTGTTAATTGTGAATGTGTTAGGTGCTCTTTTTATTATTTTAAATGTTCCTTTTGCTTAGTTGTTTGCTTTATTCTTTTAGGTTTAATTGCTGAATTGCATCTTAGAAATAATTGTTCATGCATTGTAGTTAGTTGCATTTTGTTGTGTTTATTTTGTCTTTCTGTTAATTCATTTAAGGACATCCAACCTAAATAAGATAAGGTGGGGATTTCATCACCCTTCCTTGGCCCAAAAATCACTACCTTTTATGTGCGGTTCACCTAACCCTAATTTAAAATTTGGATAGAAAGATCCTTTAGGGGAGCCTCACATTTGGTTCAAAGGTGTGTTGAATTTTAGAAGAGCTTGAAATTATTTTCCATAATCGGCGGTTGGTGTCTAAGGAAAGATGTTAAATGGCTAAGCCTAAGCGGGTTTTGTGGTTACTTAATTAGGTATTTGTGAGAGCAAGGGTCGCTTCCCACATCCCCACCTCTTACCTGACTAACCAAAGGAAGTGGTGTAATTCCAAGTGAACCTAAGAGGATTCACATTGGTTGGACTACTAGTTTAGGAAACCCTAGGTCAGCCCTTAGGTCATGTGGTTGATTTGCTTGCCTTTAAAAAAAAAATTAAAAAAAATTCTAACTTGAATTTAGATTTTAGGAATTTAAATTTCAAAGGCTGAGTTTGAATTTAAATTTCAAAAAAAAAAAAGAGAAAGTCTCAAAAGTTGAGTTTAAATTTCAGAATTAAACTCAAACTTTTAAATTCAAATAAGAAGAAAAGGGACTTCTGTGTTGTATGTTGGGAAGGAGATCTCTAAGGAGAGAAACTGTAGAACCTATACCTGAAATAGAGAGATACCTCTATCATCAACACCGAAATCAATGATGCCCAACCTTGAAAGTAGAAGGAATACTTCACTCCAACACCATACAACCTTTCATCCTGCATTCAGTTACCTGATACTCAGGCCTTATAGTATGAAATTAAGTCAAGTAAAATCTAGATGCTCCCATCCTTCCTGGAAATATGTTCAACTATAAGGATTCAAAATTTCAATGATGATGCCCTTAGATTGACTCTTTTCCCCTTTTCCTTGAAGGATAAGGCCAAGCATTGGTTAGCGACTATAGAGAGACCTATTAGGACTTGGGCAGAAAGGCAACAATAATTCCTTAGGAAGTTCTATCCTATAGGTAGAACCAATACCATGAGGAGAGCTATCACGGGATTCACCCAAACACCGGGTGAACAAATTCATAAGGCTTGGGACAGGATGAAAGAGTTAATGAGAAAATGCCCACACCATGGCTTGTCCCAGTGGCAAATTGTCCAGGCCTTCTATGAAGGCCTAACAGATCAATACATGCAGATGGTAGATGCATCGCGTGGGGGGGGGGGGCATTTATGAGCAAGAGCGAGGATGAAGCTTATAATCTTTTCGAATCCCTGAGTGAGAATTCTATCAATAATGTGTCGTTGTATTCCTATGAAAGGTTGGTGGGACCCTCAAAGAGGGCAAGGCTCTATGAGATCAAAAATAATATAGAGACCGAGGCAAAAATGGACTTGAATGCCATTTCTAGAAAGTTTGATAGGGTAAACCTTCTAGCCCAGAAACTCAACTAGTTTTTCACTCTTAACTAGCAATCAGGCCCATCTACCACTTATCCTGAAGTATGTTTCATTTGTGCCAGCCCAGCCCACCAGGTTGACGACTGTCCTACTGCGACCCAGTTTCCACCTTTTATCCAAGAACAAGTTCAAGCGGCCCAGAGTTTCTCAAGGCCCAATAATGATCCATATTCTAATACTTATAACCATGGGTAGAGAAACTATCCTAACTTTTCTTGGAGGACACACCAACCCAATGTACAGTCCCCTCAGCATCCGTCCAATTCCTTGGCCCAACAGTTTCAGAGGTCAGTAGTACAAAACCAGTTCCAGCAGGTGTACCCTCAATCCCAATCAGTAGACGATCAATTTATGCAGTTGCAGCAATTGATCCTAAATCAACAACAGTCCATTGCTAGGTTAGAAAAGCCAAATAGGACAACTAGCTGAAGCTAATGCAAGGAGGATAGTGGGGCAACTACCGAGTCAATCGGTTGCAAACCCTAGGAATCAGCCAGCGGGTTTTTCTCAGCAAATTCAACCACCTTCTCAGAATCCCCAATTCGAAAATGCTAAAGCTATAACAACTTTAAGGAGTGGGAGAATTTTGGAAAACCCGTATGAGAAAGAAAGTAAAGAAGAAGAAAAAGGAGTCAGAAAACCCTAAGTTGGGGGGGGGGGAGAAGAAGAAAGGGAGAACTTAGAAAAAGAGCCTAAAGCGAACCAATATGTAGTCCCTTTTCCTACCGCACTTACAGCCGGGCTGTCACGGAAAAAGAAAGAGATTCACAATGAGGAGATCATGGAACTTTTCAAACAAGTATACATTAACATCCCGCTCCTCGGTGCAATTCAACATGTCTGGGCTTATGCAAAGTTTCTTAAAAAGCTATTCACCCAAAAGAGGGAGCCATGATTAGCCCCACAAAAAGTGATGCTCTCAACATATGTGAGTGCGGTCCTCTTGAACCAACTTCCCCGAAAAATGAAAGACCCGGGTGCTCCTCTTATTAGCTATATAATTTCTAGAATCACCTTTGATAGGGCCTTATTGGATCTAGGGGCTAGTGTGAACCTGCTTCCATCCATTATTTATGAAAGGTTCAGGGTCGGCGAGTTGAAACCTACCCTAGTAATTTTGCAACTCGCTGATCGGCCGGTTAAGACTCCTCGAGGTGTTGTCGAGGATGTCATTGACAGGATAGAAAACTGTTATTTCCTTGTAGATTTTGTTGTTATAGACATGACCCAAACCGAAAAACTGAACCACAACCCGGTAATCTTAGGATGGCCATTTTTAGCAATGGCTAATGAAAATATCAAATATAAATCGGGGAAATGGACATCTCATTTGGGGAGCAGAAGGTCCAATTGAATGTTTTTAATGCCTCTAAGTATCCAAACCTAGGGGAAGATGAAGGCAGTGTGGACATAGTGGACAATCTCGTGGATGACCTATCTACCCCTTGGTTAGCCCAATCTGGTCCTGGTTGGCATGAAAATGATAGTGAGTATGAGAGTTTGGATGAGAGAGATGAATAGTTGTGTCTGACTGAAGACGTTAAACTTAGCGTTGGTTGGGAGGCAACCCAACATAATTTTTTTCACTTAATTTTGGGATTAGAGTTTTTTTTTTTTTTTTAATTTTCTTGATTCAAGACCAGGTGACATACCTTGAACCTCTCAGGAAAACCCTACTTGTTGTTCCCTTTGGCCCAAATCTTCTTTGCATCATTCTAGTCATGCCATTAGGGACAATGGCATTCAACTTTTGACATAAAATGAAGAATTTAGCAATTCTAGATTTTTTTTCTTGTGATACTATATGATCAATTTTTTTTTTTCAAAGTTGAAAAAAAAGTGTATTGATAAAAAAAATTGCCAAAAAAAGTGATCAAATTAAAGGTTCTTTTCTACTCAGATTAGTTTATCTGAATATGCTCTCATTCTTTCATTTATGTTTTGACTTCAGAGTGAGACCACCCACCCAAGCACCACGATTTGGGAAGCATAAGGCAGACCCAAATTAAAGAAAGTTGCTTATAGACTGACCATGTGAGCCCCACCTCGGAAAGACAGAAGCAACTACACTTTAACCCTCCTAAATGGGCACATAGGTACAATCCTGCGTCAAGACCAGTCTAAATACAAAACGTAAGGCTAGGCCTAAAAACTTGCCCAGATGGGATAAGCTTCTCCACCAAGTTTGGGATGACAATCATTAGTTTTTAAATTTTTTTGTCATTTTAAACACAATAGATGGATGCAGATTGAATTAAATTCATGATATCATATTTCATAACAGATTTGGATCTAAAGGTTTGGTAATTGGATCTTAGATGGGGATGTAGCTGGATCAAATCTGTTTACATCCTTCTAGCGGAACACTTTCTTCCTGCTGCGTCTTTCTTCTTGCTTTCAAGGACCCAATAACGTGATGGGTTCGGCTCCAATTTTGAGTGTTTAGTCTGGTTTGTCTCTTTCATCATATGGGTTGGTAGCGGTTTGGGTGTATTACATATTAATAAGGGGAATTAAGGGTAACTGGGATTTCATGAAAATAAAAATTCTACCTGCACTCTTAAAAGTATATGCATCCAATTGCACATCGGGAACATCTCTTTGTGAATTTTATATACTTGCAAATTTGGTTTACCATTTTTAGAAGCATGTTGATACGAATGCTGATAGTACCAATGGATGATAGGTATGTTAACTGAACTTTCTATCCTTATTATAGGTGCTTTGAGGCATTTCTCTCCTGTAGTCCATGTACACCAAGGATCTTTAAAATGGAAATGAACAAAAAGTGTTTGGTTTGTAATTTGTATACAATATACTACTAGCGTTTTGAGTATCACCTCATGGTATTATGTTTATTTCTTTCATTTGAATGCATATGTATTCATAAGGGTGTGTTTACATGTAGATGCATGATAAGCTGAGCAGGTCCAGCAGGTTATGATTTATTTTTATTTTCTTTTTTCATGTCAACATGTGCAGAAACATTTGTATGGAGATTAGATGGATCAATCCGGTCCAAAATATTTATTAGATTGGATTAGACCTGATCCGTTCGTAACAAATTTATATTGGATTTGGTTGGATTAAGCCAATATTTGGTCCATTGATATAAAATAAGAATATGTGTCAATGGACAAGGTTTGGGTTGAAACCAATCTAAATCAAAATGAATCTGAACAGATTGGACGTCCAGACATTGAATTGAATTAGTCCAAATTGATGCAAAACATTCATTAGATTGGATTGGACCCGGTCCATTTATAATGGACTCACATTGGACTGGATTGGATTTAACCAAATCTAATCCAATTGACACCTCTGCCTGTATGGCTGTACGCAACTCTTGTCCTTGTGAGACATGTATCCATTCTATATCACTTTGGTATTTTTTATATCACTTTTCTATCTACAAGTTGATTATAGAACCATCAAGTCTCTCATGCATGAACATGATGTTTGTAATAGAAAAAAGTTCATTTAGTTTTTTAATCACTTCTATTTGAATTAGGGGTCTGTTTTGGTTTATGGTGCTATATTCAGTAAGAGAATTTGTTTGTTTTCTCATACAACATTTCTTGCAGAAATCTGAAGAGTTTGGATTTGCTTGGAATTATGACATAAATAATTAGCTTACATGATCCCTTGCTGTTTCAATTTGAAATCCATTTAAAGTGGTTGGCCTCCTACATATGCAATTCATAAATTAAATGATGGGAGGGATATTTCTACGGTTTTTCAGCATGGTATAGAAATTTGAGATTATAAAATATGGATTTAGTAAACGATGCACACTTGTGTGCTATGGCTAAAGCATTACTTGGGTAGTTGGGTAGATGTTATCAGCAATGGCCATGGGGTTCCAAATATGCCAAACCTTCTGCTAATTAAGGATATTATTTTATTTTATTTTTTGATAGTTGGTTTATTGTTGTAATTGCCAAGGATATTATTTTATTCTTTTGATCATTGCTATTGTTTATTATCATTAGCAAAAATTGGTTGATAGTTCTTATTATTGATACTATTTTCTAGTTTATTTGTTTATTCATTTTCTACTTAAACCTCCATTGGTTTATTTGAGAATCACTTAGGCACACAATGTCTTTTGTCCCTTATAGAGAGCTCCATTTAGTTGGTCATCAATGAGTGTGGAGCTTGGGTAGCATGGTATTTAATGTTCTTGGTGATTTCTATTGGATTATATTACATTCAATTTTTGTTGCTCCTCATGCTCATGCATGCTTATTGGAAATGGGCTCAAGGACAAAGTGCCTAAAGAGAATAGTGGATTTGGCTACTACAGGTTTAAGACATGTGATTAACTACTTGTTTAATATATTTGACTACATGTTCATTTTTATTTGCAAAATTTGAATATTATATGCTTAGGTGAATATCATGGTTTTAAGTACAAGTGCCAACAGTGAATGGGGAGAGAGATTGGAGTAAAGAGAGGGAGCAAGAGAAAGAGGGGGAGGGAGGAAGATAGGGTCATAGGAAATGATTTTTTGCTTTGTTCTTTCTTCCTTTTATATTTTTGGTTGGATATGGGTAATGAGGTCTTATAGAACCCACAATTTTTTAGAGATCTCACTATGGATTATTGAGAAGTTTTCCATCAGTGAAGTTTGAAAGGATGATATACCCTATTTCATGAAAAATGATGCATGCCATTAATCATGATCATCTATTTATCAAGCAGGGACATTTTCTAGATACTGATAATTAAGCTCACCTTAAATGTAATCTCTATAATCCAAGTGTTGAGACTAAACGTTTTGACAACATGGTATGATAGTGTTCCAAAAGTTCCGAGTGAGAAGAACCATCATATGGACACCTAAAGACCTTTTGACTCCTCTTCCTCCCAAATGAAACAAATTTACCTTTAGATTTTTCAAAGAAATTGGAATTGGGAAAGTTGGTTCTCAACTGTAAGAATCTATAGGTTCTTTCTTGATCAAATTTCATTTCTTCCTTTTCTCTTTCTATTTATTTGTTTGATTATCTATTTCCTTTATCAAAAGCAAGAACCACACTAATTTCCTTTATTTTTCCATTTCTGTTTCTATTTATTTGATCTTTTAATAATTTATTTTCCTTTTTGATTGAGCAGGATTTTACCGAAGATGAAAAATTAGTTGAGACAATCACAAGTATGATTCTATGTCATGGCCTTTAATCACAAATCATTAGTCATGGCGTTGAGAAACAACGATGTCCATTGAAGAGAAATTTCTGCTATACAAGGCAATTCGAATAACTCACCTCAAGGGGAAGCCATTAACATTTGTTTTTGTTTTTTGTAAGAACCATATTAACCTTTCTTTAAATTCATATGGGCAGTGCTTATTACACCATTTCCAAATATATAATTAATTTCTTTCAAAACATATTACTGTGATTGGCAATTGATTTCTCACTATTTCTGTGACAAATACTCTTGTCTTGTATAAGTTGTCAGGACACCCTTTACCATTGTTAGAGAGTTAACTACTATAAGGAGTATTTATCACGCTAAACTCCTGGAGGGTATAAAAATCTCACACTTTAAGAACCTTTTTTCTTACACTCATTAGCCTCTACAATGAAAGGGCCACCCCGCTAGTGTTTTATTAATAGTATTTTATTGCAAAATTATTCTATTGAATAATAATAAAAAAATACCAACAATTAATTAAAAAAGCTAGAAAATTCCGAAAAACCTAAACATAATTAAAATACTAAAAATAATTAAAAATATTGAAAATTAACAATATTTTATATTACTAAAGGTATTTACTGAAAATAGTTATAAAGTACAACTGAAAATAGTTATAAAAAAATAACTGTATTTTTTTAACTATGGTATTTATTTAGTTATTTAATTTACTTTTACTGAAAGCAAATGCAAATTATTTTTGTAGTGATCAATATGCAAAATAAATGCTGAAAATTATTGAAAAATACTCATATGCAAAAATTACTGAATAATAATGAAAAAACACAAAAAGTTAATTAAAAATCCAAAAACTCTGTAAAACCTAAAGCTTTATTAGAATACTAAAAGTAAATAAAAATTAAATTGACTGTATTTTATTGCAAAACAATACTGAATAATAATGAAAAAAATAAATGCATTTTAATTATTAATAGTAAAATAACTAACAATAATTATTTTTAAACTTCAATTAACAGTAATATAATTTAAGCTATAAATAGTAGAAAATTACATTTAATTACCAAAAAGTTATATTTAATTACAAGAAAATTACATTTAATTAGTTTTAGCCAAGAAGTTAGAAATATTTCTGAAAATATGATAATTTCTAGAAATTACTGTATTTTAAATAAATAAAGTAATTTAATAATTAATAAAAAGTAACAAATCGTTTATAATTTAAGCAACTATTAGATCTATAAATTTGCAAACTCAAGCAACTATTTTCTTTTGAGTTAGGTCTAGCTAAAATGTGCACCATGCCCACACATTATTAGTTTACCACCACCACCAGACACTGTGGTTCCTTTTTTTTTTCTCCTAAAAGGAATTACCGAAATCTTTTCAAGATCCCCAAAAACTCATTTTGGGATTTGGGCGACTTCTCCTTTTATCCTTTTCTTGTTGTTTGCTTCTCATGGCGACCATACTAGATGCCACTACCAATGCTATTAGTGTTGTTACAGTTACACTAAATAAAATTCTTTCTTTCGAGAATCCAAACTGATGTATCCACTTTCTCCCATGGAAAACGAGAAAAGATAAAAACTTGTGGGTTAGAAATTTAGAGTTCAGAGAGAAAAAGAAAGAAAGAGATGAAAAGAAACAACTCCAAGTATGATCAAAACCAACAAATTTCAAGTTCTATCAATACACATTTCTGCAACTCAAAGACCAGAATGTCATTACCAAGTATTTTTTTCTTTTCTATAATCATCATCAAAACCGAGCATCTTTGCCTTGGACTACTTTTTAATACTATAAAGTTATTTCTTTAACTTTAATTCTATTAAGTTTGTATATATAAATAGGAAGTACAATGTTCCTGCACATGAATTAGAAAAATGGTATAAACATCATTCGTAGGAGTTCTTTTTGTTAGTGCTTAAAACTGTTTAGAACTCACGTAAAAGGCAAAACTAATCTATTGATTGGAGAACATAATTTTATTGATGAATTTAAACCATTAAATACAACTAAATCAGTGATGCACGTAGCAGAAAAATAGGCAGCAACTAACCCATGACTAACAACTCTTAAGCTCATGAATTTTTCCTAAAGAATCGGTAAACACTACCTAACTTCCTAAAGAATAGGATTACAAATTTATTCTGCTGAATAACAACAAAATAATAAACTTTAACACCCTCCCTTAAATTAAATGTTATACAATCAGCATTCAGTTTAAACTAGAAAATGAAACAACTTCAAGCAAATCACGCAGCTTCACAAATGCACCCAATTTGAGAGGCTTGGTTAGTATATCTGCAACCTGGTCTTCACTGCAACAATAAACTAATTCAATGACTCCTTCTTTTGTGAGATCTCGAAGAAAATGGTATCTCACATCTATGTGTTTGCTCTTACCATGTAAAACTGGATTTTTGGACAGTTTAATGGCTGAACTATTATCACAATATATCTGTATACTCTCCTGCTTGAAATAATGCAACAATTCAAGTATTCTTTTCAACAAAATAGATTGACACACACAAGAAGCTGCTGCTATAAACTCTGCTTCTGTTGTAGACAATGTAACAACTTGTTGTTTCTTTGATGCCCATGAAACAACCCTTGAACTCATCATAAAGACATGACCAGAAGTACTTTTTCTATCCTCTAAGTCTCCTGCATAATCACTGTCATTGAAGCCAATAAGATATCAAAATCAAGTGTACCTTTCAAGTAACGTAAGATTCTCTTTGTAGCAAGGAAATGAAGCTCAATTGGAGATTCCATAAACCTGCTAATTAAACTTACAACATACATAATATCAGGTCTAGTTGCTGTTAAGTACATCAAACTTCCAACAATTTGCTTGTATAAAGTACTATTAATCTTCTTTCCTTCATAGTTATAGTCCATCATCTGAAACTTGTCCAAGATCCCCAAAGCATATTTCTTTTGTGTGATGAAAATCCCAGCAGCTGATTGCACTACTTTGATGCCAAGAAAATAGTGCATCATTCCTAGATTGCTCATCTCGAATTCTGCCATCATGGACTCAAACATTGCTTGATCATTTCCTGTGTACTACTAAACTTCCATCAAGGGTTTTGGGTTTATTTTGTTCTTTTGCAGATAACTAGTAGACGACAATGGCATCAGACAACAGCTATGTGCAACCAGTAATTCCTCGCTTTGATGGTCATTATGATCATTAGAGTATGTTGATGGAGAATTTTCTGCGATCCAAGGAGTATTGGACTATTGTGGAAATAAGTGTGGCTGAACTAGCTCTTGGAGTTGTATTGTTAGAAGCAGAGCAAAAGAAACTAGAAGAACAGAAGTTAAAGGATCTCAAGGCAACAAATTATTTGTTTCAAGCAATTGATCGTTCCATTTTGGAGACTATTCTGCAAAAGGATACTTGTAAATAGATCTGGGATTCCATGAAGAAAAAGTATCAGGGCACAACAAGGGTAAAAAGGCAACAACTTCAAACTCTTCGCAAGGAGAGCCTGTTGATGAGTATTTCTCAAGAACCTTGGCAATAGTAAACAAGATGCCTATCCATGGTGGTTGCACATCACCCTTTATTTCAAGCTATATCAAATGTTTTTTATATTCCTAATTTGAACATCACCCTTTCCCATAACATTTACTTTAGAATGATCACCAAAGGTCACAATAGAATAAAAATTTTCATTTAAATGGGAAGAGAAAGACTTGTTACCACACATAAGATTGCTGCATCCCGTATCTATATACCATATGTCTGGTTCAAGCTCCTCCTTGAGGTGAGATGCCATCAAGAGTGTTTCTTGTTCCTTTTTCTCTGCAAAGTTGGAATGCTCTCCTTCGTCATTGTTAGAGCTTGCAGTGCATTCAGACTTGTAATGACCAAACTTGTGGCAGCGGTAGCACTCGATGTTGGACTTATCAAACTTTGAGTCATTGTTGAGAGATTGCTGGTGGTGATCATTTCCTCTGCCTTTGCCCCAAGAATCTGGTGTATAAGAACCTCTTCCTCTTCCTCGTCCTCTTCCACGGCCTCGACCACGACCTCTATTTGATCCTCTCCCTGTAGAGCTTTCACCATGAGTTGAAGCTTAAAGCTTGTTCTTCGGTTGAACATGTTGATGTTGTCATTCTCTGCTCATGCACAAGCAAAGAACTCCGCAGTTCATCGATTGGAAGTTCATCAAGATCTTTTGACTCCTCAATAGAACAAACCACATAAGAGAATTTAGGAGCCATTGATCGAAGAATCTTTTCCACCACAACCACATCTTCAATTTTTTCATCAAGGACATGCATCTTGTTTACTATTGCCAAGGTTCTTGAGAAATATTCATCAACAGACTCTCCTTGCTTCATGTGAAGAATCTCAAACTCTTTGCGAAGAGTTTGAAGCTGCTGCCTTTTCATCCTTGTTGTGCCCTTATATTTTTTCTTTATGGAATCCCAGATCTGCTTACAAGTATCCTTTTGTAGAATAGTCTCCAAAATGGAACAATCAATTGCTTGAAACAAATAATTCTTTGCCTTGAGATCCTTTAACTTCCGTTTTTCTAGTTTCTTTTGCTCTGCTTCTCACAATACAACTCCAGGAGCTGGTTCAGCCACACCTGTTTCCACAAAAGTCCAATACTCATTGGATCGCAAAAAATTCTCCATCAACATACTCCAATGACCATAATGACCATCAAAGCGAGAAATTGCTGGTTGCACATAGCTGTTGTCTGATGCCATTGTCGCCTGTTGGCTGTCTGCAAAAGAACAAAATATCAAAATATGTAAAAGGCAAAACTAATCTATTGACAGGAGAGCATAATTTTATTGATGAATTTAAACCATTAAATACAACTAAATTAAAAATGCACGTAACAGAAAAATAGGCAGCAACTAACCCATGACTAACAACTCCTAATCTCATGAATTTTTCCTAAAGAATCGGTAAACACTACCTAACTTCCTAAAAGAATAGGATTACTAATTTATTCTTTTGAAAAACAACAAAATAATAAACTTTAACACTTTTTGACTTCCTATTACCCTACTAGTATCCCTATAATCCAGAACTATGTATCTTGCTTGTCTCAGTAATATATCTTTTGTAGACTAACAATACATTCGAAACCATTAACATCAGACACCGTTGTTATAAGAGAAAAGATCAATTTAAAGCCAAACAAAAAAAGCAATTGAGTGTCTTACATAAGCACCTTCTTGCAACGCTTCTGTGTGATTTAAAGTGTTTGATGAATGACAGGCTCGTTAACTAATAATCGAAAGTTAATAGTCATGACCTGCTGGAAACAGACTTTGGAAATATTTGATGCAATACATGAGTCTTGCCCTTAGAGTTTCTGTTCTTCTGGTAGCTTTTGGTTGAAGCCCGCTAAGAGTTGTATGCATGTCTATTACACGCCACGTCCTGTTAAGCAGGGGGAGACGTGGGGCTTCTGTTTTCTGACGAGTGTCTTTGATGGTTCACAACCGTCGCCACGTACTTTTTTTTTTTCGGAGCCTTTCCCTGCTTTTTGGAATTTTGTCTCCTTATAACGAGAAACCCAGAAGGATCTCAAATTCTCAATTAAACTGATTTTCTTTCTTCTTCCTCCTCTGAATCTAAGCACAAACAACTAGTCGAGCCAATGGGCCAAGGTGAAGAGTTGAAGACAAGAAGCGAACCCAAAGTGGAGATTCAGGTTCTCTCTCTGTTTAATTTATTTTTTATATGGAGTTTTAGGTTGTATATGTTCATTGCGATGATTGGAAGCTCTTGTTTTCAGAATGTTTTAATTTTTTATTGGTGGACCTTCTATCCTTTTTGCCTTTTTGGGGTGTTTTTAGTACTTTTGTGTGTGTACACCCAAATTGATTTCTTCCCATAAAATCACACTAGTTGGTTGTTTTTAATTTCGTTGAAATCATTCCCTGAAGTTTGCTTCTATTTTTTCGTTTAATTTTTTCTGTTGAGTGGAACTTCAGTTAAGAAAATGCTTTGAATCTTGTACACTGTTGTGAAGTGATGAAACCATTAAATTCTAGTAATTAAGCTAAAATGGGTATTCCTGCAAAATGTAGGAAAGAGGGGAGATTTTCTTCTTTTATAGGCCAAAAGTTAACAAAGAAGAAGCACACAGTGCTGATGATGTGCAGCGGCTATATATTGTTCTCCAGCCGGAGTCTGGCGAAAGGGTAGTCGAAGAAAAGCAGGCCCCAGATTCCGGCAAGGAAGGCGCCAAAAGAGAAGCCGCCAATAGTACTGATAATGGTGGAAACATTAACAGTTCTAACGAGAAGGGCACTGAAGGTGGCCATGGTAGTGAGGCAAGTACTGAACTGAATTTACATTTGTTCTCTGCGTCTCTTGTCAAAGATCTTAGAGCGTAGTATATTCAATATCTTCATCACTAATCTGCAATTTCAATTGAAGGAAGTAAACATTGAGAAGCAACCCTTGTTGCGATTCATTGTCATGGGTCGTAAAAGCCTCCCTGATCCAAGCAAGAAAAGCCAGCCTTACTGGGGTTTCGTAGAGATGGTCACAACAAGGATCGAAGATGTAAAGACTGCTTTAGAAGGAGGTATACATTCTGATATACAGTCAACAAGGATTCTGATATACATTCAACAGAAGCTGGATTAAACAATTTTCTGATGCTTAGTTACTTTGGTTATTAATCTCTATTCTGTTTCTTCTTTGTGGACTGTCGTCAAAGAGGAGTATGACACTGCTACAAGAGGCCACAGGCGTCAGTCCTCTGCGCGAGCACTTGGAGAGGGTGTGTATCGAATCCTGAGGCATGCTTCTGGCAGGAAGATGCACACTCACTTGATCTACAAGCTTGAGTTCCCTCCAGAAGGAGAGAGCAGCGAGCCTCAAGAGTCGCTTAATGTGGAACGAGAAGGTTCATTTGTCATACAGATAAAGAACCCTGATCAGCATTGCACATCCCAGTTCAGAGGAATTCAGAAAAAGCGTAGGGCTGCCTTTCCGGCGAACTTACAAGGGCAGCTGGGGAAGCTGAAGTTTGCTCCAGCTGATCCTCCGGACTTCCTGAACTATGAGGGCTGTGAGTTCTTGCTCATATCTGCCTCGGATGACATAGATGAAGAGCTGGGGTTGGAGCTCAAGACAGAAGGGGAAGCAGCAGAAGCCGATTGTTCAGACTTGATTAAAACATTTGGAGAGACTGCAACTACTGCTCCCCTTCTAAGGGGTACTTGGGCATGAAAATTTTTTATGTAAATTTTCTGACTGGTTCATGTACAGTACACGACTGGTACAGGGTGAAGGTGAAGCTTAGCTCATTTTGGACTTTTGGATGTTTATATGTTTGTAGTTATATAGACTGTAGAGAAACTACGTTTTTTGATGGTGACTTTGATGAAGCAAGCTAGCTAAGTGGATTTTGTTTGGATCCATCGCCCTTTTGAGATATTAGGTAATACCATAATAGGACAGAAGATGTCTGAAAACTGAAAAGCTTTCTCAATTAAGTTCTCATCTTATCGTTCAACCTATTTCTGCTAGTCATTCTGAAGGTTTTTGACCATGGAGGGAAAAGGGGAAACATTTCCGGTGTATTAGAGTTGTCAAATTCGGTTCTACATAAAATCGAGCAACCCACTCGTTACCGGTTTATTGGTTTACTGAACCGGTGCTCATGTTAAAATTGTCAATATTGGTCAAAAAAGAACTGGATCTGAAAATCTTACTTGGTCAATGCTCATCACGGTTAGTTATCTGCTCGAACGTTTAATTCGATTTTCCCATTTGGCTCGGTAGTGGGAAACTGACCGATCACACATGCAGCAGTGTTTTCAACCCGCCCGGTCCGGTCGGTTAGAATTGTTTGAACTGTGTCATTCACTCGGCAAAGATTTTGGGTCTGACCCAAAATTTTGTGTTTTGTGTGTGTGTGTGTGTTTGAGATTTATACGTCCTTTGTCCCTTTAATTTCGTAAAAAAACAATCCGATTAGACAAGAAACACAAGCCTAAAATATATTTGGGTTGATGGCCTCAAGTCCCCAACTCATGCTTTTTTTGGGTATTAATCACTGTTTGACATTCTCAGAGGGGGCGTTACTCTTAAGTGAATAATACAATATCATATTAACAGCAGATTTTTTGTAGAGGTGATGATAGCGGATTTGAAATTGCATCACCTTGGGATATTCATTAAATTCATTGAATGCATCAATTGGGCTATTTCTCAGTCCAATGCATCTTGGGCTACTCCTCAGTTCACTATGAAGCATTTGGTCAATATAAATTGTTATTTTTTTCGGGCATTTTACTGTTCAATCCACTCCTATAAAAATCTAGGGGAGGGGCTAAGAGAGGATTGTAATTTCAGATTTTTGAGGTGGACATATTATATAGCAATACAATTCTCATGTGGTAGTGCTAGGGCTGAAAACATAATTTGACTCCAATCGAATTTAGATCACCCCCTGTTCGGATCTTCAAATCGGATAATAGGATTTGATTAGAAATCGAATTGGGATTCAGATAATTCCGATAATAGGATTTGATCAGAAATCGAATTGGGATTTAGATAATTTCTATCCGATTAAATATATATTATATATTTATAAATATAAATATATATAATACATATATACGTTATTTATTTATTTATAAATATATTTTTATATTATATTTTATAAATTTGTTATATTATTTATTCTTTTTATAAAAACATGTATATATATGATGAAAATATTTAAAAAAATACTAGTATTTTTTGTTTTTACTTTATTTAAATTAGTATACTTTAATTTTCTTATAAGAACTTGTTAATTTTTAAAGAAAACAAATCGGATCCGATCCGATGGTCTAATTTAATGATAGAATTCAAATTCAAATTGAGTCCTATCAGATTCGATCGAATCTTTGGATTGGATCATATCCGTCATGAACAATGTTAGATTGGATTCGAATTAGGGTTGATTTGAATCTAATCCGATCTGTTTCCATCCCTAAATTTGATCTGATATTTGATAGGTATCTATACCTAAAATATAGATTGGAATTTAATTCATTTATATTCGATTTAATTAAAAATAAAAAATTATGTAATAGTAATATAAGTTTTAAAAGTTAATTATAGATTTAAAATATATATAAATACAAATAAGTTTCTCTAGACACCAAATTTAAATTAATTTTAGAAATTCAGGAGATTTCTAGGGTGTAAATTAGGTATCCAATTTGAAGAATTTACACTCCAGGCTTTTGGCCTAGGCCATTAAACTTTTAATAAATTTTCAACCCGAACTTGCCCAAATTGCACTCCTAAAGATTTGAATATGATCCTATTAATTAATGGATCGTATTTAATCTGATTAGATCAAGGATTAAAGTATCGGTATCGGGTATCATATCGATAACTTAGATACGGATACAAATACGCTTTGGAAACACATGGATATGGACAAAAAATATGGAAACACATGGATATGCTAAGAAAATACATACAAATTTCACATCATATTAATAACACTAAATTTAAGACTAAAATAGTCATAAATAGTATTTAAATACATAAAAATGTATATTTTAATGGTATATATGAAGAAATATATTACAATTAATATACCAAGATGTGTAGATATCATATAATTTTATATATAATGCATCAATCAAGATTCCAAGACACTAAACATATGCACCTACTATATTCTAATTATTATATCAATTATTTTTTTTTATTTTACTATTTTAATTTTTTAACATTAACAAAAAAACAAGTAAATGTTAAATTCTCAAATGCAATTTAAAATATCAATTAATAATTTATAAAAATATAATCTTAACTTAAAGTATATCAAATTTGTTAAAATTTCTGATGTATCATATACAACTTCATAATTTTTAATTACTAAAACATCTCTTGTATTATTAATGTTTTTATTTATATAAGTTATATGAAATAAAAAATCATTTTTTTAAATAATTGTAGATTAGTGGATTTGATAGATTCTATTGAATGTTATATTTTTCAATATTTTGTAAACAGTATTTTTATTTTTTGTAAATAATAAATGTGTTGTTATTACTTGATAATGTAAATAAAAATATTAATTAATAATTTGTAAAAATGCATAAAAATTTTAAGATGCATACCGCATGCGAATTTATAAAATTTAAAGATTTAAAATAATTATTCTATTATTAATATTTTATTTGTATAAATTTTTTAACATTAAAACTCATCATTTTATTAAATTTGAATTTGATAGATTATTTGATATTAGTTTATAAAATACTATTTTTGAATATTATTATTTTAAATAGTTAGAGTTAAATATAAATATGTATTCTTTTAAATTACATATGAATAAAAATATTATAAAATATGTTTTATATACTAATCGGTAATTACCAAAAGATAAAGTGTGATTTGGTGGTTTGAAATAATATATCTTGTATCGGTACTTACTGATACCGATAGAACATTTAAATCTTGGATTGGAATATAAACTAAATGAATATCCGAATAAAATCCCATCGACTTGGAGTTGGAGCTCATGATGGGATAGACCGTAGACGTGTAGTGTGATGTGCTTGCTTCTGATCGATGTATCTCCACTTCCGTGCTGAATAGTTTATTTGTGGAATATAAAATTGGGGTTGAAAGGAGGCTCAAGTGCTCAACAACTTCACACCAACTCCACATCTTTCTACCAAACTTTCAAGAACTCGTCAAACAGAACCTACTTGTTTATTAATTATTCGGGTCATTTGATTAGTGGGATTTTGGGAACTGAGGTCATTTATGACGTTGATAATTATGGATAATCGGGTCGTCAAAGATCCATATTGTGAAAGTACAAAAGTTGATGATAATTCCAGATTCCACCCACAAACTGTTGCCACGCATTCCTATCTAGGGAGATATTCTCAACGCGCATAGGTAGAACTGTGGAAACAACTTGTGAGTAGACCAGCTGGACTCGTTGGACTAATATTCTCAACGCGCATTGGATATGTCTTACATTTGCGCTATGGAATTTTGGGTTAAAGCTCTCTTACGATATATAGATTTTTCAAAAAAAAAAAAAATAAATAAAATGAAGGTAGATGTGAATGATAGGAGAAATGTACATATTGATCACGAATGACATTTGGTCATATGATACATGTATTTCGCACTATTTTTAGTGGAAAGTTGAGGGAAAAAAGACAAATTTTAGTGTCTAAAATTCAAAGGAAAAAGGATGAATACGTGTGGGATGTGGTCCATGTGGATTTAAAGAAACGAATACATGAAATACATCGCAAACCAGCTACATGTTTCCTATTACAAAGCTTATAAACATGTGTAAAAGTCTGTTTGGATTAGCTTTGGCTTTTAGCTTTGGGCTGTGAAGAACCAATTTGAGGCAAAAATTTGTTTTAAGTGTTTGAAGCCAAAATACTTCCAAGACCCATATCACAAAGCCAAAACTATAAAGCCTAAAATTATGGTTTTGCGCTTTTTGGGCAAATCATGGTTTTTAAAACCGGATTGGACTAGAAAAACCAGGAACTGGTCACTTGACCGGTTCCGTTTTTCCCCAAAACCATTGATTTTGGTCAGCAAACCGTTGAACTGGCTGGTTAACCATTTGAATGGTTTGAACCGTTCGAATGGTTTAGACCGTTTTTCAATTTTTTTAATTTTTAATTTTTTTTTGTCAAAAAGGTTATTGTTCGACCCAGTAACCGGACCCCTGACCGGTTCGGTCGCCGAGTCGGTTTTAAAAACCATGGGGCAAATCGTCAAATCCCAAGCTAGCCTAATGATGTTTAATTAGAAGAGTTTGGATCTACTGGTGACAACACATTTTTGGCTATGTTTGGCTGAATTCGACTTCAGTCAACACAAAAGCTAATGCTCATACCATTACAACAACCTCTTGCAACCTTGCATTGGGAATATCTCCCCATGAAATAAATCACATAAGTACAGAGATATTCTCAATGTCTATAAAGACTATCCAAACGGGCTTTGCATTGATTGAAGCCCAAATCTATTCAACCAACCACACATTTGGAACACCGGTTGTACTTCACATTGCTGATATTCCAGACATATGGTTGGATGACTATGGCCAGCAATGTGTTGAGGTCAGCAAATTTGGACTCTAATTCTTTTGTTTTGGATAAAATCCGGACTCTAATTAAAATCTTTGAGAGAATTTTTAGGTGTATGGAAGTAGGATTAATTGGATATTTTGGAAGGTCAATTTCTGAAATCTATATCTATACTACCTATAGAAGAGTGAATGCTCATTCTTTTTAGAATTTTCATTGGACGCTTTCTATCCCCCTTGTCTAAGCATACAACGGGCATAAAGAGGGTATATATGCCCTTTACTCTCTCTTTAGAAACTGCCCATTAATAACTATTTAGAAACTGTCCATGAATTATAAATAGTTTTGTCCTAGAGATATTGCCACCTGCAAATGGACATACATGTTTACTAGTCTCTCCTAAAGTTTGATAATTGCAATCACCTCCCCCAAACTTTTTGATATAGTTGCAAGTCAACCCCTTTGTTAGATTCTTTAACAAGAAGCAAGAAAACGTCTAAATACCCATACAATTACTATTGAGGTTGTTTTTTACATAAAAAACAATACAAAATTTATGAACAAAAAAAGAGTTTAAAGTTGTAGTTTTACCTTTGAATGATTGATATAAAAGGAAAATTTAGAAAATAAACCAAGCTCAAAAAGAGATTAAAAGGGTTTAGAGTAACACGAAGAGAAATTTTCAAAAATAAATATTTTGGTCAAAAGCAATCGCACGAGTATTTGAACATTTTCATGCCTTTTGTTAAAAGATTTTAATAGAGAGATCTATTTGCAAATTGCAACTGTGTCAAAGAATTCAAGGGAGGTGATTGTCATTTCCAAACTTCAAGGAATGTTTTAGCAAATTATACTATAAGGGATTGGTAGATATTTATTTGTAAAACGGCTGTATTAGGAAATTCTTGAACCGCTAAAACCAACAGTTGGATAGGTTTGGTTTGGTTTTGTTCTTGGTAAAAAAACAATGGCCACATCAGCGAAGTAGCTAGAAATGCAATTTGAGCTAGGTTAGACTGAACCCTTGATAACAGGAGACCAAATCAACTCCCCACAATGTCTTACAGCACATTCCTGCCGTGTATTGGAACATTTCCCAATTATAATACTAGAAATAATGATGTTATTATTGGGAAATATTCCCAATACATAGCGGAAATGTGCTGTGCGACATTGTAGGGGGCAATCTTGTGGGGGGTTAATTTGAACTCTCATAACAGTTGATTTGGGTTGAAGGTCGGGCTAAGGTTAGAGTTGAAAATTATGAACTCAATATATAAAATTTCGGCTGGATCAGAGTTGCTTAAGCTTTCAACCAATTTGAACATGAAATGTCTTCATATTTGCATATAATTTTATTTGAATATGCATGCATGTATGTGTTCAAGTTTAAAGGCAGACCTTTTTGTTTTTTTTTTGGCATTTATAGTAATTTTAAAGCACCAGAGCTTTATCCCATGTATTAACATAATTGGCCAATGTTTTTAAAAATTGACCCATAGGCTATATCTGCTTTTACCGTCGTTGGTTCAGTTGTCTGAGTTGGATGGGTCAGAGGTCCATGTATTTAATTGATATACACATGTGTATATAAAAGTATGTATGCATCGATTTGAAAACTGGACCGGACTGAATAGTCAGACCAATTGACCCAAAAACTGGTCAGCTAATCTCCTAGACTAAAAACTGTTGATTTGGTCAATGATTCATTAATTTGAGCGGTTGAACTATTGATCCGTCAATTCAGACAATTTGGCTGCTATTTATTTTTCAAGTCAGAATGGGTCGTCTGTTTGAACTAGATGATTGGACCGTTTGACCCAGGAATTGGTGGTCACAACAATTCGATGTCTGATCCAATTTTTAAAACCTTGATATATAATATATGTATATATGTGATTTATATTGGATTTAATTTATTTTATTTTCAGCTTTTAATTTATTTATAAATAAAAAAGATAAAAAAATGAAATTTGATGTTAAAAGGGTTTTTTTAACAAAAATAACACAACTTGGAAACACAGAAATCTCAAAAAATTAAGCAAAAAAAAAAAATTGTACTCCAATTAAACAATAGAGTACAAAATTATGGTGTTCAGAAATTTGTAAAACCTGTGACCCGGTGAAATGGGTCAACGGTTCAACTAATTGAGTCTTTAACCAAGAAAACAGTTTTTTTCATCAATTTACGGGTTTTTTTTAGAAAAATCAGATTCAGGAAAGGCTCAGTGATGGTTTAGACGGTTTCTCATCCAAGTCAACAGTGGATTGAAAATATTGATCTAATTTAAGAAGTCAGAACATTCTCTCTTTAAGACAAAAAGAAGTGAAGAAATTTGCCTAACCCCAGCCCACATATGGGACTTCAAATTCCTGGATTCAATTAGAGTTGACCTCAACCTGAACCGATCCGACCCAACTCGTACCCCTGACCATATGACTGCCTGCCTGCCTCTGTATTAGCTAGTAGTCTGGTTGGTCTTCCTGCTCACGTGTGGGCTGTCTGGGACACATCCTTTTCCTCATCTGGCAGGGTTTAGTTAAGCTATGTTTGGTTTGAAGGAAAAGGTAAGGAAATAAAGGGAAAGACAGAAATTAAAACAAGAATTGTAAAGATTTCCTTACCTTTTCCTTCTTTTCCCTTCATTTTCCTTCAAAGCAAACATAGCATAGTATATACCCAAACAATATACAAATTTGGGTCACCCTCCAAGCCGAAGAATGTCTTCGATTCTACATTTCTTATCCGAAGGTTTTAAAAATTGGATTGATATCGATAATTCGACTGCCGAGTCAATGGGTCACTGACCAAACCAATCGGTCTGACCATATGATCAGGTCCAGTCCGGTTTTCAAAATCATTCCTTGTCCAGCAGTAGCCCACCTTTCGCCACCCAATTGAATGGATTTTGAAGCACAAACAAGGGTACTAGATTCTGGTGGCGATAAACTCTCTCGTTGCTTGTATGCAGAAACCCAATGCATTACTTTTTTGCTGACTCACCTAATGATAAATGGATTTCGGATGTTAAATCCGACCCTCATCGACCAAATGAACCCATTTAAAGTCTCAAGTGGTGAAGGACCCGTTTCATAGAAACCCACCTTAGTCCAAATCCGGATTATCTAGCTCCTAACAGAGTATGCCTTACACCAACCTCATAGCACTTGAGATCTCTCACATTGGCTTGTAAATTGTTATTTATGAAAAGATACATTCAATGCACAACTGCAACATGCTATGAATAAGGATGCAAACGGATCAGATTGGGTTGAAATCAACGTATATCCAAATTTAATCTAATAATACAAATAGTAGATGATAGATCCAATCTGATTGGAAGATCCGATTAGATCTCACAAGCACAGATTCAAATTCGAATATATTAATAAAATCATATGATCCTATTTAATTTCTAAAAAATTTAAAAAATATAACAATTTATAAACAAAATAGAATCGAATTTCGGATGATGATCCATTTGCACCCGGTTGGTGTGACGCGGTCTGTGAGGTGCAAATCCGGATTCCGTTGGCCCTAGCCGTGTCTGTGTATGTTTGAATTCTATGACTAGGTGGTCGAGGTCAACCCTTTCAGAAATGGGTGTCGACCTTCATATCCTTGGACTTTGATATGCGTGTGTGTGATCTACCAGTGCTTCATTTTGGGATTAGTATACACGCTTAACTATTCAAGCTACTCTGCCTTCAAAGGAGGCTGCCCAACAACTTCACCAACCAACCAACCCCACATATGTTTATCTACCACAGTACCACCAACAAGTAAAGAAAGCAGAGGGAATAAACAAATGGCATGAGCCCATCAACATAATCTTCAAGGGAAAGCAAAACAGTTTCATAAAAGGTTGCCATTTGGTCCATTTGCAAGGATAGGGCCCCCCCTCAACCGAACATTGACAAGAAAAAACTGATTCTAACGAGTTCTTGTGTAGCTTGGGGAATCCCACCATCCAACTGCTTTTTATATAACATTGATCTTTGCCGCAGCTAATCTTCCTATGGGACCCATCCTCTACTATTTGATTGATGGTGCTGGAGCCCTGGAGTATGTCTCATGGAATCACGCGGTGTCTCTAATTAAGAATTTGGGTAGTAATCCTTTGATTCCGATGTGATGGTTAGGAAAATTTTATTATTAAGATATATTAATATATCATTTGGGTTGTTGAGTTAGTGGAAATTAGGGGCCTTAGGTCATGGAAAAGTTTTGATTGTTGGGTGGTCACGCATATTCAGGTTTGGTACCACATAAGAGATCATCTAAACAATTGACTTGTGCTAGCTTTTGGCGGATGAATCTTAAGCTCAGTTTTGCCTTTTGGCGGTCAAACCATTTAGAACTAAGGTGGTCAGAAATCTGTACCTGGCAAATGGATAGGGCCCATTTTCTGTCTTTAGTGCCAAGTGGTCACTAAAAGAACTCCTTGTCATATGTATAAAATAAAGCTTTTTTTGTGCTGATTTTGTGAGTTTGATATTAAAATTCGGAGTGGTTAATATCATTTGGGTGTTGGGTTGAAAATTTGAAATGGATTTGGGGAGTAAGCACATAGACAATTTAATGGGTCTCTTGTCTGATTGGATGAGGAGAGAGTGTGTGTGTGTACAAATTTTCCCCAAATTGGGCTTCACTTGATAAAAACTGATCACCAACAACAAATTGTTAAAAGCTCTGAGGGTGAAACTAATCCGTAGTACAAGCTAGGCGGTAAAAAATAAATGGTTAATTTATAAGAACATGCTCTGTATCTCTTGCCACGTGACAAATTAAAACCTTTTCCTCATCAAATTTATTTTAAATATTATGCAAAAGAAAAGGAGTTTTAAGTGGCTAATATCCATGGAAAACAGTACTAACACATGTGAAATATGGAATTCCACTAATATTATCACACATTCCCAGTACAAAAAAGGACCCTCCCACCACCTTGAGGGGTCCAGATTTCCTAGTTGATCTCATGCAGAAACACAAAAACTGATCAGGTACGTGTTCACTGACTGATTAAACAAACAACACCCAATTTTCAATCTCTTTGGTTGAGAGAATTTTAGCCAATCTTATGGGATACCTTGCATAGAGGTTTGGTAAGCGTTCATATAGATTCATTTTATATTTATAAAATACCTAAGTTTAAAGCCAGTCCCACCAACCTCCATATTTGACTACTTAAAAAAGAGTCCCTACTCTGTATTCTCCTACCTTGGTTTGAAGGGAGCCCATTGATTTCCCCTAAAACCATTAAACGCCAACAACCTTCCCAGTTCCAAACCCCCTTTATCCTTCAATATATAAATCCATTTTCTCCCTCAACCTTCTAACCAACACACACACACACACACTTTCTTTCTCTACTCCTCTCAGGCTCTGGAGTTGCAGAAGACATGGATAAGCTTGTTAACAAGTCCATCTCCTTAGTACTTCTCACAATAATGTTTCTATCATCTACCAAGTTCTTATTCTTCTACTTATCTATCCCTTTCCCTTCAACCTTGATCTCAATTACTCTCCCTCTCCTCCTCTTCATCATCTCCTTCATCACCTCAAACAAGAAAGGCAACCTTCCCCCCGGCCCAATCTCCTTCCCAATCTTCGGCCACTGGCTTCAGGTTGGCGATGACCTCAACCACAGGTTCCTTGCCTCCTTGTGCCAGAAGTTTGGCCGCATTTTCTTACTCAAACTGGGCGCCAGGAACTTGGTTGTGGTCTCCGATCAAGAGCTTGCCAGCGAAGTCTTACACACACAGGGCGTCGAATTCGGATCCCGGCCACGGAACGTCGTCTTCGACATATTCACCGGCAATGGGCAAGACATGGTGTTCACAATCTACGGCGACCACTGGCGGAAGATGCGCCGGATAATGACGCTCCCCTTCTTCACTAACAAAGTCGTCCATCAATACAGTGATATGTGGGAGGACGAGATGAACTTGGTTGTGAAGGATCTGTACAACAACCAGAAGGTTAGAGAAGAAGGAATCGTGATCAGGAGGCGTCTGCAGTTGATGCTCTACAACATTATGTACAGGATGATGTTCGACACCAAGTTTACATCACAGGAGGACCCCTTGTTCATCCAGGCCACCAAGTTTAACTCCGAGAGAAGCCGACTGGCCCAGAGCTTTGACTACAACTATGGAGATTTCATTCCTTTCCTCAGGCCCTTCTTGAGAAGATACCTGAACAAGTGTAGGGAGTTGCAGTCGAAGAGGTTGGCATTTTTCAACAACTATTTCGTGGAGAAGAGAAGGTAATTTGGATTAATTACTTGATCTATATCTCTGAATCTGAAGACCCAATTAATTCTTTTAGGCTTGAGTTTCCCATTTGTTGTTCTCACTTCTCATTATCTTATTTTCTTCTGCTCATTTTTAATTTTCTTGCAGGGAAATAATGGCTGCCAATGGAGACAAGCATAAGATAAGCTGTGCAATTGATTACATAATAGATGCTCAGGTGAAGGGAGAAATAAGCGAAGATAATGTGCTTTACATCGTGGAGAACATCAATGTCGCTGGTGAGTGGGGTTCTACCTATTCCTCTTCAAAAGTTTCAATTAAGGCCGCGAAGTTTGTCTGCATCTGCATAATTTTGCAGAGAGCAGAAACAAAATTTCATGGACCCACCCACAGCCCCTCTCCATCAATTCTGTAGGGAATATATCTTTTGAATGTACAATACTCCAGAAACAAACCATGTGGGTTCATGGTCAAATGGGTGTCTTCATCAATCATCACCGTTCGTAGGGAACAAATTGTGGGCCCATGCGTTTTCGGATTTCTTCTTGATGGTGATGATGGAGATGAACCCAAATCAGAAGTTCAGAACCCTCTGGCTCTGGTTGACGAGTATTCTGGGTCATAACTCATAAAGGCCTAGACGACTCAATGTTCTATCAAGTGTCAGCTTAATTTGGTACTTTCGTGTAGCTCTTTTCCACCAACTTAACTACTTTTTTTATGGAAACTTTTTTGCAGCCATAGAGACAACCCTGTGGTCAATGGAGTGGGCCATTGCTGAGCTGGTTAACCATCCAACCGTCCAGCACAAGATCCGAGAAGAAATTGCCACCGTCCTTAAGGGAGCTCCAGTCACAGAATCTAACCTAAGCCAACTACCTTACCTACAAGCCACAGTGAAGGAGACGCTGAGGTTGCACACCCCAATTCCCTTGCTAGTACCGCACATGAACCTGGAAGAGGCCAAGCTGGGTGGTTACACCATCCCCAAGGAAACAAAGGTGGTCGTGAATGCTTGGTGGCTCGCCAACAACCCGGCATGGTGGAAGAACCCAGAAGAATTCCGGCCGGAGAGGTTCCTGGAGGAGGAAGGAGGCATTGATGCAGTGGCCACCGGCAAGGTGGATTTCAGATACTTGCCCTTCGGCGTTGGCCGGCGTAGCTGCCCCGGCATCATACTTGCATTGCCAATCCTTGGGCTGGTGATTGCGAAATTGGTTACCAACTTTGAGCTCAAGACTCCAAAGGGGGTGAAGGCCATCGACGTGAGTGAGAAAGGAGGACAGTTCAGTCTGCACATTGCCAACCACTCGACAATCGCTTTCCAGCCAGTCGAGGCCTGATATCTGCTCCCAAGTTAGACGGAAAGGTTATAGACAATGAAATTATTCACCTTGGTTTGTTGGTGCATTCGATTGCTTCAAAATAATGTATCTTTCTTTCTTTCTTTTTCTTTTTAATTTTCTAAACATTGTAATGTACTTGATCAACGAGGGATCTTGCTTATTGTCGGCACAAAAAGAATCTTGTTTGTCCATTAGTTTTAGGAAACTGTTATGGCCTACCCAAAGAGTACTATCATAAATTCATCTAGAATTTGAACACCCAACTCACTAACCCGATTATGGTCGAGCCAAATCTGGTTCGATATTACTAGTTGGGGTCGAGTTGAGTCACCCATTTGTATGCCCGGTCCATTGCCATCTATATTATGTCAACTGTTATTCTTGCTTACTACCATTCCTCTTCTATTAATGGAGAAGTAGATTAATAAAATGGAGCACATCACTGTGAGTAAAAGGCATGTTGGGGCTAGTAATCGCTGTCAAACCAGTTCAATAGTGGTTTGTTTGTTTCCTGTCATCGACAGCTCCAACCTCCAAACAACCCAAATGGAGAATGAGAAGGAAAAACTCAAAACGAGTAAAGTAGTCTATGTTGGGCTTGCTATGTTAGAGTTGGAATCCACTTGGGCCCAACCCAGGAATTCAGGATAAGGAAATGAGCATGGTCCTATGTGCTGGGCCTGAAGCAAGTCCAAATAACTTAAATAAAGCTTTGGGTGGCATCAAGTAGCTTGGAATGACAATTAAATCAGTGTTTCGGCTGCAGTGGAAATGGAAAGAGTGGAAAAAGAGGATCCATGAGATCTATTTCACTGTTTTGGTTCTGAAAAGTGAAGCGAGAAAAACATAGAGAGCTGCAGTCTTTTAGACCTCATTCATTTTTTGGTAAATTATTTATTTGACTAAGTTTTTCTTAGAAAACACATACTTTCCAAGTAAATAATGTAATAACCATTTTAGTCTTAATCATAAAAATTTATTATTAAAAAGGGATATTTTTGTTCCATTCAAGTGTTGTCAACTTTTCCTCTAGGTGGGAAAGTTATTTATCCACCTAAGAGATAGATATTATTTATCCATGTAAGTAACACCTAAGAAAACCTAGAAAAATAAACCTTTCTTGGTCCCCACATAAATGTGAAAAAAACGAACATAAAATTCTTAATCAATGAGAACCAAAATTACATCGACTAACTTCTCCTTTCTCGAAATCCCAAAAAAAAAGCCCCTTTAATCATATTTTCCATTTGATTCCATGGAAAAACCCCTTTAAGGGTATTTTAGTAAATTTTCATCTTAATTGATAGATATAAGGGTATAATGGGTAGTTTCAAAAAATAAAACATTATGCCAACATTTTCGTAATTGCAGTTTTTTTCAAAACTACGGAGGAGGTTTTAATATTTTACCCTAAATGAAAATGTATGGAGACAAAAAAATTATATATTCTCATATAAATAATGTTAATATAAATACAATGGAGTATATGAAGATAAACCAACGACTCAAACAATAAATAATAAAGGTTCAAAATAAAATATAATGACAGTTAAGTCTATAATGATTTATTTCTTCGGAATTGACATTTCCCTCATGTTTCAATTTCCTTTATTCATCGTACTGGTAAAGGTTATAGTTAGGGGTGCAAATGAATCAGATCCGATTAAAAATAGGTTTAGATTTGAATCACCCCTATCCAATCTAATACATACTTGTATGTTATTTATTTACTTATATAATATACATATGTGTTATTTATATTTTTATAATTTTTATATTATTTATTTTATAATAAATATGAATATGTATGATGAAAATAGTTAAAAAATATTTATATTTATATTTTCTTTATTTAATCTGTTATATTTTCTTTTTTTAATAATTTATTATTATTTTTAAATTAAATCATATTGGATCAGTTTTGAATATCCAATATCCTAATTAAATTCGAAATCGGATCAACATTTATGAGATTAAATCGATCAAATCGGTTTCAAATATACCCTGATTCAAATCCGATCCAATCCATTTTCATCCCTAACCGGCCCAATCCAATGTGTCTATGTTCGAATCCCATCCGACTGAAATATCATGGACAGAGGGTCCAAGCCAATTCGTGTTAATGCGAATGGGTCGGATTTGATCCCATCCAATCCAAGATGATTGAAATTACAGAAATGACATAAAAAAATGTAAAAAGTATAATAATTATAAAAATAAAAAAAATATAGGAAAAAATGGCAATCCCTGCAGAAGTCTACCGGTCGATTATATTATTACAGAACTGTTTTATCTACTATAAAAACATTTACACTGCATTAAAATATGTTTGATCCTATTTAGACTCTACCACCACATTTCATGCATACTACTTGTACCGTCGGAATGATTTGGTGTAATGAAATTGTCTTTAGGCTTTCTATATTATAAAAGAGAGATGGTTGTTTGGGAAAACTAAGAAGATTATAATTAGCAATGAATTTATTCAAGGAACTTGAGAATAGCTCAAATAGATGGATAAAATGAGGCAAATTAAAACTGATATGATTTGGTTTGGTTATACATAGGGATGGTAATTTTTCCCATTTCTCCGATTCCCATAGGGATCTGCCCCGAATGGGGTAAGGATGTGGATGATTTCCCCCCGCAGGGATGGGGATGGGGAAATTTTCATCCCCACTAGCGGGGATGGGGAGAGCACTTCCCGCCCTATGGGGACCCCGATCCCCGCTTTGCGGGATCCCCACTAATATATATGTATGCATATGTTATATATGTAAATATGTAAACATACATCTATTTATTAATATTTTTAAAAATATGGTTGAATATGTTTGAATATTTTCTAATGCGATTGTAAATATTAATTATTTTATTTTTATTTTTTTTAAATAAAATAAAAAAATAAAAACAAAATGATTAACATTATAAAGAATCACGGGGAATGGGGATCCCCACGGGGATAGGAATCCCTGTGGGTATGGGGAAGGGGATTTTTGCAGGGATGGGAATAGGGAGAGACCCCCCGTCCCCGCCCTGCCCCGTTGCCATTCCTAATTATACAAAGAAGACCGACCCTAAGAACGAATGATCTTTTAGAAGTTGAAGGGGCTAAAGAGTTTGAGGAAAAGTAAAAAAGGATTTAAAAATTCATAATTAAACTGTTCGGGCAATGTTCTAACAATGGAGGAATAGGATTATGTAGCCATCCCATATCATCCAAAAAGATTTTCAGTTAATCTTGGTGACAGACTTGAGTGAGTTCAAATGAGCCCCCCCCTGATTTGATCTCAATTTGAGTTTGCATAGTTGCATATGCTTTATTTATCTAATTGGTGATGGTGGAGTGATGTTAGTGATACCTTATCACACTAGTCTGAATGCAAGGAGGAGACCGGATCTGCTCCTCACACATGACACCTCACACTGGCCTCACGTGCATATCCTACCATGCATTGAAAACATCTTCCGTACTTATAAGTTATTATTCATGGGAGATGTTCCCAATGCATGGTGAATGTGCCTGTGAGACACCCACGTGTGAGGAGCAGATCCCATTCCATGCCAGGAGTTGGGTTGGGATATCCTGCCAGCAAAACACATGCCGACACTCTTCCAATTTGATCTGACACTATATATCAAACCATGAGATTGGGACCCACCATGTATAAGATGTGCAGTGGCAGATCATGTTGGGAGGGTGTTAAAACGTATTTATTTGGCAAATGATCTGGAATTCCCACTTATATTTCATTGTCTTCTTCCTTTTACTTTAATAACTCTTACTTTACCATAAACATATTCTAATAAATTAGGCTTAGAAAATGTGCCAAAAGAAATACTTTAATGAAATCACATTGGCGCCTTACACAGCTTGCCCAATGTGCGCCACACAGCACATCCCAATCATGTATTTGGAACATCTCTCAAATGCACGCTGAGTTTGAGATGTACATGTCAGCATGTGGGGCACAAATGTAAATTCTACTTTAATATGATTTAGATAAAAAATGAAAACATGGCACATGACAAAAGAATTAGTATATTTGGAAAACATGTTTACATTTAAATCATCAGCTTTTATAATATCTACACTTCATAATTTTTTTTATTTTAAAAATTACTATATATATATAATAAAGTAGAAATATGCCACATCATAGCCTAAACTTTTTCCATTATCCCAAGCAAGAACTCTCACACCCTCTTCATTTTAGCTTTTCTTACTCTCTCATTAAGCCACCTTATCACTCACTTCTCCTTCTCAAATAACATATTTTTTTTATTGGAGAAATATTTTTGGATCATTGGAGGGGACTTCTCCCTCTCTCATAATGACACATTAACAGGCCCAACCAGGTCATAGAACTGCACCAATCAAATTTTGGTAACATGTAATGCGATTAGGATTCCAGGAAGCCCGATAAATCACGTCTGTCCTAGAGTTATGTTTGGTTTGAAGGAAAATGCAGGAAAATGAAGAATAAGATAAGGAAATCTTTACAAAGCTTGTATAGATTTTCTTGTAAGGACCCTCTTGCTAATGATATTCAACTAGGAAACCAGTTTCTGTAATTTTTATTTTTTTATTGCAACTCTTCCTACTTGCTATTCTCACGATCAGAAATTCAGAACCCATACCATCTTCTTTGTTTTACACGAGAATCAATATCAAGAAGACATTGTTTTTGACAAAAAACACATTGCAACTCTTTTTACTTGCTATTCTCACGATCAGAACCCATATCATCTTCTTTATTTTAGACGAGAATCAGTATCGGGAATAAATTGTTTTTGACAAAATACAGGGGGCCGAAGGTTCTTCTTTCTTATATTTCTCTGTTCTTCACGTTTTTTTTTCCTGATATAAACCATTTCTATTTTGGATGAACAGAAATAGCGGGAAGACATTGTTTTTGACAAAATACAGGGGCCGAAGGTCAGCCCAGTTCTTCTTTCGTATATTTCTCTCCATTCTTTAGTTCATCAGTTTGAAGGTCAGTTTCATCACCCAAGTTCTTTCTTATGTCTTTCACACTCAGTTGTCGCATGTTCTTTCTTATATTTCTTTTCCATTGTCTCTCTATTCTCTTTCTATTTTTCTTGCAGTAGATTTCTGTGCGTGTATTGTGACTTCAGTGAATCAGGGGTGGAATGGTTCAAGTATATCTTTCCCACGAGCACTATAAACTTTCAGTCAATTTGTTTGGCCAAGTTCTAAACTCTCTCTCTCTCTCTCTCTCTCTCAATTTCCGGAGAATGTCACTAGTTACCATGAAGTAGATGATCGCTTTGCGTACCTGTGCTGTGGATTCGTTGAAGCAGGGGAGGAAAGGTTTAGGTATGTCTTTCATCCAGATTTTTCTCTCTTTTTTGTAATATTATATGAAAAATCACTCTTTTGAGCTAACATCGTAGATAAATTGGTCGAAGAAGATGAGTTTTTTTGCACGAATATTGGTCCGGTATAATATTCTACCCGATCCATTTAACTAAAGTGACATGGCTTAAGTTAAATGGATCGGATTCGATGTAGATATTATTCTAAACCGACCCATATCCGAACCATTTTAATAAATAAATGTCATTAATAATTACTATTAATTTGACTTACAGTATTAATTACCAATAATTAATTATTAGTATTAATTCGTAGGGATAATTGCTTATTATTTATTGTTATTAATTTATGAGTAATTTCTGAAAATTAACTTTAATAAAATTATTTACTTTTATTATCAAGCCATTTAAAATTACCAAAATTTTAATTATCAAAAATTACCAAAAATTATCAAAAAATTACCCAATTTATATGCAACACAAATTGTTGATTATAATTTTTTATAATAATAGATATATTATAATAATTATTCATAATTAAGGTGATCAACACTAATAGTTGCTAATTATTTATTGTTTACCAAAATTAATTAGCTTTAATAGAAAGCCATTAGAAATTACCAAAAATTATCAAAAAATAACCCAAAAATATATTACAAGTATTTCCATAATAATATTTAGTGAAATATAAAGGATTTTTTTAGTTTTAGTTGATTTATTAAAAAAATGAAAGCTGAAAATTATCAAAGAATATAACATAAATAAATTATCAGTATTTTAGGAAATTATTAACTTAGCACAAATTATCAAATTATTCTCAATTTTACTACAATCCAATAACTTTGAAAATTTCAAAAAAAAGATATGAGTGAATTTTCAAAAATTATTAGAAATTACCAAAAATGATTGTACATTCTCTTATAGAAACATGCCACGTTAGAGCCTCAGCTTTCTCCCTTCCCTAATTGAGAACTCTAAGTCCCTCTTTATTTTAGCCATTCTTGCTCCCTCATAAAGCCACCTCATCACTCCCTTCTCCCTCTCTCATTTTGACATCTCAGCATGCATGGTCCATCCCTCTTTCCTCTATGTTTATCCCTTTGAATATCTCTTCTTAAAATCTCCCTCTACCAAAATCTAATCTAATCTACCTAGCCATTTATAAAAAAACTCCTATTTATCTCCTAAATTATATATAATTCCTAATTATCTCCTAAACTATCTCTAATTTAGTAGAGAATTTCTCTCCTAAATTATCTCTAATTCTGATTTATCCCATCCCCCACTTTTCATCTATATCTATCAAAATAAAGTCTGAATTAAAAATTTAAGAATTATTTAAATATAAAGATGAAATTATGTAATAACTTTAAAATATTTATTAAAACACAAAAAAATTTATCATAGATTTAATAATATTCATATTCTTAATAATTTTATATTTTTATGAAATTCATAGTGAAATTATGTACTAACAATATAAATTATAATTTTATGAATTAATCAATTAAAATATTATTCAAATAATAAAAATTTAAAATTTAAAAATATTATTTAAAATTTTCATAACTAAATATTATAAATGACAAAATATTAAAAATAGATAAATATTATATAAAAAATTTTAATATTATGTAATAACTTTAAGATAAATAAAATTTAAATGATGAATAATTTTAAATATTTTACATTTTACTTAAATATTTAAATAACAAAATATTTTAAGTAATGAAATATTTAACATAACTAAATTTTAAATAGCTAAAATAGCGAAATTATCTAATAAGCTTAATTTATTAAAATTAGAATATCATTATAATAAATTTCATAATATTTGAGTTAATAATGTTTTTATATTTTACAAAATTAAAAAAGAAATTATGTAATAATAGTATAACTTATAATTTTGTAGATTATGAGATTCATTAAATAAGTAATATTTAAATAACTAAATAATGATATTATTTAAATATATAAATATTGTATATAAATATTTTTAGAAATTTAAATATTAAAAAATTAATAACTAAATCATATTTTAAATATTATTTGAAAACAAATAAAATAGACTAAAGAAAGAAATTATCTAATAACCCTAAAATTTTAACAAAAACACAAAAATAATTATAATAGATTTAATAGTGTTTGATAATAAAATATGAAATATAAATAATTATTTTTTTTAATATTATTGAAATAATGAAAATTAGATTAAATAATTTAGAGGTATTGAAGCTTTTGAATAAGAAAATAGGTAATAACTTTTGGAAAAATGTTTTTAATAGATATTTAAAAATATAATAATAATTGTAATTATTAACGTACTAATGATAAAAACATTATTTCAGTTATATCAATTAATAACTCTAGGAAAGAACTTTCAGAAAATTGATATTTATTAATAATATTTTTGAAATCTTAATCTATGTTTTTTATATATTTATATATACTAAAATTTATATTTATTGTATTTCTGTGATAAATATATTTTCTATAATTATGTTTAAATATATTTTTGTTTTGTTATTTAATAGAAAATTTTCAATAATTTTTGGAGATTAAACTATTGTTATTTATTAGAGATAAAACTATTTTTTTAGCTAAAATTAGAAGTGTTCACGGGTTGGTTTGTTTCAGTTGTATGCTGTTTTGTTAACCAAATTGACCTGGTTGGTTTGGGAGTTGGTAACCCGAAACTAACCAACCATTAGTGAAAACCAACCGACTTGGGTGATATTGGTTTGAGTCAATTTTTGGTTTGGTTGTTTGGTTCAAAAGATTTAAACTTAAAAAAGTAAATTTAAAAATTATAATGGTATTATGAAAAAATAAATTAAAAAAATTTAAATTTACAATATAAAATATTTTAGACTAAGGAATATGGGAATTTTCCACTTTTCCATATATGTATATATGTATGTGTGTGTGTGTGTGTTTGGTTTTTGTTGATTTAAAAATGGACAAATTGAAATTAACCCAACCTAGTTAGTTTTGGAAATTTCTGAACCAAAACCCACCAGAAATACTAGAAAATTGACTAACTTGAGTCAAGTTGGGTAGTATTGGTCAGTCTCACTAGTTTGATGAACAACCTAGCTGAAATTAATTATTGTTATTTTCGTATTGTAAAAAATTATTAAAAGTAGTATAAAAAGTATAACTATTTATTAATTATTTGAAAGGTTAAAATATAAAACAATTTTCTACTCTTATGTGTTTTTATTGTTTAGCTTTCACTTAACAAAGCCCATGCATCACACCAGTCCCTGCTAGGTGCAACTTGAGTGGGTTGGGTCAGGTTGAGGGTCAATCCAATCTTAAGTCTCAAACCTCAAGCTTAAGCTTGGTCCAATTCAAGTTTAAGCCTGAATTTACCATCTTAGGCCCAACTCAACCTTAACTAAGCATCTCAAGCTTAGGGATGGTAATTTCTACCCTATCTAGTGGGTATTCACTCCTATTCATCTTGACGGGGTAGGTTTTTTTGTTTGAAGGATGGATTTTGGGATTCTACAACCCATACATTACAGGTAGGGTACAATGTTGGGCTAAATCTAAACCCCACAACTTGCACATTGTTGGAAAGCATATAAACTTTATGTATTAGGTGTTGAATTTAATAATACTATGAATTAGATATAAAGGATAATTGATAGTTTATGTGTTCTTTTACATCTTAATTAAATAATTGAAAATTCTGTTATTTATTTATGTTATTTTACTTATTTATTCCTTTTATATAACCAGAAATATTAGGAAATTAAGTGTGGGTTTTAAACCCAACCCACCCCTACTCTTGAATACGGGAAGGGTTTTGCATTTTCATTTGCGAGGAGGGTTTGGATTCTCAAAATCCAACCCGCGAGGTGAGTAGAGTCTAGAATTTACAAAACCCTCCCCAAACCCACTTTGTTGCCTTCCTTGCTCGGGCTAGGCTTAGGCTTGGGCATATGGAGCTTTTTAGATCAATTTCTAGATAGAATAGGTTGATAATATATAGATATATATCATAAAATATTGGGCAAACTTAAATTGCATTGGATTAGTACCTGAGGCCTCAACCTAAGCCCAATCCAAGTTTAGTTTAGGCCTGAGTTTTTTTTTTTTAGCTCAAGCTCATCTTAAAGTTAAAAAACTCAATCCCAACCTGTACAAAAGCTTTGATTGAATTGAGTCAGACTTGAATTGAGTACACCCGACTTGCACCTCGAGCTCTATTGCTTGAAATTGTTTTAATAAAGACTATACATTTGCACGGGTCCCTACTAGTTTAGTATTATTTTCCAAAATATAAATGAACTTTTAAAACAAAACCATGCTATTAATTTTTGCCTCTCAAAACAGAAACACAGTTCAAAAACATTCATCGGTTAGAGCACCACATAAAATAGTGATTGGGATTAACAAAAATTCAAAAGTTATATGCAGGAGCAATAAGAAAGAGAAAATCTGTGATACGAGAAAAGCTTTAACCAATCAAAATTTTCATGAATTTTGACGAAAATCCACCTAATTGATTGGTATTTTTATGATGTCTGTTGATTGATTATAAGTTTTTCCCGTATCATGTTTTTCAGCATTATAATTGAAAGAAAAAAAAAAGGACAAAATGAATGGACTTCTCACATAACTCGGAGAAACAAAAATCTGGGCCACAACATAAAAAGAAGCCCATAACCATTAAAACCTGAAACAAAAGTGAGTGATACCCAAAAGAAAACAACCAACCCTCAGAAAAGAACTACTTTCCTCTACCACCTCTTCATCGAGTTCGTTCACGAGAGCATAAAGGAGATGTTCTCAATGGACGGCTGCAATGACTGTTGACTGTTTGTTGAAACCCTATATTGGAGAGTTCAAATCAACCCCCCACCAGATTGCCCCTCACAACATCCCACAACACATCTCCGCTGTGTGTTGTGAACATCTTCCGATGATGATATCATCATTTCTGGTATTATCATCGGGAGATGTTTCCAATACACAGCAAAGATGTGCTGTGAGATATTGTGAGGGGCTGATTTACTCTCTATATTAGAACCTGATCCAGTCTCCTCTTTCTCAACCTCTAGTAATTTTAGTACCACCTTTGTCTTTTATCTGGTGAACTGGCATAAGAAAAGATCAGCTTGGCGCCCCATAAAGCGCACCCCACAAATGTCCCACATGCACAATCCAGTGTGCATTGGGAAGATCTCCCACAGTCATGGGGAGATGTTCACAATACACAGCTGGAATGGGCTGTGTGGTGCACTCTGTGGGCTGTTGATGCGAATTCACATAGGAAAAGGAAACTGCTGCTCCCACTAAAAGTCTTACAGGAGAGCAAATCAGTCCCCCCACAACGTCCCACAGCACATTCGAACCATATATTGGAAATATCTCTTGATGATGATATCAGAAATGATGATATAATCATTAGGGGATATTCACAATACATGGTGGGGATGTGCTGTGGGATGTTGTGGGGGGCAATCTGGTGGGGGGCTGATTTGAATTCGTTTAGGCCTATTAACACCACCCGACCCAAGATTGTTGTTTGACCTGTGCATCTTGACTTGTTCCATACTGGCAGTTGGAAGGGCAGCAGAGATGATATTCACAAGGGATAGATGGAGGTGACATGTCAGGAGCGCACTCATCCTAAATCAAAACCCTCTTGAGTCGGAATTCACTTTTTAGTACAATGCTGTCCTAGTGCAGTTATAAAACAGAAAATCATGGCCTTAGATTTAATTAAGGCCATGAAGTGACCCCACCAAAAAGTCATTTCATTTAATTCAAAGTGGGGCTATGAAAACAAATCAAAGGCTTTGATTTAATTATTTCAGCGCAGGGCTATGATACTGTTGTATCAAATGTCGATTGCTCGAGGTTCTTCTATCCTGTTCACTCTTCTCCAACCTTAAGAGAGGCTGTCCTATAGACTTCTCCAGTTCTGTTAAGAACCACATCCATCCATTGGTTGAATTTTTGCATTAAATTCTTAATCCAGCAACTTAACAAATACCCTTGGGTCTTCTAAGAAACTTAAGGTTGTGGGAGAGGGTTTTTTTGGGTTGGCCTAGTTTATTATTGGGTTTCTAAGCACTTCACCTTAACCCAATCTAAAGTTAATTCTCTTGGTTGATATTTTTTCAAAGATTTTAAAAATTGACCCAGAAAAATAACTATTTTGGTCTCCGGTTATCATCAAGTCAACAGTTCAACCATCCAAGTTGAGTCGGTCAACCCATAACATCACAACAACAACAACAATAATCATAATAATGATAATAGTTATTAAGATACACAAAATATATGAAAATGGGAAAATATAGGATAAAAGAATGTAGAAGGTAGGAAAAAATGTATAGATACCCTTAATTGTTTCTATGAACAAAAACTCAGAAAACAGAGGGTAAATGATGGACAAGATCGGGGGTTTCATTTTTTTATTCTTTGAATGAAAACTCAGACAAAAGGAGTGAATGATAAAAGGCCATTATCTTTCATTTTATCTGTGAACAAAAACTCAGAAATGGAGAGACAAACTCATGATAGAGGATAAATGATCAACAAGATTGGGGGTTTCGTTTTTTTCTTTGAATCCAAACCTTCTAGAGAAGAAGAAACTTCCTTGATCATTCACCCCTCTATTATTTCTTAGTTTTTGTTCGAAGTAAAAAATAAGAAGAATAAGAGAAAACCCCTTCATCCTTAATCGTTCACCCTAGGGGTGGATTTGAACCGAGTTGAGCCAAATATTTGGCTATTCGAGCTCGGCTCGCTAGAAAACCACCACTTGTATCAATTAGTAATTCTAGAAAAATAACTTTCAAAAAATAATATTCATTAATAATGAATTTAAAATATTAATCTATATTTATTATATATTTAATATACTAAAAATAATATTTATTTTACTTTCAACATTTATTTATAATTTTTTATAAATTTATTTTCAATAATTATTTATAAATCTATATTTGTTTTGTTATTTAACAAAAAATCTATATTAATCTATATTTTTAGTGTACTTTATTCATTGATATTTATTAGAGATTAAACTATTATTTGAGATTACAATATTTATTGACTAACTTAATATATTTTTTAGTATTTTTAATATTTATGTAATTATTGTAATTATTTTATTTTTATTATCAATATATTTTCAATTATTGTGCATTTTTGCTATAAATTTTTAATAATTATTGGATATTTAACTACTTTTATTTTAGATATTAAAATATTAATTTAGATGAAATTAGGAGTATTGATCACGACCTAGTTTAGTTCGGTTGTAGGCTATTAGGCCTACCAAATTTACATGGTCAGGTTGGGGAGTTCGTTACCCGAAATCTACTAACTATTAGTGAAAACCAATTAAATCAGTTTGTATTGGTTTCGGTTGATTTTTGGTTTGCTCAATTGGTTTAAAAGATTATATTGAAAACTTAATTTTAAATTTTAAAAATTACATTAATATTATTAAAAAAATAAGTTTATAATATAAAATATCTGAGACTAAGAAATATGACAATTTCCCCACTTAATTATATTTAAAATATAAAAATATTAATATATATGTCATTCGTTCATTCGATTTTGATCAATTTACAAATGGCTACAACGAAATTGATCCCGATTTCAATAAAAAATGTTAGAAATTGAGCAATTCGGGTTGAGTTGTTCGGGTTGGTTGGTTTCATCAGTTCGATGAACAAGCTTAACTGAAATAAATTAATGTTATTTTTGTATTGTAAAAAGTTATTAAAAGTATTACAGAATATACATAATTAATCATTATTTAAAAAGTTAGAAATATAAAACAATTGTATACTCTTATGTATTTTATTGTTTATCTTTCCTTGGAAACAAATCTCGTGCGAGCATCGTATGGGTCCCCACTAGTTAGTTATTAAAATTAGCATGCACATGCTTTGCACATGGAAATTCTAGATGATGGTAATGATAGTAATAATATATCCAATGCATTTTTTATTTTTCATTTTTATAATTTTGTGTTTTATTATTAATCAAATGTAGATTGCAAAATCCAAATCCGATTACATAAACACCTCACCCAAATATGTTGTAATAGAATTGAGTTGTGAAATTTCAAGTATCATTGGTAGGCCTACCTACTTGGCTAGACTCTTTTTGGTGTATCTTTTTTCTTTTGTTCATTTATCAAAAAAAAATGTAAGATTTAAATAAAGAGAATTGAACAAGGTGAAAAGTAGTAATTCAGTTTACAATTTAAACATTACAATTAAATAGGGAATAAATTCAAAAATGAGTATTTTAGTCAAAAGAAAGTCCCACAATCTTATTCATATTTTTAATAGTAGTGTAAATTTAGAATTATAGACGTGTTCAATTTTTTCTATTATCTTTTGTATTTTGTGTGTAAAAATAATTCTTATATACCACACTTACTTTTTATTTAATATGATAAATGTATGATGCCTATACATGTGCCTGAATGCTTTGTTTGCAAAATTTATGTACCTTTTTATTTTTGTATTTTTATATTTTATTAATTTTTATTATTTATGACATTAAAGGTTAAAACATTTAAACCAAAAGTTGAACTAATTGTTATTGAGTTTTATATTTCATTTTTGATTAATTCTAAATAAAGTATTTAATTTTCATTATCAATAAAATAACTCTTGTTCATTGGGCCTATTTTTTTAATTTGATCAATAAAAATATCATAAATGTGTCTAGTTTTTTACATTTTTTTTGTAATTTTCTATATTTATTTTTATTTTAAAAATTTTATTACTTAACTATGACTTCGTAAGTTGATCAATTTGGGATGGTTGAGTAGCTTAGCCACCACTTGGATAAAGCATGGTTTCGTTTTTGAGTCAGTTTTAAAATATATGGGTTTATTTTAGATATATTGACATAAATCTAATTAATAACATTTATTAGTGAAAAATAACTTAAACATATAAGATTTAATAAGAGAAATGGGATTTAATACCTTAATTATAAAATGAGGTGGTAAGTAATAATTGAAGTTACATTTTTAACCATTACAATTAGAGATGATTATATACACAAATATAAACATTAGTAGCCATTAAAGCTACAATAACATGACTTTTACACCCTTTCTCAAAGATAGTTTTAGTCTAGAAAAAGTTTTACGTTGCACCGATTTTAGTTCGAAGCTCGGTTTAAACTGAGTCAAATTGAGCTTTTCATGAGCTAAGCTTGAATAGGTCGTGAAAAGATTGATTGCACCACTAGTTCACTCAATTGTTCTCTCTCTTTTTTTGTCCAAAGAAAAAAAATGGAAGCTTCACTAACTTTCTTAATTTTTGTCCAAAGAAGAGGAACAATGAAATCCCCAATATCTTTCCATATAGTCTACATAAGTCGATGGATTCTTACAAACCAAATTTGTCAATATTCACTCCTTGAAATTTGAGTTTTTGTTTAAAAAAATGAAAGAAATATAGGCTCAGTTTGGAAGGAGTACAAACACAAATATGCAGAGTGCAAAACCTTGTATTTTGTATTATTTAGTATACATTTGTATTGTACATATTTGTATTTGTACTCTTTCCAAACTGAGCCATAAGAGAAGAGTAAGTTGATGGATTCTTACAAATTGAACTTGTCAATTTTCACTCCTTGAAATTTGAGTTCTTGTTTGGAAAAAAAAGAACAAAAGAAATATAAGAGAAGAAAACAATAAGAAGAGGAAGAAGAAGAATGCTTCTTAGGAGCTCGACAACGGTTATCTTGTTGTAAGTTAGAAAAGAGAAGAACGATTGAATGTTAGGGTTTTTTAACCTTAACCCATGAACCGCTGACCAAGTTGAACAATTCAACAGTTCAACTGTCTTAGGTTAGTGGTTCTTTGCCCATTTGAACGTTTATTTCCAAAATAGCGGTTTAGTCAAAAACAAAACCGAAGATGCGATTGGCTCCCTGGCCAAACGATCCAACCGTCTGGATCAACAACAGTTTTGAACCTGACCAAACCCGAGCTCAAATGATGCCCAAATTGGTAAATTGCACCACTAATTGTGAAGTGAGACAAAAGGGATTTCTTTTGTAAGTGGAAGGTGGTACTAATTTTATTTGTGGTTTTTGGGATGTACTTTATGCAGAAAATGCATATTACCTAGATAGATGTGTCCCATACTATGAGCATTTTAATTATTTTTTACTTAAACATCGCCCATTTAATATTATTTTATTTTCTAACAGAAATAGAATATAATTTATTGTATTTGCATGTTAGAGATTTTGTCTTTGTAGATGTCTAGATTAGGCTTGTCAATGATACCTGAAAACTTGTGGCCCAATTCAACAACCAATCTGATTATCTTGGATCTGGATGATGTGTGTGTAATTGGATTGGATTAGGATTTTACAACCTCCATCTCATTAATAATTGGATCAGATTTAGATTTGACTTGTCCAATCTAATTATATTATAATATTTATTGATTTTAATATATTATATAATTATATTTAAAATAATAAAAAGTATACTACTATATTATATATAATAAATTCATTATGTTGTATTTACATTAATTTATTATATATAAAAGTTGAAAAGTAATTAATGTTTTAATATTTTATTATTTTAAAAAAATTAAAGTGGAGTAGGATTAAATCTGAATTCGACCTTTCTTCTTTAGGATTTGAATAAGAAGTCTCCAAATCTAGTTAGACTCAAATTCAAGTTTTTAATAATTAGGCCATATTCAAATTTTGCTGAATTTGATTGAATTACAACCCTAGTCTAGATAAAGCACATAGTAACATGCTAAACACCATAATAGAGTGCTGTTTGAATGATTAAGGCTATACCTCCACTAGAATAGTAGGGATTTACTATCAACAAAATGCTCCCAACACTGTCACAAGAAGATATGGCAGTAGTCATGAATTGGTAATTGATGAGAGTAAATCCGACCTCCAACCTACCAAACATGTGGCACGTTTGGGTGAGCTGACAACCTTTCCTTCATCTCGGAGAATGTCATCTTGTCATCGTCTCAAAGAGTCACCTCAGTGACATATAAGTCCACCTCAAGCTTCTCAACTCAGCTCGCACATATGGGCTTCACCAACCTCAAAGGAGACCTCCCTACTAAGACAAGCTCCTTCCTTGTCAGACGAGCTCTCTTTCAGGAGAGCTCAATACTTCAACACTTGTCCATCAAGTGACCACCTAGCAGCACATGCAACATTATCATCAACATGTAAGGTGAACCTACTTGGTAACTGATCTCAGGCCCACTTCATGCATTGAAGACATAGAGGACAGATCACCACTGCATGTCACATCTATGCACCAGGTGGCTAAATAGGTAGCATTGATTAGACTCCAAGTGCTTGAGTTGGATCCTAGGTGTCTTGACCGGGTACCAATTGGCCTGAGTTAGGTCACAAGTGTCTGGACTGAGCACTATGTGGCTGAGCTCGAGTAACAGGTGTCTTGACAATGCCCCAAGTGTCTTACTTGAGCTTTACCGAGGCAAAGCAAGCTCCAAGTGTCTCAAGCTATGACAAGTGTCCATCTGTCCAACATGCATACACTCTGGTAGGTGTCTCAAAGCCTATTTAAGGGGTAGGTTAACATTCAATTCATACTTTATGACTCAATGAATTCTCAACCACCCTCTGGATAACTAACCATTAAAGCTACAAGCCCGAGATACCACCTCGAGCCCTTTGAGCTCGTTTCCTCCTTATAGGATATCTCCAAACTCTTTTAGAGACTTCACCACTTTTCGACGACATTAGTAACATCTCTAATAAGAGTTCAAATCAGGTTCCTAATCATAACAACCTTTACAACAATAATTGGGGTTTGATGAAGATCAAAATTGTAGATGATAGCCCAGAGCTCCACATACGTAACTAGAATATGAATTTGCAAAAAAAAAAAAAAAAAAAAACGAAAGCATTATTAGAGGGTCTGGGAGAATTTTCTAGACAAGGAATTTCAATGCTTAAGCGAATACTGAGTTCGTAGAAAACAGGGAAGCAGGAATTGAAGTAATAGTGCATATGTCGACGTAGGGTAGAGATCTACCCTTTATATAGACTTGGAGGCTCAGGAAAGGTGAGCTAGGCGGCATGCGTCTCTAGATGGATGAGAGTTGTGTATCCATCATTCACTCGACACGTCAACATGGCATGTCAGGCATCCTTATCCAGTCCGTGCGAAGCGGAGGGAGCAGGCCTTTGTCGTTATTGGGCTCACATACATTTTGGGGCTGCCCATTCCATGCAAATAGGAAGAGAGAGAGAGAGGAATTGCAATGTAGTAGGTGATAGCAAAGTTCTAATATTGGTGCTTTTTTTGTGTTTTATTTATTTTTTTGAAAATCGGTTTAGAGGTATCAGTTTAAGTACTAACTACCTTTTAAACTATGGCTTGGCCCAGCTCTAATAGGATATGCATCGACTGATACAGGCTGATACGTGATGAAATTTTGAATTTTGAGAGAGAGATCAATTGAGATCGGTGAAGTCTCTCAGGTCGCGGATTGCCCGGGTAAAAAAATGAGCTAAGGTAACAGTATGGTCAAGTCAGGCATAATCTCCGACTCCCACCTAATGAGGTGTTTTCAAGCAAGGTTGGGGTGTACATGATTTATATGTGCCAATCTAACAAGGTGCTTAGGAGCAGGATCTAACCATGTGTGATGCTGAGGTATTAGAAAACGATTTCAAAATGCCACATGGAGGGAAGCGATTGGAGCATAGATCATCTTGCCATAGAGGATAAAAGAGATGCTCTCAATATAGGGCTGCAAATATTATTAATTTGATCTCCTGCCATAAATGACATGGGGAGATATTCCCAAATCACCCAACGCTAAAGCCTTATCCACTCTCCTAATCCACTAAACCACATTTTCAGCTATAACAAGTGAAATAGAATATTATTTTATCAATTCTAGTGTCCACATGTAATGCGGACAAATAACATACATTTGTGTCCATCTCAATAAAAAAATAATATTCAAAACTAATATTTTCTAATCTATTGGAATAAATAATTTCTTAAATCCACATTTATATCAAAAAGTGGTTTTTAATCTCAAGAAATTTATACGAATAAAGATATTAATAATAAAATAAATTATTAATTACTATTTTAATTTGAATTAAATAAAAGTATATATATTATTTACATAAAATGTTTTTTTTATATAAATTGAATTTATCAAATCCATTATTCTACATTTATATCAAAAAATGATATTTTATCTCGAAATTTTTGGAAAAATGTTAATAATGGAATAATTGTTTTAGTAGTTAAAAATTATGCATTTGCATATGATTTGTATCTTAGAAAATTTAACATATTTGATATATTTTAAATTAATATTATATATTTCTACAAATTTTTAATTGATACTTTAATTACATTTTATAATAACATATTTATTGTTTACAAAAATGAAAATATTGTTAACTAAACATCTAAGAATTAATTCAAAGTTAAATTTTGGTTAATATTAAAAGTTAAAAATAATAAAATAGAAAATAAACAATATGATAATTCATGTATAATAGTTGCATACGTTTTGTGCCTTGAAATTGAATAGAAAATAACATAACAATAACTTTACGTATGTATTCATTTGTAAAAAATATATATATATATATAATATATTCTATGATTCTTGATTGATACATTATCAATTATCAATAGAATTTTATAATTTTTTTGCATCCCAATATATTAATTAGGGTTGTTCACGGGTCGGGTTGGGTCGGTTTACAGGGGTTTTCCCAACCAACCCGAAGTGGAAACCGAAATCGGCTCATTGATAGGCAAAACCGACATGGTCGGTTTGAGTCGGGTTGGGTCGGTTTCGGTTTTGCTCCTGTACAAAAATGATAGAGAAGCCTAGAACTAGAAGGACACCTAATTCTAATTGTAATTGCCTAATGGGTTGCCTATTTAGTGTAAAAGACTATAAAAATTAGGATATATACAATTTAGTTAAGTAGGAACTAGAAGATAGGGCTGTTCTAGTTTTAGTAGAAGACTAGTTAAGTAGGAAACTAGGAACTATCGAACTAGAAAACTAATTGGTTCGAGTTGGTTTCGGTTTTCACATAAGAAAACCAAAACCGACCCGATATATCGGTTTATGATTTTGCCCAACTCGAAACCGACCGGTACTGATGAAAACCCGGTCGACTCAGGCTGGTCGGTTTGGTCGGATTGGGCCTTCTTATGAACAGCCCTAATATTAATTATGGTATATTTCTTGGCATATATTTAAAATATACATTATATATACTATTTTAATCTTAAATATAATATTATTAATATATTTAACGTATCTACATTTTTCGTGTCCATCCATATATTTTCAAAACATATCCATATTTATATTCATATCCAAGTGATCGGATGCGACACTTGATACCTCGCGTGTGATTGGTATCATATGTGAACTCCCACTTTTTTTAAGTGGAAGTGAACTTCGACCGGAAAGCTTCCAAATAATCATCCAGATTTTCCAAACTATGTGCGTGGTAACATTTATTGCACTAAATAGTAATCCGATTCTGCCAACCCACAACGTGATTCATTAGGCCATTATTCCCATCCTCACGTGAACTGGTTTCAACTTTCAAGGAATCAGTACCAACAACCTTGGAAAAGCTGCAATATATATCCATATGCGCTTCAGCTTCACACAAATCCAAATCCCACTTTCACAAGTGTAGTTGCAGCCTTGCAGGCTTTCGCAGCTTTGCTTGTTTGGTTTTGTTTTGTTTTTTACCCTTTCTACGAGACACGTGGTAAGTTAATAATTTCTGGTTAACTCTTAGAAAAGATTGGCTTGGAAGTTTACAACCATTCTGTACTTGCTCAGAATTTGTCTGCCATGTGTGTCGTTGTAGATGTCGCTTTGAATAACATTTCGAGATTTGAAATCACACCTTTTTCACACTCTTTTATGACCGTGCATTGGAAACATGCAAGGCTACAAGGAACTGTGTATAAACAGTGTGAGCGTGATCAAAATACATCCTTGTCCATCAGCGGTTGAGAATAGTAGATCCCTTTGCTCCCTAACTCTCAACTCTCAAGGTAGGGCTGTCAATGGGTCGGTTCTGCCCAATCGGTAGAACCGAACCCAACCGATTATACTGCTTTTCATTCTATAGTTTTGTCCAACCTAATAATTGGATCAATTCCGGTTTTTATTTGTTTTAAATTGATTTTTATTTTAACTTTTATAATATTATTATATTTTGTCCGAAATGATAGTTTTGATAGTTAATATATATATATATATATATATATATATAGAAGCTAATATTATTAAAAACACTTAATTTATTAATAAATGAATAATTTTTATTAAGTTATATTATTAAAATTCAAAATTTGAGTTAGGGTTTAAAAAAATATCATATGTGAAAAACTTCTGACGAGTCAACTCTGATTAGGATATATGCATGTGTGAGAATCCAGATCCATACCGTCCTCCTAATAGGGCCCACGTACCTGTCAAAAGTGATCCAAGAAGATTTTGATGTGAAGTTGGATCGAGTCTTAGTGTCCAGGTTCAATGTACCCACCAAAAGTAAACATGTCAACAGGAAGACTCCGGATCCGATTGAGTCCCAACGCTTTCCCAGCTTTTAGTTTTCAAAATTCGGTGAGACATACACCCAGAAAAGGAAAGGGGCAAGATGTCGTCCAGGTTCAATGTATCTAAAGATGCAAAAACTACCTAACTAAAATCATGTATGGATAAGTAATGGATGACTGACTCTTTATGCACATGGATGCATGTATCCATCAGCACATCCAGCGTTGATTAGTTTATTTATGTAAAGCGGTTTTTCTCTATTATTGCTTAAGGCTCTGTTTGTTTGGTTGGCCCAAGTAGAATAACAACTAAAATAGACCTAAAATATATTCATTTGGTTTGAATTCAATAGACCCATTTAAGCACCACCACCATATGTATATATAGTTGACTTGCTTCCAATTCTGTTTTATGTTTTCATGTTACTTTACATGATTATAGTTGTGTTTGTTACTACATCTTTGGTTTGAAGGAAAAATATAGGAAAAAGGAAAAAAGGTAGGAAAATCTATACAAGGTTTGTAAAGGTTTTCCTGCCTTTCCATTCCTTTCCCTACTTTTTCATTCAAACCAAACACAGCCTAAACATTTTGGGTTGGCCAATACAAGTTGCTGTTTTCATTTGAAACTCCAAATTTAATGTTTCAACCATAAACATCAATAATCAGTTCCAGATGTACATTTTCTCCGATTAAAATGATTCTCAATATATGATGTAACAAAAGGATAGTTTTCACTAATGAATATTGATCAATAATTCAAATGTTTCAGGTAGAAACAATAATGGTAACAAACACAACCTAAGTCATATGAACTATTATCATCTTCATCATGATAATAGCAAAACCAGTATCATAAAATATGAAAATGGGGAATCCTCTCTGAATTGCCCAATTTGCAGACACATAACTCTCAACTAATGAATTACTCCTGAAATAGCCAAGATCAATTATATCATAAAACCATAGAGAAAACTCAGAAGATTTGGTTGGGATCAATTATTAGATGAAGAAACTATCCTTAGAGATCAAACTATAAGATATACAGAAGCTGTTGTTGCATGATGCATGGATGTCTATTTGAAGAAACGGTTTGCGAAAATGGAGTGCAAAATAACCAATCAAAGATTTGTAAGGCTAACAAAAGTGCTAATAAGAAAATCGAAAAATTCTTGAAAAATGATTACCCAAAGAAAAGAGAAGACTTATTCAAAGAGATGATAGCATTTGGAGGGATTATCCAACCTTTCTGCTGGTTATTGTAGAAGGCAAGTGAGTGTATTTTGGGGGAGTTGGTCGTTGCCTTTTATTCCAAGAAAATATGTTGTTATGCATAGAGTACCTATGGAAGCATAGAGAGAAAGATGATCTAAGAGGAGTTGTGGGTATGGAGACTCCTAGATTCACACATAAAAGGATAACAAGAGAAAACAATTTATACTCAATATCTTGGTGGTCTTTTTTTTTTTTTTTTTTTTTTTTTTTTTTTAACTAGATGTTATTGTTAAAAGGACAATTTTCACTTTATCTCATCTCACAAATTTTTATTTATTTTTTCATTTTATTTTTCAAAACCTCTACCTATGATATAGTTAAAGCTAGAAAGACAAAGATTAAAGAATGGGTCGAATTTCACTATCATGAATGGTTTGTACATGGTTGAATATTTATACACAATAATAAAGAATAAATTAGAAATAATTACAAGAATAGAAACAGAGAAATAAGGAAAGGTCTTCAGTAGGAAACTTGCTATGAGGAGAGTTTCCGTTTTGCTCTGATTGACCTCTCTTTGGTAAGTGTCCTCTGTATAGTAGTTGATCATTCTTTGGCAGGAAGACTAGAGCCTTCTTTGGTAGGAGATCTGGGGCTCTCTTTGGTAAGTGGGCTGGAGCTCTCTTTAGTAAGAGTGGAAGAGCTAGGGCTGGCCAACCTCTCAATACGCCCCTTCAAGCGAAAGTGAGCTGGAAGTACTTGAAGCTTGGACCGTGGCCACTCAAACTAGGAAGGCGAAAGTGGTTTAGTGAAAATATCAGCAAGTTGATCCTGTGTGGGAAGGAATTGCACGATCAAAACTTCTTAACGATGAAATCCCAGAGGAAATGAAAGTCAACCTCAATATGTTTAGTATGGGCCTGAAAAATGGGATGAGCTGCAAGATACGTGGCCCCAATATTATCACAGTAGAGAACCGGTGGAGACATGAGTTTGACCCCCAAATCAAAGAGAAGAGAATTAAGCCACAAGAGTTCAATGGTGGCATTAGCTAGAGCTCGAAATTCAGTTTCCCGTCCTTGGGAAATTACAAGAGCAAGAACAGTGCACACACTAGTAGGTTTGACTACAGGACTGAAAGTTTCAGTGAAGTCGACACCCGGAACCTGAGTGAAGCCTTGTGCAACAAGACGGTCTTTGTAGCGATCAATGGAACCGTTAGGGTTGCGTTTAATTTTAAAAACCCGTTTGGAGCCAACCACATTCATAGAAGCATCATAGGGAACCAATTCCCAAGTACCATTCTAAAGCAAAACATGGAGCTCAGCAGCCATGGCAGCCCGCTAGTGAGGAGACTTGGAAGCCTGTTCGTAGGAGGTAGGTTCCTCCTCATGAGTATGAACATTATGTAGTAAAGCAATTGGGAGAGGATGGCGAGTGGCAATTAATGCTTGAACCGACCTAAACGTCATAGACCTTGTCATCGTTGTATGAGTGTGCACTGGAGGGTCTACAATAGGAGTCATGTCCAACAATTTCTGAATAGGATGGGTGCGCAAAACTGGCAAGGAATCAGAACTGAGAGAAACTTCTTGTTTGGGCTCAAAGGAGGAAGTAGTAGATGCCTCATTAGTAACAGATATAGATGGCAGTGGAGAAGAAGATACCTTAGGAGCCAAACACGTGTCACCACTAATGGTGGCCAAAGAGGGAAGAAGAACTCCAGTAGGGGTAACAGGGACAGAAGGTGGCGATGACTGTGCTATTCCAGGAAATGAGTGTTCATCGAATACAACATATCTCACAATTATTTCTTTGCTAGCAGCAAGATTGTGACAATGGTACCCTTTGTGACTGTTGTTGTAGCCAATAAAGATACATGGAGCAGAACAAAAATCCAACTTGTGTGCATTATAAGGCCGAAGAAGAGGGTAACACTTGCAACCAAAAACCTTTAGCATAGAATAATCAGGAAGCTTTTCAAATAATTTCTCATAAGGGAAGAGATTACCAAGGCTCGGAGTTAGTAGTCGATTGATGAGGAAGATGGTAGTTTCAGCAGCATCTGCCCAGAAGGACTGAGAGAGAGAGGAGGACGCTAGTAGAGACAAAGTGGACTCAATAATGTGCCGATGTTTTTGCTCAACGCTACCATTCTGCTCATGCATATGAGGACAACTAAGGTGGTGGAGAATACTAGCATTATCAAGATAACGAGAGAGACTGCGAAATTCGCCACCACAATCACTTTGAAACAACTTAATTTTTGTAGAGAAAAGATTTTCCACATGATTCTTAAAGTTAATAAAAGTATTAAACACATCTGACTTTCTCTCAAGAGGAAAAATCCATGAAAATCGAGAATATGCATCCATAAATAGAACATAGTATTTGAAGCCCTTATTGGACATAGTTGGGGGAGGTCCCCATACATAAGAAAAAACTAGTTCAAGAGGTGCAGAAAAAAGTAGTAGAGTAAGATGGTAGGCTTAAACAATGAGCTTTACCCATTTGGCAAGTTTCACACACAAAAGGACAACTGAAAGATCCAAAATAAGGTAAACCAAATTTAGAAATAATATTTTTCACGACTCGGAGAGATGTATGACCAAGTCGTTGATGCCATTCTGCCACAGAAGTTTTCTCGCCTACAAAAGCTGCCGAGTTCTCTATCTTGTGTTGAACTGCTCCAAGAAACTGATAGAACCCATCTCTACTGGGTCCTCTGAGTAAAATTCTCCCCATATGGTCCTTCAAGACAAAGAAATCCGGATGAAATTCAAAAATCAGATTACTATCCTTGTAAATGTACTTACAGATAACAGATTTTTTGTAAGAGAAGGAACATGAAAGATATTTTTCTAGGAAAATTGATTATGATTGCAAACTAGAGATGCCAACCCTGTATTGTTTATAGTCAAACCTGTTCCACTACTGATCTTGACTTGAACCTTGGTATTCAGTCCGAACTTGTAAGTTTTCAGCATCCGGTGTCATGTGATGAGTGGTGCCACTATCCAAATACCAGATTGGATCAAATCTTGTTCTAGACGTAGAGCCGTTGTGTGAGATGCCGCTGTGAAATGTTGTAGGGTCTGCCGGATGCGTAGTGTTCTCTCCTTGGTACGGGAGATCAAATCTTTTGTAATATTTCAGTCCTCCATGGCTTGGTTTGTTACAAAGTTGACAAATAATACTATTTTCTCTTCCACGACCTTGTCTGTGGCCTCAGGGCTGGCTACCACACCCCCTGCCTCTGCCACGATTGTTGCCACCCCTGCCTTGATTGTAAGAATTTTGAGAGGGCTGAAAACTATTAGTCGAATTTTTATTATTATTCATTGCAAGATTTGCATTAGGATTTTCATTGGAAAAGTTATGTTGTAAAAGCCAGGCTTCATGACTTAGAAGTAATCCAAGAACTTCACTAATATTGAGCTGATCTGCATCAGCTCGATTTGTAATAGTTGTAATAAGGGATTCATACTCACTTCCCAAGTTGGATAGGATGTATAAAATCATATCTACTTTTGCTATTGGTTTTGAGATTACAGAGAGACTATCTGTAATTGTTTTAGCTTTCTGAACATAGTCGCTGACAGACAGGTTCCCTTTCTTGAGATTTTGAAGTTGACGTCTGAGTTGAAGTACCCTGGATCGAGAATGAGAAGAGAAAGATTTCTCCAGAGCATTCCAGATTTCAACGGCTGTAGAGAGTCCAACGACTTGTGCTAGAACTCCTTCCGTTAAAGAAGCTACAAGCTAGTTTAGGACCACCTGATCTAACTGCACCCAGGTGGAGAATTCTAGGTTCAGAATTCTCTTACTACTATCATCAGGATATGGAATCATTTCTGATGGAGGCTTGGCCAATGCATCATTGAGCCCCATCAACTTGTGGCCTCGAAGTGTTGGAAGCAATTGAGCTTTCCAGAGAAGAAAATTTTTGCCATTGAGTTTGATTGTTAGGTAATGCAAAATATTAGGAATAGAACTTATGTTAATTGGTTGGGAAGAATTCTGGGAAGAGGTTGAGCTTGAGCTCATTATCTCATAAGCAATTGGGGTGTTGTAAGCCATGGCTTTGATACCAAGTTAAAGTTAGAAAGACAAAGATGAAAGAATGGGTCGAATTTCACTATTATGAATGGTTATACATGGCTGAATATTTATACATAATAATAAAGAATAAATTAGAAATAATTACAAGAATAGAAACAGAGAAATAAGGAAAGGTCTTTAGTAGGAAACTTGCTATGAGAAGAGCTTCCTTGTTGCTCTAATTGACCTCTCTTTGGTAAGTGTCCTCTGTATAGTAGCTGGTCCTTCTTTGGCAGGAAGACTAAAGCCTTCTTTGGTAAGAGATCTGGGGCTCTCTTTGGTAAATCGGCTAGAGCTCTCTTTAGCAGGAAGGATGGAGCTTTCTTTGGTAAGAGTGGAAGAGCTATTTTTAACTGATATAATACCCTCTTTTTGTATATTAGATTCTCCTACCTGTCACTATTTTTAACTGTATAAATAGATAAAAATTTGTGAGGTGGGAGAATATGATAATTACCTTATCCAAAACGTTGAATTCCATTACCAACATTTTATTGGTTAAAATTTTTGTGGTTCAGAAAAGTAATTCCCATTTGCTATGATGCTCCCTATCCTGAGACTGAATTAGCTCCCCCCCCCACCCCACAACATTCCATAGCACATCCCCGTCGTGTATTGGGAACATCTCCCGATGATGACATCATCATTTCTGGTATTATGATCGAGAGATGTTCCCAATACACGACAAGGATGTGTTGTGGGACATTGTGGGGGGCTGACTTGAACTCCCCTATCCCCTCAAATTAAAAAGCAATTCATACCTTGAAGATTGAAATGTGTGGGCACAACTCATATTGGAATGTTGGAATGGCTTTTTGTTGGAAGAAGGTTTGGTCTTGTTGGTTAAGACATGGGGACCAAACAGTGTCCGTGTGTACATTAAGGTCTTTCATTTTAAGAGAGATACCAAGTGATCTTCTAAACTTGTGGATCATCAACATTTTGAGGTAGAAATTGCCATGGCATATTGTAGATTTAGAATAGTCTTCATATACAAAATTCACATGCAAAAATCAAGTGATATATCATTCAAGGTAGAATTATGCCTTTTCCTTCTATGAGAAGTCTTCTTTTTTTTTGCAATTCACCAACTCTAATGGAATTGAGATTTGCTCCTCATAGAGTGCTCCTCACACCAACCTCATAGAACATCTTAACATGTATTAGGAACATCTACACAAATATGGGAGATGTTCCCAATATGCAGCAGAGATGTGCTGTGGGGAACAGATCCAGAATAACCCTAGGAAAGGGATGGATCAATCCCAAATCTTTGGTGTAACTGTCTAAGGGCATTATCAATTAGAAATTAGATTTTCTATATAAAGACCTGATATCTTTTCAATTGAGTCAATTATCAATTGTCACCTCACAAAAATAACAATATACAATGACCTGATATCATCCCAATTGAGACAATTATCAAATGTCACCTCACGAATGGACAGAATAGCTACCCAGAGTATTAAGATAGTAACACCAAATTGCTTTGTTGAAGAAAGAACCAATTTTCCCAATGTTACTTTTTAGTTTTTTTTTCCTCTTTGCTGGTGCGGTTTAAAAGTGCTTTTTGTGTAATATGTTATGGCAAAGTGCTTTTAAATAACGATTCCAATTTTATTCATGGATGATCATATGGATATGGGAATGGGATGTCATGCAGGTGAATCTACATACATGATAAATACCAAAAAAAAAAAAAAACAAAAAGGAATCTACATACATGACGCATGACACATGAATGTACATACGTGGGCTCAGTGCTGGGTCCTTTCCCTTATAAGTAGTGTCCCCCCCCTCCAACTCCCTTCTCCCTCGGAAATTGAAAAGAAAAAACAACGCAGAGAGAGAAAGAGAGCGAGAGAGGAGGAGAGAGAAGCGGAAACCGTTTCTGAGCTTTATAGGGTTTGCAGAAGCTCCAAACTCTAACCAAATTTTCTTTTCTCTCCTCTTTCCTCTCTCAGTCGCCATTGTTCCAGCAGAGATCGGAAATACTCGCTCCCGAAAAGTTCAGGAACTCTATTTGGGCTCCCATTTACAACTTTCTGAGTCTTCTTTTGGTTGGTTATTCGTAGAGAGAGGAAGAGGAGGCGGGAGATCTATTGAGTTTTCTTCTACTCTCACGAATCTCTCGTAAGGACTCAGTTTTTTGGTACAGTTCAGTTCATTCTTCATTGTTCTCCTTTTCTTTGATCTGCACCTGTTCGTTCTGCGTTCAATTAGCATTATTCCTCTGTTGTGTCGTTGGGGTTTCTTTCTCGTGTTGTTTAATTAATTAGTGCACCCTGTTTCTGGCTTAGATTTAAATTTCCTTTTAGAATCCCATTTTATGGTTTATTTACGGAGATGGTTTTGTAAGGGAGATCTCCTGTAATCCCGTTGATAGAATGTGAGGAAAATGGGAATAAAATGCGGGCACTTTTGTCTTCGGTTTGCACTGTAGTAACAGAGAAGGATTGTTACATCTGTTTGTAGTTTAGTTTTTGTCTAAAATTAACATTTTATTTTGTTCCTCCAAGAGGGATGATATGTTTAGAATTACTAGTTTGGGCGTCATTTAGTGTCTTTCTCCACCTGGAGCCCATCATTTCTAGGCTGAAATTGACTTCTTCTCATCTTTTCAAGTTAGCTTGGGATGTTTAGTATGTTTATCACCATCCTTCTCGGGTGTTTAGTATGTATACAAAACCCTTAGAATTCAACTACTTAGGGCTTTGAATTTCTACTTGATTTGGGTAATTCTGTTTGTGTATTTACACTCCCCTGCAATGTAGGCAAATGGGGAGTATTGTATTTACACCCCTGTCTGTTTGATCTCATTCCTATCAAGATTCACCTCTTTGCCTTGAAGAAAGGAGGTCTGAGTGCATGGCGAACTAAAACTTTTACTGCTTGCAGGACATACAAAAATGGTGTTGTGGGTTTTTGGCTATGGTTCGTTGGTATGGAACCCGGGATTCGAGTTTGATGAGAAGATTATAGGTTTCATCAAGGATTACAGGCGTGTCTTTGATCTAGGTAAGGTGTTTTGTATTGGGTGGTTGGCAACAATTTCTTAGATTTACACATAAAGTGGAGGAAATATTTATCTCCTACCTGCTTGGAGGACATGGGTCCAACCAAATGCATTTTACACTTTGATTTTTTTTTTTTGGTTTAGACTTTAGAGTTAGGATTGAGGGGTTTATGGTTTAGAATTTAGGATTTTGATATGAAAATCAAGAGGTGGTTGGATGCTTTCGTCCTAATATTACGATTGATGGATTTTTCCTTTTGTCATGTTTCAGCATGCATTGATCATAGAGGTACACCTGAAGAGCCAGCAAGAACTTGCACTTTGGAGGCCCATGAAGGAGCTATCTGCGTAAGTACTAGAGTCCTTTATTCTTCCCTGTTCTTCTTCTACCATAATTAATACATATTATCTTCTTGATCCAGTGGTGAGTTTTCCCTTGTTTGTAATAACATAACTAAAGATCATCGATGTAGATCAAACGTTGTTTGCTTGGTTTTTTCAATTCACATATTGGGTTTTGGGTGTGCATGTTTTTAGAAATGAGGATGTTCTTTATTGCTCTTCATAATTTTTCTAACCCTCAAAATGTGGAGAATTTCTATCTACAAGTTGATTTAACCATTTTTATTCTCAATTATTTTAGCCTTGTATATAGTTTTATATATATGATATTGAGATGTTTTATAACTAAAACCTAGAAGTTCTGCAGAAGTTACTACGGTTAAAGTTTGAAATTTTGAACAACCTCAATAGATTGAATTTGATCTCTTTACTTGTTGGGATAATTGTTTTGCCCATTTATTTTATTCTTTGGTATCATGCATATATTTGCTTCTAACTGTGTTTGGAACCTTCCATCAGTGGGGTACTGCTTATTGTGTAAGAGGAGGCCCAGAAAAAGAAAGATTGTCAATGGAAGTACGTATTATTTCACATATATTTTGTTAAATTCTTAGAGGAGAATGCTACAATGTTCATAGATGCTATGTGTTCCTCAAACACTACACATGAGGATCTTTTATTGAATAAAAAATTAATAGTTGTTATAGCCAGCAGCTCCAATTCTAAGGTTCTGTCCTCCATGTAATGACCTGCGTTTTATTTTTTAGTACTTGGAGAGAAGAGAATGTGAATATGATCAGAAGACACTTGTAGACTTTTACAAGGTGAGTTCATGTCTAGCTGTATTATTAGCCTTTTGGTATTTCATTCTTTGTTTTATATTTTTCTCTCATTATTTTTTTGTACATGCTTTTCTCATCTCAGGAGGGTGATACCCTAGAGCCAGCTGTCACAGGAGTATTGGTGTAAGCATTTCTAAGTTTTCCTCCCTTTGCAACAATTAATACCAAATACTACAAAAAATAAATAAAATGAAATGAAAATAAAACTCAAGACCCAGTTTGGGAAGAGTACAGAACTACAAATACAAATAAGTACACTGCAGAACCTTATATATGGTATTTTTAAACCTTGTATTTGCACTCTTTCTAAACTCAACCCAAATGCCCAATGGGCAAAATGCCAGTGACTAATTAACGTGAAGAGAATAATACTTGTATCAGTTTTAGTTGCTGGCAACTTCTTCCTTGAACTGTGGAAAAAGTGTCATGATAAAAGGAATTTAACTATTTGCAAAGATGGCCAGTAGATAAAATGTTTTGTTTCTTTTGCAGATTTACATCCACTCCTGACAAAGAATTGAACAAGTATTATCTAGGGCCAGCCCCATTGGAGGAAATGGCAATGTAATGACAACGATAACCTTCTTTCTTTTTGAGAATATAGTTTCTTCAATATGATTCTTTGTCCATTTTGCAGCCAAATTGCAACTGCCTTTGGTCCATGTGGGAACAACAGAGAGTATCTTTTCTCCTTAGAGAAGGCCATGTTCGATATTGGTAAGCTCCCCCTTTTATGGACACATGCTATAATGTTTATGCCTTACATTTTTGTGGAAAAGACAATCAATCGTAATTATTGAATTGGTAATAGTGAGTTTCACAAATAGTGGGGAAAACATTATGCCGTCTCCCTTTTTGTACTTATGAACATTCTTCACCTTCTCTTAATAACATCTATGCCATTGTTTATAAGTTACCATGTAATTACATATTACAGGTCATGAGGATGATTATGTGATTGAACTAGCAAATGAAGTGAGGATGGTACTCGTGCAATTGGAAAAAGCAAAGGAGAAGTTAGTTGTAGCCCATGTCCCCTTCAAATCTCATCTCCCAGCTTTACAGCTTGTTTCTGTACCCGAAGCGGTTGCAATGGACTCCTAGAAATGAAGAAGAAAGAAGACATCAGGGCCATTCTTCACTCACCATTTCTTCAATTCTCCTGCTTGGTCTCTTCTGCCATATATATGCTTGGAATGAAGAGTTTTTCTTTTTAAATTTGCTATAGAACTATCTTCAATGTTAACACCCCTCCTCAACTACATAAAATTAGGTTAGACATCAGAGGGGATCTGATATTGTTTGTTAACCATGATCTAGAGTTGAAAAGAAAAGTATGACTAACTTCCATACATGCGGCATGAATGTAAACTAATTGCAATATATATTATCAACAGAAATCAAGTGACTAATGGAATATGCATTGTCTATCAAAGCCTCCGTTTTCTGTTCTTTATCTGAATTAGTTTCATGTGTGATCTGGAAACCTGTTCACGGGCCAGGCCGGTTCATTCAAATTTTTTCGAAAGTTAAGCCCGAACCCCGCCAATGAACAGGTCCTGGACAATCTTTTCTGTCTCCTTTATTGATCATCATTTACGTCCTTTTATGGCCTAAAATTTATCCACAATATTATTAGGAAAAAAATGGATCTACAATATATGTCATTATTATCAGCATAGACTATTAAATTGATCACAGGCACATCCCACCATTGCATGAGATATAGGGTGCTTCACAACGACCTCATAGGCATATCCCACCATTGCATGGTATCTCACTATCTCCCATATTTATACGTTGTTATTCACGGGAGATGTTCCCAATGCATGGTAAGATGTGCTTGCGAGGCTGAGTTCAGAGTGAGGCACTCTGTGTGAGGAACAGATCGTAATACGTTATTATTCACGGGAGATGTTCTCAATGCATGGTGAGTTGCCTGGGAGGCTGTGAGTTCAATGTGAGGCACCCTATGTGAGGAGCAGATTCCAATTATACATCAACGGATTGATTAAATTGGAATATTCAAATCTAAGTTTTGACAACTTTTGATGTTTAAACTTCATTAAAATATGAAAATCAATATTATGAATAGTCTGAACCGTGATCTGATCTGTAGATTGGGCCAAATTGTTAATCCGTTAAAATGTCTTGGTTGAACAGTTTTTGGCTTAGTCAATGGGTTAATGTAGGGGTGTCAATTGGACTGGATTTGGTCCAATCCAGTCCAGTCCAATGCGAGTCCGTTACAAATGGACCTGGTCCAATCCAGTCCAACGAATATTTTGGACCATTTTGGACCGGTCCAAAGATTGTCTAATCTGTTCAAATTCCTGTTAATTTAGATTGGTTTTAACTCAAATCTGGTCCATTGACACCTATGTTCTTATTTTCTATCAATGGGCTAGATATTGGCTCAATCCAATATAAATTCGTTATGGACGGATCAGGTCCAATCCAATATGTCATATTGGTCCGTCCAGTTCATTCAAATTCAATATGTCTTATTGGTCCATCCAATCCATCCAAATGGATTTTGATTTGGATGGAGTCCAACCCAAAAGCGGTCTATTGACACCCCTAATTTCATGTATTGGCTGGTTCAGAATTAAATTGGGCTATCTTTAGTTTTAAACTCCCGTAGTAGGTCAAATGGTTCAACTGTCTAGGACAACCATGGGTTAAAAGCACCTGATAAAACCACAGGTATCTTCTGGCGGTTGATATTACTCCATGGTCGGTAGAAATGAGAATGGGGCGGGTTTAGGGTGGGGAGTCCCCTACTCATCCCTACCCTTTAGTCGAGATGCTTTGTTCCTAGGGATGGCAATTTCTTCCCTATCCGGTGGGTATTTGCCCCTACCCTCCTTGATGGGGCAGTTTTTTTTTTTTTTTTTTTTTTTTTTTTAAATGATGGGTTTTGGGGCGGGGACGAGTTTTGGGATTCTACAACCCATACGGGTACAGTATTAGGCTCAATCCGACCCTCCCCAACTTGCATATTGTTGAAAAGCATATAAACTTTATGTAGTGGGTGTTGAATTTGATAATATTTTGAATTTTATGTGAAGGATAATTGATAGTTTATGTGTTTTCTATATGTTTGAATCAAATAATTGGAAATTTTGTTGTTTATTTGTGTTATTTGACTTTTTTATTTTTTATATATGACAAAAAATAATAGGAAATTAGATGCACATTCTAAACCCAACTCATCCCTACCCTTGAATGTGGGGAGGGTAGGGTCAAGGAGGGTTTTGCATTTCCATGTGCGGGGAGGGTTTGGATTCTCAAAATCCAACCCAGTACAAGTTTTGGGACAGGTACATGTTGGGAGGTTTAAGAAGGCGAGTAGGGTCTAGAATTTTCAAAACCCTCCTCGAACCAGCCTTGTTGCCATCCCTATCTGCCTCATCCTCAGTGGTAGCATGGGTTCGGGGTAGGGCATCCACTCCCATTGGGATGTGGATTTTTTTAGGAATTGGATTATAACAATTGGGGGTACTTTAGAATTGAAATTATGGGATCTTAGGATTTTAAGAGTTTGGGGAAAACTTAAATATATTTTAAAAATCAATATTAAATTTATGATATTTTACTAATTTATCATTGGATTCAGGCCATGAGGAATTATATACAAACCCCATCACTGCTCCATCCTTGGTTTAGGACAAAGATGTTTTTCCCATCCTTGCCCTGTCCGTTTAAGATTGAGAAAAACCACTACATTCGAGGCAGTGCCCTGGTTTTATGGGGAAAATAACCAAGAGAGTCTCACTATAAGAAATCACACTTCTCTTGACAGTCACGAATTGCATGGTGTAACTTATCTTGGCAGACTGGTGACAGTTTATGGTTCATTGGGCCTGCTGCCCATAAGAAAGGTAACCACTAGCACGGCTCAACAAAGTAGAAAGTGCCAGCTAGACTAGAGGTTGTAGGACATTAGAAACATTTCTTGTACTTGTGTGTTATTATTTATGGGAAGATGTTCCTAATATACGGTGGGATGTGAGGAACATTCTATGAGGAGCATATCCTGCTTCTCCTTCACACAAGTTGGGGGTGGCTTTATTCTTGAAGTGTTGAAAAATAGTAAAGAGAGAGCAAATGGAACTTATCGGTGATCACTTTCTTTTGCCAAAGTTGCAGTGATTTGAAGTTGTTGCAGGAACTTGAAACTGGAAATTGCAGGAAGATGGAGGGCTGAGTCGTGCCACTTGGTCGCTCTCCTTAAAACCGTATTTGCCCCCTACGGTGCAGCCCGGGTGATCGCAAATCGGTCGCCAAGATAAAACAGCCCACAGGGCACTAGTAGGCGTGCACTCACTTACTAGACCTCCACGAACCACTGGAGATTGATGCTCAGATTTCTCAGAGAAAAGAAAGTCGAAAAATGATGTGTGTTCTTGACTAGGTCGGTCAACACTCCTTTTATAGAGTGCTCTTAGACCCAAATAGACACAGATGTGTCCTTTCAGACAGGAGCCTCTTTAGAACGGTGCACCTGTTCGAAGAGGCACAAGGAGGAAAAAGAGACACGAAAAAAAGGAAAAACAATTTATTTAAAAATTAAATTTGAATTTTAAGAGACACATTTTAAAATTGAAAAGGTGTAAATCGGATAAAGCAAATGATTCAATGCATCGCGCGTACACGTACACGCACACCTGTGCCCATGCCCCAACCCAACCCGGCCTGACTTGTGTGAAAAGAACCCCTGTCTTTCCCTACCTTTTCTTTTAGAACAGGAGAAAGAAGAAGAGAGGAATAAGGAAAAGAGCAAGAATGAAATGTTTTGAAAATTTAGGGTAGGTTGGAAAGGTGCAGCCGTGCAGGTTCCCCTTCTTTCCCTACCTTTTCTTTTAGGCCAAATACATCTTTAATGAATAATTACGCTCAATTTAGAAGGAGTACAAATACAAATATGTAGAATCTAAAATATTGTATTTTGTATTATTTTGTATGTATTTATACTTTATACATTTATAATTGTACTCTTAGACGCAATTTGGAAGCAACACAAATACCAATACTAGACTTAACTCTTACATTTTATTTATTAGACTTAACCTTTGGATTTGAAAGCCCCCAAGGTATGTAAGTAGTTTCTAAAACTACAGGGTATATAAGTAGTTTCCTCAAACCTCAAAATACATAAAATTAATTAATCATAGGGAAAGGAAACTACAAATGAAGGCCATTAAAAAGTGAAATCTCTTAAACCACCCCTAAGTTATAGGAAATTAAATAATCATACCACTTATTTAAAAAATCACTTAAAGTACCCTGAGTTATATGACAATTGACAATTGTCAATAATCATTAATAAAATGATGAAAAAATAGCATAACAGTCCTATTCACGGGCTTCCAAAAGAGGGGTGAAAGATAATGTCACGTATGTACAGATTTTGATGGAACATTAACGGAAAATAACGAGAGATTTTCTTAAGACTTCAATCTACTTTGTCTCCACGGCTGGTCTTTTCCATAAGGTGACCGACTAGCTGTATTAAAAAGCATGAATGAGGGTGTATGAAAGGCTGAGAGACTGAAGAGACAAGTGTTGTCTCTTAACCTAAAGAAATTCATGTGGGTCTCAAAATCCAAGCTCGGTACAGCCTGGTTACTACAGTGACGGGCCGGACCTGTCACGACCCACTATGCATCTCTGCCTAAAGCAGAATGGGACTGATTCCACTTTATGGGTGGCTTAATTTGTGCCTAGAAACAAAGCAATATTAATAAACATCTTCAGCTTTGGCTTTTTAATTTCAAGTTTCCCGTGTTTTCTTCACTTTTTTATGTTGTCATGTTCATATCAACTTAAACCAAATGTAAGTTGTGCTCTTCGTTTTGAAAAAAACAATCTGGTTGCTTTGTTCCTTATAATGGAGGAAGTGAGAAAACCTCCAGCAAACATTCTCGTTTAAATTTGCCCTCGGGTATATGTTCACACCAACCATTGTGTTCACAATGTTCACACGCGATTGGTCATGCAAGTCTTTGTCCTTGCCCCGTTACAGATTGCACTCATGAATAGAATAAAATGGAAAAACAGGATTCATGTAAGGTGTAAGTCGCGTGGGTTGGGCCTGTTGGATTTTAATCTCATAAGATATTAAATCCAATGGGTTTTGATTGGTCAATTACATGAGAAAGTGCACCTGCACACTTGATTGAAAAATTTGCTTTTCCCTTTCAAAACCCTGTTTTGAATTTGTCTCACATTGAAAAATTATAAGCTTTGTTTTCAGTATTTTAATAGGAGCTGATTTACACTCCTTAGAAATAGTAGATGAGAGTATGGGGGTTTGATACCACGCAACATGCACGCATGCGTGTGTGTGGCGCAATGAGGCGCTTTAGAGGTGCACTTTACTCGCACTTGCACGCACCGTTAATGAGATCAACGATGCTTGGTTTTGGTGCGATGCTGACTGTTGATCACCGTTGATGAGATCAACGATCATGATTCGATTGGATGTGATCAAGAGGCACAATTCAAATTAACATTCATTAACTGTACTGTTCAAGGTGCCTTCTCTGAACTAGCACCTACCGTTTCTTCATACCTCTTCATAAACTATTTAACGAGCATGAATCAGACTTCAAAAACACACATTTTCGAAATCCACTTTCTCTCTCTCTCAGTCCGGTCTACTACAGTCTCACAGAAGGTTTCTTCGGAGATTCTTCAACTTCATTGGTTGTAGATTCTCGCCCAAGGCCCTGTTGTATCCTGGGAACGGATTTGCTTGTAACCCAACAACAAATTCAGTGAAACTGAGTGGGGGCAAATAATGTTCTAAAGACAGTGTCTTCAGATGCGCCTCAGAGTTTCTCCTCCAAACTTACAGTGACCCCATTTTCCAACAATTTTAAAATGTTTTTTTTTTTTTGCAATGGAAGTGGAAGCAAGCATGACTTCTATCAAGATCTTGTTCGACTAGACTAGTTAGATGGAGCAAACTTCAACCGATGGCAAGACAAAATGATCTTCTTTCTGACCACACCAAAACTATACTATCTGCTGGACCTGAATCTGCAATCAGTTCCTGAACCCACTGACAAAGACTCAGAAAAACTAAAGAAGAAAAGAGCAAAACGAGAAGATGACTCACTTCTGTGTCGATGACACATACTGAATGCCTTATCAGACCGACTCTACAACTTCTACAAGGAACTTACATTTCCAAAAGAAATTGGAAGGCCCTGGAATTCAAATACAAGGTGCAAGAAGCAGGTACAATAAGTATCTTATTGCAAAATACTTCGACTTCACCATGAACGACCATAAACAAATACTGGAGCAAGTTCATGAACTATAGGTGATAGTCAACAAAATTCAATCCCTTGACATCATCATTCCTGAATCTTTTCAAGTGGGAGCAAGCATTGCCAAACTTCCATCATCTTGGAAGGATTACAGGAAGAAGCTTCTGCACAAGGTTGAAGAACTTACCTTAGAGCAAATTCAGCAACACCTTCATATTGAAGAAGAGTATCGGATTAGAGACAGTAAGGATAAGATCCTATCTAGTATGCTGAACTCTAAGGTCAATTTTGTGGAAAACGGATCGAAGAAGACTAACCCTGCATTACAAGTAAAGAAGATGGATGAAAACTTCAAGAAGAGCAACAATAAGAAATGATTCTGCTATGTTTGTGGAAAGAAAGGATGAAAACTTCAAAAAGACTAACCCTGCTTTAGAGGCGCACTTTGCTCGCACTTGCACGCACCGTTGATGAGATCAACGGTGCTTGGTTTTGGTGCGATGCTGACCGTTGATCACTGTTGATGAGATCAACGGTCACGATTCGATCGGGTGTAATCAAGAGACACAATTCAAAGTTAACAGTCATTAACTGTTAACTACTTTTCAAACAATCACAATATTTGAAATTGTGACTGTTCAAGGTGCCTTTTTTGAAACAGTACCTACCTTTTCTTCATACCTCTTCATAAACTATTTAAGGAGCATGAATCAGACTTCAAAAACACACATTTTCGAAATCCACTCTCTTTCTCTCTCTCTCAGTCTGATTTGCTACAGTCTCATAGAAGATTTATTTGGAGATTCTTCAACTTTGCTGGTTGCAGATTCTCGCCCAAGGCTCCGTTGTATCCTAGGAACAGATTTGCCTATATCCCAACATCAAACTCAGTGAAACTGAGTGGGGGCAAATAACGTTCTAAAGACAATGTCTTCAGACGTGCCTCAGAGCTTCTCCTCCAAAGTTACAATGACCCCATTTTCCAACAGGGCCGCGTTTTTGGTCAACCTAGGCCCAACCCTAAGATTTGGCCTTAAGGCCCGATCCCGAGGTCAAGCCCAATTTTTCGAACCCGAGCCCAAACTGTCCTGTAGTTTGATGCACTCGGGTTGGGTTCGGATCCAGGCTAGGCTCGGGTTGGTCAATGAATCTACTCTAAAATTATACATATATAAATGTATTTATGCAAATATATATTCATATATTTATGCATATATGTAAATATGTATGTAAAATATTTATATAAATGTTCTATATACGGATATGTATGTATATATATGTAAATATATATGCAACAGTTACATATATAGACATATATGTATAAATTTATATATTTAGACCAGGTTCGGACTACCTAAAGGCCAGGCAGGCCTGGGTTCGTCCCAAAAAATAAAAAAACCCAACTTCTTGGGCCCGAGCCCAGTCCGAAGACCAAAAATCCAAGTCCAGCCTGTATAAAATTCCGGTTGGACCGATTCAGGCTCGGGCTGGGCTCGCCCAAGTTGCACCTCTAGATTCATGTAACTGATCCTATATATAATTAGGACAAGGTTTAAAGGATGATGATCCAAGCAAGTCTTAAATTTCATCTTACAGTAAGAATTTGGAATACTAACGGTGGGAGGCCCAAGTCATATCTATTTTGTTTTATTTTTCTGCACACCTAAAAAAAAAAAGAAAACAAAGATAGAATAGGAGGATTTCCGATGTAAAAGAAGTAAATTTTTTTTTTTCAATTGTCAATTATCCAATAATTGAATTGGTTAGTGGGCATCACTCTCGATTTCATTTGATTTGATAAAAAATAAGAAAGAAACAAAAAGTTGAAGGAATCTTCTTATAAGGAAAATTGCTTCTATAAAAGTAAAAGTAGTCTAAAGGAGATGAACTTGTCTTTATTCCCACCCCTTTTCTGTGTAAGCGCCAAGCAACTTTCCTGCATAAATTGATTGTCAATGGCGTGGTCAATAGACATTCTGAAGCAGCCATGAAATGGGTGGTGGGCCTTAGGTGCATCTCGCTTTGTCTATATCCCCTTGTTTCACATTGAAAGCTTTAAACAATTTACTTCTTCAAATTAAGTAATTTCCTAGTTGCTGAATGCCATTTACCGATTAATTGAGATTTTCAATTAATATCACTCCCCTTACAAACGACACCATTTTAAACCCCTGCTTGGCCTTGTTAGTACCCATTTTCCAATATATATAGAAAGGAAAGGGCTAGAGTCTATTTTCCAAATTTCAAAGGCTATTTATTATTTATTTAAAACTTTCCTCAATTTTTTATTTCTTTCTTATTTTCTATCAAACCAAATATAGAAAAATTAACATTGAATATTGTTAATATTGTATTTTTTTTAAACCCCAAATGTTATTTCAGATAGAAAAATTATTTATCTACCTAAGAGATAAATACCACTTATCCCTTTCCCCTTCCTCTCTCAAAATCCAAAAACAGAAAAACGGCCCCAAATGATAGACATGAGTATAGAAGTATAGGGTCCATTGGGCTTAATTATAATGGGAAAAAAGTAAGTGTCGGTGGGAATGGCAAAAAGGTCCTTGACTTTTCTTAGTTTTTTATTTTTTATTTTTTCCTTTTTTTTTATTAAAGAAAGTTTTAAAGAAGTTCTTGACTCAAATAGAAATTTCCTAGAAACAACTACGCGTTAATAGTTGCTGATAATCGGGCTTCATGTATGATGTAAAACGCGTTCTTGACTTTTTTCACGCGTTCTTGATCCTGAAACAATCGGGTTGATATTAACTCATCAGCCACACAGCGATAACACTGAAAAGCTTCTCATCCATCCTTCACTGAGGTACAATGTACAATGGCCTCTTCTTCATCTTCCTCTTCCAACTCTCGGTGTAGCGATGGTGTGTTTTTGAGTTTCAGGGGTGAAGACACCCGTAAAGGCTTTACTGATCACCTGTACCAGGCGTTAGATCGGGTAGGAATTCCAACATTCAGAGACGATGAAAAGCTCCAACGAGCAGAGGAAATTGAACCACAACTAGTTGAAGCAATAAAGAAGTCAAAGATTGCACTCATCGTTCTTTCGAAAAATTATGCTGGTTCGAGATGGTGCTTGGAAGAACTTGCCGAAATTATGGAATGCGAGATGACAATGGGTCAGGTGGTTTACCCTGTTTTCTATGATGTTGAGCCAAGAGATGTGCGCAAACAGATTGGGAGTTTTGGAAAAGCATTTGACGACGTCAAAGAGCGATTCAAATTGGAGACAGCGAAAGTGGAGAGGTGGACAAATGCTCTCAAAAAAGCGGCAGATATTTCTGGTTGTGTTGTACGAAATGTTGCCAATGGGTAAACCCACAAATCTCACTCAATTTCTGAGTTCTTGCTTTTGTACTTGATTATAATTAGATCGTAAAGCCCATTGCATGTGTAGCATAATGAACCAAAAACATAAAAGATATCATGCCAGATTTTGTTAATCTATTAACAATTTAGCCCAACAAACAAATTATACAACTATGGCAACGGGGCGGATTTGGGGTAGGGAACATACTCCTTATTCTTGACCCTAACTTTAAAATAAATCCTTATTTCCGATTTCAATCCCCACTAGGGATAAATATGACCCCCAATCCCTGCTAGGGATAGATATCACTATCAATTGCCATTCCTGTTAAGGAAATCTCCATCCCGGACCGGATGCTGAGTACCCAATAGGATAGGCAATATTGCCATCTCTATTCATACTCCAAATCTTCTTAATTGGTTATTTGTTAGAAAACTATAATTTGAAACCTAATAACTAAAACTAGTAAAAAATTAAATTTTAGTAAGTTTTATCTAGCAATTATTAAAAACTAAGAAATTAATAAAAATTAGTAAGTCATAAATTATAAATTAAAATACATTTGAATTCTATTTAAAAGTAATGTATATAATAATAATAATAATAAGTAAAAAATTATTAAAAGTAATAAAATTAACCACTTGCATTCCATATGAAAACTAATAATGACCTAATTATAAATGTCATAAGATTCCTACTTAGGGATGATCATTTATAACTTAGGGAAAATAGGACTGTAAACAACTTGGGTTTAGATGTAATCCAACTACACCCAACTCCACATTCCATTATGTAATCTTTAAATCCGCATTCGCATCTGATTATTATGTCAGCTTTGGATAATCATATTAGGATTTAATCTACAAACACCTTATTATGTTTAAAATGACAAAAATAAATTAAAAATTTTTAAGAAAACCAAATATTTTTAAAGTATATATGTGTAATAAATGTATTAAGTGTAAAATATAAAATTTATCAATTGTAAACTTTACATTAATATATAGATACAAATTTTTTGTAATAAAATAAAATTAAATAAAATCCCAACTCGAAGTCTTAAATACTTAATTAAAATATTTAATCATTAATAAAGTAAAATAAATAAAATAGAATACTAATGGATAATATGAAAAAAATAATTATTTATTAAATAATTAATGGTAATTTATTATTTTTGTTAAAAATTATTAATATAATTAATCCAAATTACTAAGTTATTTTTTTTGTAAAAATCATTAAAATAAAGATTAATTATTTAAACAACATAGCATTCCTTCCTTATAATAGTTATCGGTTTCCATTATTTCACTTTCCATTGACAAATTATGTGCATCACACGGGTCCTTACTAGTATTTAATCAGTGTTTAAATTTCTTATTTTTATTAGTATTTATTAAGTTTGTTTCTTAAGTGAAATTGAAATGTTTTTAATTAGAATTTTAAGGGAACTAAATAGATAAATGGTAGTGAGAAAGGATGGCCATGATATATATATATATATATATATATAAACACACAATAGTAATTAAGCATGTGCATTGCACATAATTTTTTTTTTTCATATTAATTACTTGAATTTTAGATATATCATAGTCATAGTTAAGATAGAAAATAAAAATTAACAAAAGTAACAATATGATTAAAAATAAACTTAAGTACTTGTAGTAAATGTGCAATTCTATCTGAAAAAACAATTATTATTATTACTAAATTTTGTAGTCCATTTCTGTCTAAAATAAAAATAACTTTTATTTTAATAATTATTTTTATTTAATATGATGAATATAAAACATTAGAAATATTCCCAAAGGTTTTTGACAAAATTCTATTTTTTTTTAATTTTTCGTGCTCTATCTTCTTTTTAAATATTTATAATTCAACTATGACATCATGAATTTCTTTGAAAAGTTAGGTCATTGACCCACCATTTAGATAAGAAAATAGCTTTGCTTTCAGTTCAGTTTTAAATTATATATTTCATCTACATTATATAAATATTTTTTACTTATCACACTCGACTTTTGTTTAACATAATTAATATATAATTTTTATATATTTTTTTCATTAATTGTTCTTTGTATTACATTTTAAAGTTTGCTATTATTCAACTATTATATCATCAATTAATCTATTTGACCCAACCCACTAACCCACCACGCAAAAAGAAAAATAGCTTGATTTTAGGTTGACATTAAATTTTGTATTACATTTTCATCCTTGACAAAATTATTTCTTATATATGATATTTACTTTTATTTAGTATAACGAATATATAATATTATTGATGTACCTAATATTTTATTTTTTATAAATATTTAACATTAGATATGCGCCCAAAATTTTCTCTTTTGATTTTAAATTTGCCATTCCATTTTTATCATTTGTAAAAATAATTCTTATTTTTGTTCATATAATGAGAGAAATAAGAAAATAGTTTTATTTTCAATTAATTTTAGATTTTACATTCAATTTCCATCATTAATAAAAGCATTTCTTATTTACCATCAATGTTTTCAACCCATCATTAACCCAATTGGTTGAACCGTTGGAACTATTTCTCAACCTTGATTTTGGGTCTCATTCTATTAAAACTTGCCCTGTCGGTAAAAAAATCGTTGACTTGGCAAAAATTGACTTAATAGGGTGATTTAACTATTGACCCATTCGACCTAGTCACCATGTCGTGGATTGCACACTTAATTATGTGCAAACTTTTGTAGGCCATAACTTTGCACTTCGATGTATAATTGCAGCGATTTTCTTTGTTTTCTATTTTGGGTAACTTTTCAAGATCTATACGACCCAAGGGCCTTAGGTGCCTTGCTATTTTTGTGAGAAAACCCCTTTCTTGGCCTTAAATTATCATTTTTAATATTGTTTATAAATTAAAGATTAAAATATTGATTTAAGAAACATAAATAAATATAACATAATACATATATTATATATAAAACATAATTATACACTACACATACATGTATATATGATGTTAAAATGTTCTCTATTGTTTTAATTTCTATATTTTCTTGCATTTTATATATTTTTGAATTTTATTATTTAGTTGTAGCAACATGGATTGACCTATTTGACCCAAAATTGTTTAATTTCTTACCACCACCTAGATGAAAACACTATTTTTTCTAGGTAGATTTTAAAAGTATAACTTTTATGTTATTGTCATTATTAATTTATTATGTATGGATTCAATTGTAGAATTTAATGGTGAGAAGAAACAACGATGCCTTAAATATATGATTCAATGAAGGTAAATGCAAATTAATAGCTTAAATGTTGGATTTAATAAGAGACAATTGATTGCATTGAATATTTTAAATTACTTTTTGTTTTTAACTCATTTAATACCAATAACTGATTACCTATTTGCCCTCATTTTTTATTAATAAATTTAAATATAGAAGGGTAAATTTTGTCCTTAAAAAATTCCAAAAATATTCTTGAGGGTATTGGTGCTTTTTAAAGTAGGGCCCCATGTGATGCACGGAATATGTTAAATAAATCAAGTAATTATTTATGTATATTAATCAATTTGGTAGAATCTGTGATTTGTAATAGAGACTTGAATCTAATCCTACTATGGTGGGGGTTAAAAGGATAGGGGATGGGTTGTTATGTTGCATCATGAAGTAGAAAACAAAAAATAAATTAAAAAACGTACATCATATAGTTGATTAAATATATTAAGTAAATTAAGCTAAATAAGCTAATTAACCAAACCACATAAATTACGTAAATTAAGTTAAGTAAATTCGGTTAATTTAGTATTAATTGATTATGCTATGGTTAATTCAGTTTGGTAAGTTGAATGCTTATCAAATTAATAGTTCTTATGAGGTTTTATAATTTTTTTTTATCATTCTAGTTGATTTTTTACTATCATATTTTAATATGTATTGACTTGATAATTTTTTTATTATGAAAATTTATTATTACAAAAGGGCGATGAGGCAAGTTCAAGGTGGGGAACCCCCTCCCAACCCCTGTCCTATAGATAAAATCCCCTACCCTTTCCCTGCCCTGCCCTGCCCTAGTGGTGGGGCAAGGCACCCATTCCCAATTGGAGATAGGGAATCCTCTAATTTCCTTACCCAAAAGAAACACCCTAAAAGTATATCAAACTTAGGAAGTACTTTAGAAACATAATTATAGGATTTTAGGGAATTTGAAATTTGAGATAGCCTAGGGACATTTGAAAAATTAATAATAAATCTAGTGATATTTTAATAATTTACCATCAAATTTGGAGGGTTTGGAAAATTATGTATGTGTTTGGTTCCATTTATGCTTTTTCATTTCACGTTTGTATTTTATTTGCTTGAAAAAGCGAGAAAGGTAATAATTACATTCATTTATAACCATTAGGCACCACTAAGCTCTACATCATTGTAATAAAGAAAAAAATGCCTAATTGTTTGTGGAAGCTTTAAAAAATAACTTCCAGAAATGGTAGGTGTGCACAAAAATCAAAGTTCACTTTTTTCCCTGTTCGATGCATACAATAGAGCAATGTTGGGGGACTGCTAAAGTGATGCCTATATAAATGCCCACGGAACCAAACAGCCTTTATATTCCAACCCCACTCCTACTATGTTAAAAAAGTTTCTACATCCCCACCCATCCCATTTAAAGTTGGGGAAAACACACCCCGAGTGCAACACCCCTGCAAAAATGTCCTCCCTATTCATTAATTTTATTAATTTTTTAGTTTCACATTAATAATCTTTATTACAATAAAGTTCCATCTTTATGAATTAATTAATAAAACTTGTTTGATAAATAAATAAATATTTATTTAATTATGACAATGATTAAATATAATGCTTGATTAATGATAGTGAATACTTGTATTGTATAGGAAATGGATAGCAAACATAGGGGTCATGGTATTGTATGTGTAACTCAAAAACTATGCATCTTTGTCCTATGCTCTTCATCTCGAAACAATGCAAATAAGTTTGAATGCAAATATGTAGAGTGTAAAACGGTTCATATAAATTACAAAATTAGATTAGTTTTGCACTGACAAATTTACCTTCTTACCAAAAATACTTTTAACTGTAATGGGTGCAAACATGAATTCCAATAAAGCATAAGCTTTTTTTATCAAAAGCCCACTTGAATGCAAATTTAGTTTTTTTTTTTTTTATTGATGTATTTTTTACATCTTATTATCAATATGTAAATATACATTGGTGTGTTATTTGTCAATGCATAAATGTAATATTAATAAACACAAGCAAAAGTGAATCAGAGTGCAAATTTACCCTGAACCGAGATTTGCACCCTATTTGCATTGTTTCCAAACACAGCCGGAGGGTTTTGTTACGTTGTTCGTCTTTGTCTCGATATACACATTTTCCTTAATGTTTCATGCTTATATTTTATATTTTTATTGATGAGCCAAAAACTATACATCATTCTTCTATCATGTATGCTTAATATTCATTTTATTTGTGTTTTACAAAATCATTTAATTGCTTTGACTTTTTCTCTTTTTTGTGGATATTGATTTTTAGGCATGAGGGACAGGTTATCAAAGACATTATTACAAAAGTATCGAGTATTCTTACTCCAGCAGAATTGCTTATTACTAAATATGCAGTTGGATTGGATTCTCCTGTGGAAAATGTGGTTTCAATGTTAAACCTCAAAGAGAATACGGTTTGTATTATAGGGATATGTGGAATGGGAGGAAGTGGTAAAACAACCATTGCAAAGGCTGTCTATAATCGAATTCATAAGAGTTTTGAAGGTAAATGCTTCCTCAAATGTAGTAGCAACGTACTTTTTCTACAACAACAACTTATTGGTGATATTTTAATGGATCAGAAAGAGGGAGAAGTTATACACCATGTTGACAGGGGAAAAATGATGATTCGAGGAAGACTCAGTAATAAAAAGGTTCTTGTGATTCTTGATGATGTTCAACATAAAGACCAAATAAAGGCATTGGCTGGGGAGCATGATTGGTTTGGTGGTGGTAGTAGAATTATCATAACAACAAGAGATAAAGGTTTGCTAAAACTAGTGAATGTGAAAAAGGATGTGGATAAGACGACATATAGTGTTCAAGAATTGAATGGGGAACATTCTACTGAGCTCTTTTGTTTACATGCTTTTAAAGAAAAACATCCCCCAGAAAATTATGTAGATCTCACAAGGCGTATACTATGGCATCTTCAAGGGCTGCCTTTAGCTATTGAGGTTTGGGGTGGTTTCTTAAATGGAAAAAACGTATCTCAATGGGAAGAAGCTGCAGGGAAGTTAGAAAAGATTCATCATGATGAAATTCAGAGTAAACTCAAGATCAGTTATGATGCATTGGAAGATGATGATCTAAAGAATATATTCCTTGACATTGCATGCTTCTTTACTGGTATGAATGTGGACTATGTCAGTACAATTCTAGATGGTTGTGGCTTCTATCCAAAAAATGGAATTCATGATCTCATTTCTAAGTCTCTTGTAAAGACCGATGAAAGGAATCGGTTAACAATGCACAAAGTACTTCAAGACATGGGGAGAGAAATTGTTCGCAAAGAATCGCCTAATGAACCTGGAGAGCGAAGCAGATTATGGTTGGAAGAGAATGACTGGACAGAAGAATCGCCTAATGAACCTGGAGAGGGAAGCAGATTGTGGTTGGAAGAAGATGACTGGACAGAAGAATCGCCTAATGAACCTGGAGAGCGAAGCAGATTGTGGTTGGAAGAGGATGCCGTTGATGTGTTGAGAGAAAACAAGGTAATTAGAACTAGCTAAATCCATGAGCTAAATAAATAGATGGATTAGTTTACTAATAGTGCTAAAAAAATTGCAAATTGGTTCATTTTAAAGATTTTGCAAAAGCATTAGGAGACATAGATACGCCCACGCATAGACGTAGCCACATAGTTTTTTGAAGGGGTATAAATGGAAATATATGTACGGTGCAAATTGCTTTTTTAGTCTTCCAAAACTAAGCCTTAGTGATTAAAATATCTAGAACGAGCCCCTCATGCTCCTCTCACTACCTTCACTCCCAAAAGACACTTGTTCGGATGTATCATCACTATAAATAATGTTTTTCTCACACACATACAAAAAAAATAATGATGATTGAAATAATGTTTCAAATTAGTGGGAGGACAAACATTTTTTTCTTTTTTGGTTTATTAAAGAATTTTACTAAAATGTCCCTATATTCAACCATAATTAATTACCTCTCTAGATGATGTCAAAACCGGACATGACAATGCTATGCTACTAGTATCATGTATCCAATCATATGATGTGGGTCTGATCACCTATTCTATGATTTCTTTTTGACCTTTTATTTGCAGGGAACCAATAAAATTCAGGGGTTCAGCCTTCAATTATTCTTCGAAGAAAAAGAACCATTGCGAGTTGGTACTAAAGCATTTGGGAAGATGACCAATCTTAGACTGTTCAGACTTGATGGCGTAATTCTCGAACTCGAAGGAAGCTATGAAAATATGCCGAAAAAGATAAGATGGCTCCATTGGCATAGATTCCCTTTGGAGTCTATACCAATAGATTTCGATTTATCGCGTCTTGTTGTTCTCGAGATGACAAGTAGCCATCTCAAAAATGTTTGGGAGGACGGAATGCAAGTAAGAGACAAATTTTGTTTTCATTTTTACCATATATATATATCACTAATTATCATTATTTCTTTTACATGCACTACACCCAATTAATTTCTTTATTATTCACTCCTAGTTTTATCTTACAGCCGTGTCTCATGCACAATTTGAAAATCCTTGATCTTAGTGACTCCAACTCCCTAATAAGGACCCCTGACTTCTCAAAGCTCCCTAAACTAGAGAGGTTGATCCTTGAAGGTTGTTCAAGTTTGGTTGAGGTTCATGAATCCATTGGATGCCTTAAGAAACTAGTTCATTTGGATATGGGACACTGTGCTCGTCTTGTGCATCTTCCAAATAGCATTGGCTATTTGACGTCTCTGAAACAACTTATGCTCTCTCATTGCAACAAGCTCGAAGAATTGCCAAAGGAATTGGGGGAGATGAAATCTTTAAAGTGTCTTGATTTAGGTCAAACTGCAATAAAACGGCTACCATCTTCAATTAGACAATTGAAATCTCTTGAAACATTTTGGATGCATGGTTGTAAGCAACTTGAAGAATTTCCAGAGGAATTGGGGGAGATAGAATCTTTAAAGCTTCTTGCTTTAGGTCAAACTGCAATAAAACGGCTACCATCTTCAATTGGACAACTGAAATCTCTTGAAACATTACGGATGCATGATTGTGAGCAACTTGAAGAATTTCCAGAAGAATTGGGGGAGATGGAATCTTTAAAGCTTCTTGCTTTAAGTGGAACTGCAATAAAACGGCTACCATCTTCAATTGGACAATTGAAATCTCTTGAAAAATTAGAGATGAATCATTATAAGCAACTTGAAGAATTACCAGAGGAATTGGGGGGGATGGAATCTTTAAAGTTTCTTGCTTTAAGTGGAACTGCAATAAAACGGCTACCATCTTCAATTAGACAATTGAAATCTCTTGAAAAATTAGAGATGAATTATTGTAAGCAACTTGAAGAATTACCAGAGGAATTGGGAGAGATGAAGTCTTTAAAGTGTCTTGATTTAAGTCAAACTGCAATAAAACGGCTACCATCTTCAATTGGACAATTGAAATCTCTTGAAATGTTAGACATGAATCATTGTAGGCAACTTGAAGAATTACCAGAGGAATTGGGAGAGATGAAGTCTTTAAAGTGTCTTGCTTTAAGTGGAACTGCAATAAAACGGCTACCATCTTCAATTGGACAATTGAAATCACTTGAAAATTTAGAGATGAATCATTGTAAGCAACTTGAAGAATTACCAGAGGAATTGGGAGAGATGAAGTCTTTAAAGTGTCTTGATTTAATGGAAACTGCAATAAAACGGCTTCCATCTTCAATTGGACAATTGAAATCCTTCCAATTTGCCACGAGGATTTCTTCCAGCAGTTCCAACAACACCCGCAATACATGTTCAAGGTGAGAGAATGAGATTGATTGATCATTGATCCCATCCATATACCCTTAATCTTTTCTTCTGTTTTTTCCTAATTAATTACTTTTGTTTTTTGCCATTAATTAATTAAAAAAACAGGCAAATGCAAGGCTTGTAAAGAAACAGGGGACTGACAGTAGTTGGAATTAATGCTCAGTTCCTCCAGGTGATTGTATTTTAAAAACCTTTAATATGTGATTGTATTATAAACTTGACAGGTGATGTATCTGAGGCTCAGCCTCAGGCTCAAAGTGGTGACCCAGTAACAACTGCGGCAGAGATTTATTGTGAAACTGATGACCCATGTGGAAGTGGAAGTGGAATTATCTTGAAGGATAGAGTACTCTATGTGGGGTTGGGGCCATCAACTGAAACCGAGGACAATGACTTGTTGCATTCCCTTCCCGATCTCAATGAAGTTCCGCCATCACCGGTAACAGACGACAACGACGACTTGCACTTTCACCATTCCCTTCCAGATCTCAACTACATTAATCCACCAAGTTCCATGCTTTCACCTTCAACAAGGGATACTTCGTTCCTCCATCTGGATGATATAGATGGAAGTAGATCTGTAGCAGTCAACAGAGGCATTAAGAGAGGCCACGGTGAAGATGAGGCAGGGCCCAGTAGTAATCCGCCATCTAAGAGATCCCATGGTGAAGAGAATCCCGTAGGTTTGTATTGTGTTTTCACAATAGGCTTCCAATTTGCCATGAGGATTTCCATTGCCTTTACTTAAATATAGGACTATCATTTTATTTGGTCAGATTTTTTAATTTTTTGCAACTGAAATTAGTTTTTTTGTTTAACTTGCTCCCCCAGTGGAGACTGAAGAAACCAAATATGTTCTTCTAAAAGAAAACAAATCTGTGGCCTGTTAAATGGATGAATGATTTGCTTAGATATGGTTTAAAATTTCAAATACCCAATAGTACTTGCCTTTTAAATATATCATTGCAAAATTGAATTTCTAGCATGTATGGAGTCATTTCATCTCACAACCCAAAAGCATATTATACAAATTGTTAATCTTTTGAAGGATTTTTTGCAAACAGGTCCACTGAATGATACGGACAGGAGAGTGCAGATTTTCAATTTCCAGAGCTCTCACTTTTTTTAATCAATGTAAGTCTGTTGAGCTCTTTGTCTTACATCACTGGAGTTACTTTATCTTCTCTTCTCTGTTGGAATTAACTCCTTTTTTTCTTAATTGAATGAACCAACCTAACTCAACTAAGGATATTACTAGACACTGGTCCGGCCAAAATTTTATTTTAGATCATGACCATGAACCTGGATCCTATCCACTGTAAAACATGTCCTGTTTTGAAAATGCCAGTCCCCCAGTTCAAACAAATTTGAAGATCCTATCCACTGTAAAACAGATCCTAGTTGAATTTTATCTGTCGTAAAAATTTGATATCATACACCTTTCAATCAAATACACCAAAAATTATTTGAAGTTGTACATATTATAAATAGAGATAACCAGAAAAGGCTTTAATACCATATTCACAAAATGAGTTAAAAATAATTCCCTCAACGTCTCATCCTACAACCCTGTAGTAATGAACATTGAACAATTTTTCTTGGTTCAACTTTGCTATATATATATATATTGTTATCCATTATATAAACAATGTAGCCTGAGGGTAGATGTGATAATTGCTTTGATGCTTTGTTTTGTTTGCAGTAATTGGCTATAAATTTTGCATTAGTTCCATTTTGCATGGTCAAAACGGTTCGAATGGTTTGAATGGTTAATCAGCCGATTCAACGGTTTTGGGAGAAGAAGCAATTTTGGAGGAAAGCAGAATTGGTCCGACCGTCCGGTCCCATCCGGTTTTGAAAACAGTGCTATTTTGTATCCCTTTTTTGATAAATTACACGGACCCCTAGGGGTCGGTGACAATACCCCTGAACTTCAATTTGTAACAAAAACCCTTCGGAACTTTGGCCGTTAGACAAAGACATCCTTTTAGTAGTGTTCGGAAATTTGAGTGTATAAAATTTTTTATATACCTGAATTACTTTTTAATAATTAATTTTACTCTTTTCTTCAATTTAAAAAATCATCTTTGCCACCATTCCATCGGGTAATATACCATCCTGGCTGCGTCGCTGGTGCCCCCGAGAACCGGTGGATATAGCCTCATGCTTTAGCAAAAGACGATTGCATCGTCATCGAGTGAGTGCAAGAAAGATAATTGCTGCAGCTCTGGGTGATGATCGCCCATAACATTTGAAGGCGATTGATTCACCTATTGTTGATGGGCGCCCGTAACACAATCAGGCTTACTATGTTAGGCCTGAGGTCAGACCTGCGGGCTTAATTACATGACTAAGTCCAACCGAGATGCGGGGCAGGCCAGGCTGGGTTATCGGACTACCCGGCCCATAAACAGGTCTAATCATAACCCAAATGATCCTGAAGGGTGTTGATCCGTTTGTCCAAACATGGGTTTCCTCTATATTTGATTGGCTCCGTGTTTTGGGCCTACAACACGGTACATGGGTCTTGGGCCCTAATTGCTGTGTTAGGTTGCATATCAGGTTGGTTGACGACTATAATTGGTTTTTTATTTGTAGAAGGGCTACATAAGCTAGTGAGGAATAAAAATAAGTACGTGGTATGGAGACTGGATCTGCTCCTCACAAAGGGGCGACTCATAAGCACATCCACTCTGCATTGGGAATGTCTCCCGTGAATAATTAGTATGGGAGATGTTCCCAATGCATGGTAGGATGTGCGTGTGAGGTCGGTGTAAGGCGCCCTATGCGAGGAGAAGATCCAGTCTCCATGATATGAAATTCATCCACTGCTGGCTGCATAAAATGCAGTAAAAGCTTGCCAGAGATTTTTTTTTCTTTTTTGGGATGATTAAAAGTTTTTTGGTCAATTAAGTATTAAGAGTGAATGGCAAGAAAAAGAAAATAGAAAAGGTTTAATAGGGTATTTTGGTAATTTAATGCCTAATATTATCTAACTTAACAGCCGAAGGAGTATTTGCCACAATGTAAATGTTTAGGGGGTCTCTGTCACAAATTAAAGTTTAGGAGGTATCTGTCACTAACCCCATAGTACAGGGGGTCTGTGTAATTATTTAGGGGGGTCTCTTTTTGTCTCATTTGCAATTATTGACAATGCAAATTTTGCATCTAAAAAACTGATTCAAAATTTTCACCACTTTTCTCTATCTTGGTTCTGCCTCTGTAAAGTGTGGACCATATTGTTTTGCTCCCTACCTTAATTTCCTCTTGCTTCCTTTTTCTTTCATATGAAGTTGGAACCACATCATTTTATTTCCTATCTTGTCTCAAACAAACCTACGCAACATCAAATATGAAGTAAAAGTAAATCAGAATTTACAGTCAGCCTATTTGCATTCCCCTTCATTTTCACTAATGCAGATGAAATTCACATTGCAAACAAACTGAGCCTGAGCTTGAGCCTAAGGGAAAAATTGTAGAAAATACTTATGACATGTGATAAAAATCAATTTTCATACCAATGAAAAGGGTTGTATTTAATAATTTATTTCTTAAGAACAAAAATAAGCAACACAGAATGGTTGATTTGAGTTCCAAAAAGGAGCTATTCTAGAGAAGACCAAAGTTGTTTGCATATATGGGTGCAAATTAAGTACTCAATTTCAATAATTTCACTATGAAGGCATTTTTTTTTTTTATTTTAAGAGGGGGGAAAGTTGGCCAATGGGATTTTGATTCCCATTAACCAAGAAATGCATGTTCTCTTTTCAGATTTATATGGGGACAGGGAAAGTTTATTTTCTTGAGTGATACCCATCTCCTATGTGGATAAATAACTTTTCCACCTAGGGGGAAGTTGCCAATACTTGACTGGGATAAAAGAATGTCCCTTTTAATAACGGATTTTTATGGTTAAAATGGTCATTACCTTATTTACATGGGAAATAAAAGAACATGGGTAAATACATTTACCCAGATAAGTCTTAATTTCTTGGAAAACACTTACCCAGATAAAGCGGCTGCACTGAATGATTTATTGCCTTTTATTTTAATGAGTAAAACAATTGAAAAATAGAATATTCGAGTATAAAAATCAACCCAATTTCAGTTTCAACTAGTAAAATAGTGATTTTCGGGGTCACATTGAATAGAGATTGCCCTCCTATTTTTTATTTCTTTTTTCCCTAATGATACTGTATCTTCTCTACTGCTAATATTAAGAGAGGAAGCAATACCTTTAAGGCTATAAAGGAATATGAGGAGAAATTGGGGTAGAAGGATAATCTTTCTTTGGTTGGAAGTTGTGCACAGTAGAAACCTTCATGGTAGTCTATAGAAAATTGTTTCTAGGGCCTTGGGTTTTGAAAGGGTAGAGGGATAGATAAAAGACACTTTATATTGACTAGTGAAGTCAATATTAACTCATTGCTGCTGTTTGGGCCTAAAAGATTTAACCTTCTGAGTGCATAAGCTACTTTGATCAATATCCTATTAATAATACAAATTTGATAATATCAAACTGCAAAACCAAAAGTTTGATTTCATCACTAAATTTACACAATACAAAGGAATCTATCATTCCTTATAAAGGTGTTAACATGTAACAGAGTTTGATTGAATCTCCACCCTTGCTCTTTAACAAAATTTACGACATATAGAATCGAAAATATTTCATTTGTATAATTCCTTGTTGCGCCAATAAAACATCCCCTACAGCCATAATAAAAATTTCAGCATTAATATGAACTGCATTTCCATAAACTCCATTTGGGAAGAGTGCAAATACTGGTTCAATGCATATATGCATTGTAGTTTAGTTTTGTTAGTGCTTGGAAACAACACATTTATGTATTGGCAATAACAGAAAATGAAGCATGTTTTCACCTAAAATGTTTTTACCTTAGCTTTGAAGCAACAAAGCAATTGTTAAATGTTAGATGAGACACCAAAAATTCCTAATAGTTACTCCACACATTGAAGGACTAAGACAAAAACTACTTGTGAGATTTTTTTTTTTAGTTGTTCATAAAAAGAAATCATCTTGTTTCTAACTTTCCATATATAATAGAAGACTATAGCCACCTAAGCTAGAAACTGATCCTTTTCAATTTGGTCGTCAAATAATGACAAACTTTCTTTGTTAAAATTCAACACAGATATAGTATCTTGAATACCTCGACACCAAAGTGAAGCAAACAATATAGTTCTACAATAATGACGTATACAGAATTTATGAACCAAAGATTCATTTGCTTCATTCAAGAATGATTTTCTACATTTATACCAATTCTATCAAGGGCATCTAAGCTTTACCCTATCTGTACTTAAAATAACACCTATTGATGGAGGATGATTTGGCTTGACCTCATAATAAGGGGACATGTGGACATGACTCTACATAAGTGACAATTCAGCGTAACGAACTCGCTACAACTCCAGCGTGACTAGCTCGCTACAACCCAGCCTGATAGCTCACCATAAATGGCAGCTCGCTACAAGGTAATTCTGGACTATCCCGAGCTAAAACTCTCTCGAGCTGGGATCACCCCAAGCTAAGAGTCCTTGGTACCAAATTTGGACGTTAGAAATTGTTTAGTTTCTTTTACTACCTTCAAATTTGTTCCCATTATTAGCATATCATTAACATATAAACAAAATATGACTCCTTTATCATTTACAAACTTACTATGGATACACCTATAAGAATCATTTCTGTTATTTCCATTTGTTACTAATATATTGTCAAATTTTTTATGCCATTGTTTGAGAGTTTATTTTAAGCTATACAAAAGTTTAATTAGCTTGCATACTTTATTTTCTTATCTTGACATTCATTTAGGTTGCTTAATATATATTTATTTCTCTAATTCCCCTTTTAAGAAAGCGATTTGTACATCCATTTGATGAACTACTACTTTGTAAATGGATGCTATAACAAACAAAACTCTATTTGTAGTTAACCTTGCAATTTGGGAGTAAGTGTCAAAGAAGACTATATCTTTCTTTTGTTTGGACCCTTTAGCAACTAATCTGGCTTTGAATTTATCTATTGTATCATTTGGTTTTAATTGTTTTTAAAAATTCATTTACAATCCAATGCCTTAAAAATTCATTTTGCATCATAGGACTCAATTATTGTGTTGTTCTTTACAACGTTATCAATTGTTTTAATTACAAAAAACCAATAAATCGCATTATTTTGTGTATATCTAATGAATATATAGTCACAAGTTTTTTGTTCCAATTTCTTCCTTGTAGGTTCAGGTATTTTAACATTTATTAAGTAGGTCCAAACTTTTAGGTAGTTCAAATTAGGTTTCCTGTCATACCACAGTTCAAAAGGTATTTGGCCTTTATTCTTGGATGGCATTCTATTATATAAGCGATAAGCTGTTATGATTGCTTCCTCCCATAAGTTTATAGGTGCACTTGAATTAATTAGCATATCATTCATCATTTCTTTTAATGTTTGATTGAGTCTTTCTACAACTCTATTAGATTCAGGTTTGTAAGGGGTTGTGGTTTCATGTATGATTCCATTTTTTTTAAAGAATTTCTCAATGGTTTCACCCACCTTGGAGATGCAGATGAAACACAGCCTCCTGAAGATGAAGATGATGATGATGATGATATTGATGGTGATGAAATACCACCCAACTTTGTTTGGTAGTTGGTACCATTGAGAAATGAGGCCAACGTATGGAAGAATTTGGATTATTAGATCGGTACAATATATATGTTGAATTTGTAGTTTTGTTTTGCATTTAATACTTGTTAAGCTTGGTTTGCAATCTCTTTATTACTTTTGATTGTAATCTTTTTTGAGTACCTAAGTATTGTGATTGATGAATTAGGAAAGCATGATTTTATGGCAATATCTAAGTTGTCTACTTGTCACCTCGACAGGGCAAGCCATCACGAGTTGCTTGGACCTGATCTAGGCCAAGGTGCCTGAGGTACCCAATTTTACTTAGCCTGTTAAGGTGGCAAGAAATGTCGAGTCATCACCTGGTCAACAAATCGCTTCCACGTGTCCTGGTGTTGATAAGTCAGGCTAAATTACCCCTCATCAATTGCCTCCACTCCCCATGCTAGAGGTCTTGACTTGGTGTAGGAGTTCATGACAAGCCTAGGTAGATTTGGCTTGATCTTCATTTTGGTCGAGGTCCGGTCTGGGGGTCAAACCTTAATGACCCAACTAGCTCAACAACAAAGCTAGATCATGTCTCAGGAACACGCAGGCGTCACTCAGATTATAAATTCTACAAACATCAAAATGCACAGTCAACCAATTTCAATGTCAAGAGTTGTGTGACCACCCTCATGAGAGCCGTCGGATCAAATTGATTTGAGCCACTTGTGATTGACTATAGTGGCTATAAATAGGGGCCTTGGGGTCCCATTTCTTTTGTCCCATTTTGAGTTTTCACAATCTAGAGGTCGCGTACTAGCTTCAATATCTTCCAAGTCGTTCATTTGTCTTTATTCTTCAAGGTTGGTCTTCCTCTTTGCTAAGTATGTCGAGCTACAAACTCTCGAGCTGGGTGCCAAGGCACTAGGTCACCTCATGGTGGTATGTTCCTGATCCCGCTACTGTGCTTTTGCTTGTATTTTCTTTCATACTTAGTAGATTTCGCTCCTTTTGCAAACGAACTCCATGGTCCACTCACTTCTAAAGCAGTCCAAGCATTTGGCTATGGAAGTACAAAATGCCGAGGTGATGGCTGCGGAGGGCCGAAGAAAATTGGTAAAGCCCGTCGACCACATCAAAAAGGTACAGGCTAAGGTGGTAGCAAAGAACGAGTGCATTACGGCGAAGGATGAATGCATTGAGAGATTGGCGAAGGAGGTCGATGAGCGAAAGGAATCTTTCACTGAACGTGAGGCCACTCTCATGCAAGGGATCAAGGATATCGAGGTCCTTGCTATTGAAAAGTACAAGGCTTTGCCAGAATATAACCAGCTTTGATAGAACCTTGGTACCATAGCCTTTTGGAAGGGCTTTAAGCTTTGTCGCTAGTTAGTTAGGAGTGTCTTCCACGACCTCGACCTCGAAGCTATCACCATGATAGGAGTCACTACAGAGATGGTGCTTGAAGCTGACAAAAACCTAGACTCTGAGGATGAAGATGATGATAGTTTTAACAAGGGAACTGTGGAGAAGGTTAGCCAAGAAGAGCTCGAATGCCTTTGGTCAGATACTTCAGGTTGGTAGTGGGCTGGTGAAGTATGTTGGCATGCCTTTGGCAGTTATCGCACTTTCGGACAAGCTTGAGTGCATTCGTATTCATTGTAGGCCAATAATATCATTGCCTTAGCACTTTTTGGGTAAGCGCCCTGTCCCCCAAGTGTCTTCCCTAAAGACCTTCATGGATTTCGTGTAGCACTTGGCTTGCCTCTGAAAGTCACAAGCAATGTAGGTAGGGGAGCGTGAAGGATCTTCTATACAGCTACCCATAAATTGGAACATAACAGGTTGATTAACGCTCTACCCTCTGAGTTGCATTAAGCTCTGCTAGTGCAGCGTTGTGGAGAAGATAGTCAACAAGTAGATTGAACCAGCTCGGTTCTGCTATCGACACGAGGATGACCTCTTCTACTGCCCTAACAATGCTATGCCATGTAGAGTAGATAGTGCATCGGCCTCAGCATTTTCCAATCTCGGTATTTGTCAAATGAACCAAGAGTGGAAGTTAGGCAGGAGTTCCCTTACTTTGTCCAAGTAGGCCATCATGATGGGTTCCTGAGCCTCATACTCACCATTCACTTGGTTCACGACCAACTGAGAGTCACTACATACCACGATGTGCTTTACACTAGCTTACTCCTTTGCCAATGTCAGCTTGGCTATTAGTGCCTCATACTCTACTTCATTGTTCAACACATCGAATTCGAATCGGAGAGCATACTCTAGCTTTACCTTGCTTGGAATGTATAGTATGATTCCAACTTCACCTCTCTGGGGCAAGGTTTCTTTTCTTTCAACTAACTTGCCTGACTAAAGGATCCACATTAAGTTTATGAGTAATAACACTAGAGTCAACGCCAGTCATCTCTATTGTTGACCATGCCAAAACATCTAAATTTTTAAGTAAATAGCTTACCAGTTATGACTGAAATGGTTCATTTAGGCGAGGGCCAATTTGGAGAGTCTTAATGGGCTTAGTATTTGAACTTAAACCTGTATTGTATCCTTCATTGGTGCATCTCACTTGTCAGTGTGCTTGGGTGGTGGCTCCATATCAATGTTTTCTACTAGCTGCACTTTTCCCTTGAGTGTCGCGATGTAGCACTTCCATGATTCCAATTGGTTGTCCTGTACTACACCTACTACATACCTTGTCAGAAATTTTATCGAGAGGTAATAGGTCAACACCACCACACAAAGTGCATGCAAGATGAATCAACCTAAAATTGTGTTGTAGGGTGACAGGGTGGTGACCATGAGGAAGGTGTGCTCAAATTGAACAATGTTGGACTCCACTCCTATTACCACTGACTTTGATCCTACCGAGGGGCTTCACAATGCCTCTATTGAAACCAACTAGGGGCACATCTTCTAGTTGGAGGTCCTTCCAATCCAACTCCATCTTCTCAAACGCTTTCAGGGAAAGAATGTCTGCAAAGCTGCCTGAATCAACGAAAATCTATTTTACCTCAAAGTCGTTGATTACCATATTGACAACAAGGGTGTCATCATGCAAATACTAGATCCTTCGACCATCGTCCTTAGTGAATTAAATCACTTCCTCCACCCGAGGGTGCTTTGGCAGGTTCTTATCCTTGTGCTTCAACTCCCGAACTACTGTCTTACCCGCTATCGTACTACAACATGCTATAATAGACCTGCCTATAACCATGTTGATCAACCCATAAATTGGTCTCTCTAGTTCTAGTGGATCCTGGGGTGGTTGCTCTCTGTCATTGTGCCTACTCAACTCCGATGCATCTGCCTGCTATTTGACAGGTCGATGGTCTCTATCCTTGTACTTGATGAATTGCTTGAGGTAGCCATGGCGGATTAGCTCCTTGATCCCATCCTTCAAGTTGCGACAGCTTTCTGTGTCATGCCCTATATCTCGATGGGTGTGGTAGTACAAGTTAAGGTTGCGGTTGGTAGGGTCTCCTCTCATCTTGACTGGCCATTTGACATAATTGGCCTCCTTGATTTTCATTAAAATTTCACCATGTTTGGCATTTAGAATGGTGTAGTTCTGATTCTAGATTAGGGGGGCCTAGATTTCCAACCTGACCTAGAACCCTGATGTGGTGACCGACTTTTACTTGGCAACCTGTTTTACCTACTGTGTGGTGACTTGCTTCTTTTTGATGACTTTCTCTTTCACCGTTGGTGCTTTCTACTGCTGGTTTCTTCTTTTGATCTCTTCCTTTTCCCAGCTTGGTGTAGCTCTAACCAAGACTTGAGAGCCTCCTCCGTCTTGATGAATTTGATGGCCTCCATGAGGAACGCCTCCATGGAACTAGGTGGGTTCAACTCAAGCTGCCAATGGAGATCAGGGAGGCGGACTCCCTTCTGGGCCATAGTGAGCTGCACGACCAAGTCAAGGTTTGGTACTTGTAGCCTTTCGAAGTTGAACCTTTTGATATAGTCCCTTGGGGAATCATTATCCCATTGGACCATGTTTAGAAGGCTAGTCACAGATTTCAGGCACTTCTTACTTGTGGTGAAGTGCATTATGAAAAGATCTACAAAGTGCTTCCAACTTGTGATAGAGTCAAGGGATAGGCCTAGGTACCATAATCTTGCAATGTCTCTGGATGCTGTAGAGAAGGCCATAGAAAGACATGCTTCATTTGCCCCATGAAGTAACATTAGGGACTGAAAACTATCAGTGTGATCATTAGGGTTAGTGTTTCCATCATAGATCTCCAAGGTGGGTGTCTTGATGTTCTTGAGCCATAGGGCTGAAAGGATATTTGGTGCCAAGGGGGAAGGCCAACTTAGTGGGATTGATGCTGGCTGAATTTCTATCGAGCATCTTCCTCCCTTCTCTTCTCCACTTCAGTAGTAGTGGTGGCGTTGCTCTTTCCTAAGGTGCAACGAGCGCGTTTGTGGCTTTTTTTCTTGGTCGCCTCATTGATGCTATTAACTTTAGTATTGGCTAGAGTCTTGTCCCTAATATTCTCCCGGTGTCTGACTTCATCGCGAAAAGGGGGCAGGTCCTGTTTGCTGATGTTCTCCCAATCAAGGGCTAGGCCCTAGTTGCCGAGGTGATAGGAGTGATCTCGGGCTGGATCCTCACTCCTCACTCTGTGCTACTGGAAGAAGCCATTGAAGTTTTGCAAAAAGTAAAAAAGAGGTATGAACTTAGCTTTTATGTAGTGGTTTTCATAGACAATGCCAATTGATGTTGTATGATCTGGATGCTCTTAGCTGGAGGGCAGCTCGGACATCGGTTTGCTTTGTTGGCCGATCGAACTACAAGGAAGTAACACTCTGAGAACCTGGGGTGGCTTACTCGGTGTGGGTTTTCTGATGCTTAAGTTAGTACTCTGGTATGTGAGCTGATAGGTTGAATGCTAGTAAGCTGGTTAGCAAGTAATCGCACGTACCTTGAGACATTAGGGTTGGTCCCCTTATATATGTGAGTTGTCGTAGGTCTTACAAAACACCCATGAGATCTCTGGCTTGTACTACTACGAATCCGTTCTGCACCAGGAGGTGGACTTTGTGTTAGTTGATAAGGCTTATCGAGTCCGCCTGATTCGAGCAAGATGAGGATAAGGCTTGCAAACATGCAATGTGATTCCAGAGAGGTCGGAGATAGCTAGATAGGTTCTAAAAATTGGCTACATGTTACCTCGGTAGGTTGGGCCATCACGAGCAGCATGGACCTCGGTCTAAGCTGAGGTGTCCAAGGTATCTGAGTGGACCTGGCCTGTTGAGATGGTAGGAAATGCCGAGTCATCACCTAGTCAATAGATCGCTTCCATGTGTCCAGGTGTTGATAGGTCAAGCCAAATTACCCCTCATCACTCTTCTTCATGGTAAACTCCATGAAGATGTTTACATGCGCATTCCTCTTGGATTTGCTAAAGATAGAAACAATTGTGTTTGCAAACTTCAAAAGTCCTTGTATGGCCTCAAACAAGCTTCATGGATGTGATTGCAAAAATTTACTCATGCCCTCGTGTAAGCCAGATTTACCCAATCAGCAATTGACTATTCACTTTTCACAAGCAAGTAAGAGAGCTCCTTTGTTGTAATCCTTGTATATGTAGATGATTTAATTGTAACAGGGAATGGCCCAACCTCTATCACCACCCTCAAATCTCATCTCAATTAGTGTTTTAGCATAAAAACACTAATTGAGGTGGTCCGTTCAGACTTAGGCATCTTCCTTAGTTAGCATAAACACATCATTGGCATTCTACATGAAACTAAGATGCACAAATGCAATCCATGTTTGACTCATATGGAATAACAACAACATTTTTATAATGATGTCAATCCAGTACTTTCATATCCAGCCCAATATAGGCTTTTAGTGCACCACCTTCTCTACCTTACATCCACAAGGCCTGACCTTAGCTTTACACTAAATCAACTCAACCAAATCATGCAAGATCCACATGAATAACACCTCCTGACAGCCTTACAAGTGGTTAGGTATCTCAACTCCACTCCTCATCATGAAATCTTTATCTCATCCATTAATGATTTTGTAGTTCAGGCCTTCTATAACTCTAACTGGGCCAGTTGTCCACTTATCCGATTCTCAACAATAGGTTATATCACGATGCTTGGATAGTCTCCACTCTCTTGGAAAACCAAGAACCAACACATTGTGTCATGATCCTCTATAGAAGCCGAATACTGAGCTATGATAGTCACAACTTCAGAGCTTATTTGGCTTAAACGAGTTTTTGCAAATTTAACAATTTACATTATGACACCCATGGAGTTGCATTGTGATAGTCAAGCTACCCTCCATTTCACCGCTAATTCGGTTTTCCATGAATGCATAAAGCATCCTAAACATTGACTGACATTTTGTTCGGGAGCGTATCCAGAGCAATGAGATTAAAACCTTTCACATCAATAGTAACAACTAACAAATCTCCTAACCAAAGCTCTCGGGGTGCCAAAATTTCAAAGCTTCATTTTCAAGATGGGCATTACATCTTCTCAGCTACTTAACTACACCTGTTAATTTCCACATGTATTAAATTATAGAAGAACTAGTTACATATGTATCTATAAATATCTTGTTCATATTTACTGGGAAAATCTATGATGCAGAAAAGATATGGTATGGAAAGAGTTTTGACCAATCAAATCCCACCCATGAATCTTAATAAATCACACCATGTTCCCTATCACGTTCATGATTCTGTTTTATTGGTCGATTGTTTTTCGGATATCATATGTTTTCCATATCATAGTTGAACCCTCACTCACTACAATTTCGGAGAGTTTTCTTGCTCTACTCTCAGTTTTGATACCATTTTACAATAATAGAAATCAGGTATCTAGGTTGGTCTTGGATTGGCCCTTAACCTGAATGGGGCCAATAACTAATTAACTTGAAGAGAATAATACTTGGTGCCAATTTTAGTTGCTAGCAGCCTCTTCGTTGAATTGTTTCAACTATTTGCACGTACGGTTGGCCTGTAGATAAAAAAAAATTGCTTCTTTTGCAGATTTAATCCACTCCTGCGAAAGAATTCAATAAGCATTTTCTAGCAGGGCCAGCCCTATTGGATGAAATGATAATCATAGTCTTTTTTTCTTTTCAAGAAGATAGTTTCTTTAATCTGATTCTTTGTCCATTTTCCAGCCAAATTTCTACTAGATTTGGTCCATGTGGAAACAACAGAGAGTGTCTTTTCTCTTGTTTGACATTGGTAAGCTCCTTCTCTTGTGGGCACACATGCTATAATAATGTTTGTTCCTAAAATTTTTGTGCAAAAGAGAATCAGAAGTAATGAATTGGTCATGGTGAACTTCACAAGTAGTGGGGAAATTCTTGACTCACCATTCCTTCAATTCTCCTGCTTGGCCTCCATTTTCTATTCTTTACCTGAATTAGTTTCATGTGTAATCTGGAAATCTGTTCATGTATAGGGATCATTCAAATTTATCAAAAGCTAAACCCAAACCTGGCCCATGAATATGGGTCTTGGACAATTTGTTACATGGTTTTGAAAACCTGATCGGACCAGTTGACCTAGGCTCCGGGTCCCGTTTTGGACCAAAAAGCAAAAATAGTCTAGGCGGGAATCAGTGGTCAAAACAATTCCATTTTTAATGTGTCTTTTATGGTCTAAAATAGATCTACAATATATGCCATTATTACCGGAAAAGATTATTAGATTGACCGGTTGATTGAATTATATTGGAAGTTCAAATCTAAGTTTTGATGTTTAAAATTCATTAAAATATGAAAATCAATTTTGGGTTCGAAAAATATAAAAATCAATATTACTAATAGTCCGAACCGTGATTTGTAGGTTGGGCCAAATGGTTCAATCATTAAAATATTTTGGCTGAACACTTCTTGACTTAGCCAATGGGTTTTTAAGTATAATTGGATTCAGGTACCGGGTATCATACTAATTAAGGGTTTTAATATAAAATCCCAAACCATATAGAATTTTGATAAGTAAGTCCTATTAGTCTATTAGGGTCGGAATGATCAAATAGCCTAAAATTTATGTGAAACTGTCATTCCTAGATGACCCAATGGTTGGTGTGTTCAAATAAACAGATGCCCTTTTGAACTTGTGCAACAGCAGATCGACTTTCCATGAAATGCTTGGTGGAACTCTGAAAAGGAAATTTCTCCGCAAGCTTCAAGCAACGCTTGGTGGAACTCTGAAAAGGAAATTTCTCCGCAAGCTTCAAGCAACCTTCGATGGAATGGTAGGTTTCAAGCAACTTCGCTTTTCCAAAATGAATGATGAGCCTGGCATATACCCTTCTTTGTCCTTACCTCCATGGTTTCACATTGAGGGTCCGTTTGATTCATAGTTTAAATCGGAATTAAAATTGTCTATTCCCATAGTCTATTTGGTTCAGATAAGAATGAGAATAGAAATTGAAATCAGTAGAAATGAGATTTTACAAATAATGATTATTCCTTCAAATGAGGCATGGGGGAATGCCATTCCAGTGGGAATGGGAACAGAATTCTGATTCCTCCCAACCAAACCCCTATTCCCATGACCCCAACGGGTTTTGGAATCTTCAAGCAAGTAATCTCTAGCTCTAAGAAATTCTTAGTTGTTGAATATAAATGGCCCAGTAGTAGGGGTGAGCGAAAAAAATAAAAAAACTGAGTTGACTGGTATATATATGATTATATATATTTTATATTTTCTATACATTATAAATTAATAAATATGCATTATATATTAATATATATTTATAATATATAATATATAATATATTATTTATTATTTAAAATATAATATTATATGTATTTTTAGTATTTTATTATATATTTATATATTTTTCTATAATAAATATTTTAAATAGTAACCAAAAAACCAACAAAGCGAACCAATGGTTAATCGAACCGGTCAATTGGTTAATTAATCGCCTTTGGTTCGTTACTAGTTTTCCAAAAACCAATAACTCTAGTTCAATTTCAAAAATTAACGCATGATTTAGTTAATTGAACCATGACCACCCCTACCCAGTAGTTGAGATTTGAGACATTCAGTCAAAATCACTTTCTTAATAAACTAGTATATGACCCTTCTATATTAAGTATATGGAGAAATTAATTATATCTATATCTATATCTATATCAATATCTATAAACATAGCTCTTTTAGGACAATAATGCCACATTTTCTGATGTTCATCCTCTCAAACTGAAAAAATGTAGACTTTCTTTGGTTTTGTGGAACCTATTTCTTGAATGTTTGGCGGGTTAGAAAGTATTACGTGAATTTCGTGTATGTTGGGCATAACAACCGTGTTTGTTGGAGAACACTTGGCCTCTCCTACAAATTACGACGTACGCCTCGCTTTAAATAAGTCGGATCATGTCCAATCCAAATCCGAATTCCTTCCATCAAAAGACGCGTGGTTTTAAACGCGTACTATTTGCAGGCTTTATTTCCATGAGTAGGCCTCGACTGCATCACCGTGCTTTGTCCTTTCCTTCACTGAGACGCCATGGCCGCTTGTACTGTAACCCACAAACGTCGACGTCTTTCCTCTTCTTCCACCTCTCGGTGGGATTATGATGTCTTTTTGAGTTTCAAGGGCGAAGACACCCGTAGAAACTTTACTGATCACCTGTACGAAGCTTTACATCGTGTAGCAATTCGAACTTTCAGAGATGACGGAAGGCTCAAAAGAGGAGAGGAGATTGAACCAGCACTACTGAAAGCAATTGAACAATCAAGGATCGCAATAATCGTCTTCTCCAGAAACTACGCCTCTTCAACATGGTGCTTGAAGGAGGTGGCCAAAATCATGGAATGCCGAGAAAGGATGGATCAGATGGTTTTCCCTGTTTTCTATGATGTTAATCCATCAGATGTACGCAATCAGACCGGGGATTTTGGAGAAGAATTTGACAAAGTTAAACAGCGAGCCGACATGGAGATGAAGAAGGTTGAAAGTTGGGAGGCAGCCCTCACAAAAGCTGCGAATTTGTCTGGTTGGGATTTACCAAATGTTGCCAATGGGTAATTCTAATATCCTCACTCGCTCAATTATGAAATACCATGCATCTGTTCTCTCTAGCTTAACTAGTTCATATGACCTAGAATTCCAACATGAGATCATAAATATTTCATCAAGGTTTTTAAGCGTCTGTTTGGCATCGATGCCGTTGCTCCTCAGGCTTAGTTTGGAGCAACGCTAATTTGGCGTTTGTCGTATTGCAGCTCGTTGCTGCCAATTAGGACATGTGACAGTGACATGAACTTTTATAATGGGTACAGCAGACATGAATCACTGGGACCATTGATGTTGTTACAGGAAATGTCACAGCAACATTTTCAAACAAACGGTGTTGTATCTGCAGCATTGATGCCAAATATTATCTCTTTTTTTGTTTGGAAACGTTGCTGCCATGTAATATGTTTTTTGGTACCAATGCTCTAGGAAATGTTTTTATCACTATTATTCGCAGCAACTAGTTGCAGTTCTAAGAAACGCCAAATTCGGCATTATTCTATGCCATGCCTTCTTGATTTTTAAGACATGGATTGAAGCATCGTTTTTTATGGAAAAACGATTCCAAACAAATAAGCATTTTCTGAAGCATCGACATCGATGCCAAACATAAGTTTTCCAATTTCATGAATTTAGATCCTGTTTCTATTTGAAGTGAATGTCTATGCAGCACATGAAATTAAAACTAGTGTCCATATACTTCAATTGAATACAAAGTTTGAGAGGCTAAAGGCAGAGGCGACCTGTCACCCAACCAAGTCTCAGGGTCCAATTAGTCTGAGGCATTTACTTATAAAAGAAAATATTGACCAAATCAATGACCTAGCTAGTGGTCCATCCACTTTAACCATTACATTGAACCATTTGGCCCAGTCAATGGGTCTTAATTTTTTTATAGGATCTTTTATATTTTGAGCCATTTTCATCTTTAATAATAGTAATTCTCATTTGTTATTACCCTCGTTTAATTTCATTTAACATGATGAATATAATATCAAAGACATGGAATTTTTTTTTTTATTTTCACACTTTTATTATATGATTTATGATATAACCAGCTCGAATAGTTGCCACCATGAAGCAGATGGTTAAATTGATACCCATTTTTTAGGTTTTGGTAGCAAAAGGAGAGGCCCAAACACATCAACACCAGCAAAGAATGAAACAACAAACAACTAACCCAGACAATCATCCAACTGAAAAGCAATACATCAACAATCCAAATACAACTCAGATACTTCTCAAGGATCTAAACCAACCTAGAATTCCAAAATCTGAAAATTGGAATCACCATCTCTGGCCAAGTTTCTGCCTCAACCTCCTCTTCACTAAACACTAACACTTTTGGCATCTCTACCTCTCGCCTAGACTAAACTGTCAACATAGAAGTCTACAAGTTACCTTAGATTTCTGCTTCCCGTGCAGTAACCCTCCAAAACTGTACAAACTCCTAACAACCTCCTCCTATTCACAACATGGACCCATTTTCTATATACAATATAAATTAATTTCACGCTAGTTATTTATTTGAATTAATTGTTTTAGCTAGCATTTGCAATATTAGAATTGGAAAAGTATGGACCATTTCAATAGTACATGTATAATCTTTTACGGACTTACCCATTAACCCTTTATTTATTGAATTAGTTTTCTAATTAAGTGTGCATAGAAGATTGAATTAGATTAAGACATGAGCATATCAAAATATAGTTGCAGTAAGTACTTGAGTAAATAACATGGGTGGACTTGGACTATTTACTAAAGATATTAAAATTGAAAGAACTGAGCGGTGGTTCAATGGGTTTGTTCCAAAAGAGATGTGGACATTTGAGTCTTGTTATCCCTCCCACTGACTCTGTCTATCATTTTACATGCTTATATTTTAAAAGATGGACAAAATTAATCGTCATCAAATTTTAATTTCTTCACTTTGTTCATGTTTTACAATTTCATTAATCTCGGTATGTTCAGTTTGACGTTTACTTTTTTTCTGTGGAACATGATTGATAGGCATGAGGCAACATGCATACAGAAGATCGTTGAAGTGGTTTCAACTATTTTGAGTTCATCAAAGCTGTATGTTTCTAAATATCCTGTTGGATTAACTTCTCGTGTAGACGATGTGATTTCAATGTTAAATCTCCAATCAGATGAGGTGGTTATTGTGGGGATATGTGGGATGGGAGGAATAGGTAAAACAACCATTGCCAAGGCTGTCTATAATCAAATACTTTTCAAATTTGAAGGTAGAAGTTTTCTTGGATGTGGTAGAGAAGCTCTTGGCAACCAGCTTGTTCGCCTACAAAGACGACTTCTTTCTGATGTTTTAATGGAGAAGAAAGAGAGAAAAGATATACACCATGTTGCTAGAGGAATTATTGAGATTAGAAGTAGAGTTTGTAACAAAAAGGTTCTTGTGGTTCTGGATGATATACATTACATAGAACAGATAAATTTTTTGGTTGGAGAGCGTAATTGGTTTGGTGCAGGAAGTAGAATAATCATTACAACTAGAGATGAGGATTTGCTAAGGGGGCTAATAGATAGGGTATATAAGGTTAAAGAATTGGGTATGAAACAATCCACTGAGCTCTTTAGTTGGCATGCTTTCAAATTAAACCATCCCATGGAAAAGTATGTAGATCTCACAAATCGTATGATAGATCGTGTTGGAGGCCTTCCTTTAGCTATTGAAGTTTTGGGCTCTGATTTATCAAACAGAAGCATACCCGAATGGGAAGACACTCTAAATAAGCTACAGAAAATTCCTAATGGCAAAATCCAGAATATACTTAGAATAAGTTATGATAATGGACTCGATGATACGCAGAAGGAAATATTCCTTGACATTTCATGCTTCTTTAATGGAATGGATAAGGACTATGCAACTATAATACTAGATGCCTGTGGCTTCTATCCGAAAATTGGAATCAGTGTTCTCACTTCCAAATCTCTTGTAAGAATTGATGGATACAATAATAAATTAAGAATGCACAATTTACTTCAAGACATGGGGAGAGAAGTTGTTCGTGGAGAATCTCCTCAAGAACCTGGAAGGCGAAGCAGATTGTGGTCATGGGATGATGCTTATGATGTAATGACTAAACATGAGGTAAGAAATAAGTGCATCAACTTTTTTGTTGTTAATTTATAAGCTATAGTTGAAATTTTGTGTGGATTTTATTGTTTACTTTCTTCAAAGTTTCAAATATAGATTGCTTCAAGGAAAAATAAAGCACAAACTTATATCACCAAACATCAAGTATTTACCAAAAATTCTTGGATATTGATTATATTGGTCAAAGCTCTTCTCCTATCATTTCTTTTTTTCTCATGAAAGATTTATCCAAGAAGCAGTATAGCAAGTGGAATGATGTGGCCCCCATTTTATATGAAGGAGAATGGGTGAAGGATTTGGCCACATCAAAGAATAGGTGAATTGTCTACTAGGGCATTTTTGGCAGGGATGCAACTATGGCGATAATCGCTTAAAAGGGTTTGACTATGATACCAAAAGTACATTATATCAGAAAAGCTTACAGCCACTTATTGGTATCAATTTGTATCTTTATCATAAAAATCCATTATTATAAGGGGCATTTTTGTCCCATTGAAGTGTTGGCAATTTCCCCCAAGGTGGAAAAATGATTTACCCACCTAGGAGATGGGTATCACTTAGCCGAATAAGTGATACCTGGGAAAATAAACTTTCCATGGTCCCCACATAAATCTGAAAAAAGAACATGAGATTTTTGGTCAATGGGAATTAAAATCCCATTGATCAACTTTCCTCCCTCTCAAAATCTAGAAAAAGAACACCCCCATAATATGCCCTTAGTCCCTTACACTACTATATAATTCATACTGTTATATATGCATATGCATATATAATAATGATTATGATATGTTTATATAATCCATTACATTATATGCATTATATATAAATACAATGATATAATACATAAGTGCATATTATGTATAATATATTATATTATATACCCTATAAAATTATTGTTAAGACCATAGGCGTAGAAACTGGCTGGGCTTGAGCTACACCCCCATATCATAGGTGTTAAGCGTTACCTGTCCCACCCCATGATCAACCTATACATTTAGATCCTAATATCTCCATGAAATATATGTATATTTCATATTTACGTATTTCCTCGTATACTTAGAAAGATTTTAGTTATATTAAGTCAATTGAACAAAATTAAAGTGCATCATTGATTTATATTTTAATCCAACCAAAATTAGATGCATTGCCGCAATGAAGGGTTAAATCTGGTTGAGGCTACAGTATGATGGACCAAATATGAACCCCCTTGTGGATCCATGAGGATCCAAATTCAGATTTGTTAAAGCGATCGAAAAGGCCTACAGCTTTTTGGATTTGGACTCGGATTTTGTTAGATGTTAGAATTTCTCTACAGTATCTATGACTACTCTCTAGATGTTGTGACTTTTTGAATCTTTGAACAAAATGAAAAACATCATTTTATTGTTGTTGCAGGGGACTAAAAGAATTGAGGGCCTCATCCTTGAGCCACCTGAGGGGGTAAGAGAGCTTCAATTGCCTATACTATCTACTCTGTATTGTATGTCGTGATTCCGGTTTGGAACTATTTGAAGTCACCCACTACCCATTCAGTTTCCATTTTATTAAGGAACTGAACCTAACCAATCCCTTAAAAATATGAAGCATCTTTGATCCAATCTAAGATTGCCCTTGGCTCTGCCCCCATGGATGGCCTAAGCCTATACTTATTTTATTTATTGTATTTTGCAGCACAAGTGTTTTGGAGAGCCATTACTACTAAGTACTGAAGCATTTAAGAGGATGTCCAATCTAAGATTGCTGAAGCTTCAGAATGTAACCCTGGTTGGTAGAAGCTACAGGTATCTCTCGGAAAAGCTAAGATGGCTCTGTTGGCCTTTTTGCCCTTTGAAATCTATACCAGTGGATTTTCGTTTGTCACACCTTGTTGTTCTCGAAATGAAATCGAGTCGTCTCCAACAAGTTTGGGTGGAGGGAATGCAAGTAAGACACAATTTATACTGTCATTTCCTTTAGATCGTTATATTATATATATATTTATTACAGCTAATTGCCCTTTCGTTCATTCTTTTTTACTTTTTTTTTATTTTGCAGCCCCTTAGCGTGTTGAAAATCATTGATCTTAGTTATTCTGTTTATCTAACAAAGAACCCCGACTTCTCAAAGCTCCCAAATCTCGAGACATTGATTCTTAAAGGTTGTTCAAAGTTGGTTGAGGTTTGTGAATCCATTGGATGTCTTAAGAGACTTGTTCATTTGGATTTGAGTTGGTGTTCTAAGCTTGGGTACCTTCCGAACAGCATTGGTGAATTGAAGTCTCTACAAGTGCTTGATTTACATTCAACTGCAATAAAACAGCTACCCTCTTCAATTGGACACTGGAAATGTCTTGAAGATTTATTCCTCGGTTATTGTGAGCAATTAGAAGAAATACCAGAGGAATTGGGGTTTATGGAATCTTTAAAGGTTCTTGATTTAAGTGCAACTGCAATTAAACAGCTACCATCTTCAATTGGACAACTGAAATGCCTTGAATTTTTAAATCTCAATTATTGTGAGCAATTAGAAGAATTACCAGAGGAATTGGGGAAGATAGAGTCTTTAACGACTCTTGATTTAGGTGAAACTGCAATTAAACAGCTACCATCTTCAATTGGACACTGGAAATCTCTTGAAATTTTATACCTCGGTTATTGTAAGCAATTAGAAGAATTACCAGAGGAATTGGGGAAGCTGGAGTCTTTAAGGGAGCTTGATTTAAGTAGAACTGCAATAAAACAACTTCCATTTTCAATTGGACAATTGAAATCTCTTGAAGTTCTGTTCCTTGATTGTAATCTTAAGCCTCAATTGTTGTGAGCAATTAGAAGAATTACCAGAGGAAGTGGGGAAGATGAAGCCTTTAAAGTTGCTTTATCTAAGTAGAACTGCAATGAAACAGCTACCATCTTCAATTGGACTCTTGGAATCAAGAAGTATTTCGTCTTGAGGGGTGTGCAATTGAAAACATTGGATGCTCAAGAAACTTGGAACATCTGAGGCTAAGCAAGGGCAAATTTCGTACCCTACAGTCACATGTCACATCTCACTATAAATGATGTAAGCTATTGCAAGAACCTCGAGAGACTTCATGATCATCCTTCAGGCTCAGTTTGGAAGTGCAAAATTTTATATTTTGTATGAATTTATAGTTTTGTATTGTATATATTTGCATTTATACTCTTTTCAAACTGAACATCAAGTTTACAAATGTTGGAGGCATATGATTGTAAAGATTACCAAATCTATCAAACACACCGGAGTTAAAAAAAAAAAAAAATGATCCTTAAGGGTTGTGAGAAGCTAGTTGAAATTCAAGGCCTAGAAGAGACATCTTATTTATGGAACAAAACTGCAAAGATGTGTGGAGGAACATGGTAGAAAACGCATTACTCTAGGCAATTAGTGACGCATCTTCCATGTATCAAGCTTCCAATGGTGTTTTGAGTCATGGAGTACAGTGCCTTCGGTTACAACGATAGAGGTGAAGGAGTGTGGGGCCCAATGTCTTATACAACGTCGGGTCAAATGGAGCAGATCGAGTAACTAAATCTGTTTTTGACGAAATTGCCCAGGCCCAGGTCCAAGAATATTGTCTTTTCCCTCCTCCAGTTAAACGACAATAACAATTGTCAAACGATAATGTTTGAATCTATGGTCCATTGTCAAACGACAATAACAATTACAGAGGAGAGCAGCGGCTTTATGCTTTCCGAAGCCCCCCAGTCACAAGTAGGTCAACAAGTTCGGGTGCTGCCGCTAAATGCATCTCATCTTCCTGTCTGCCTCGTCCTGGTTATGGATAAGTTGCTGATCCAATGCCTTCTTGGTTGAGTGGTCAACAACCATCAGGCTTCTCTACCATCGGAGTTGAGGGGGTCGAGGTTATGTCACGGACCCACTACTGGGCCCATGGGTCATAGTAATTAGAGAAACTTGATAGGGTCCGTTGTTGAGATTTTTGTGGAAAAGTTTTTACTTTGAACCAGTGAAGAGACATAAGTTGCGTTTGAATAGTTGGGTCATGTTGGGAAGTTATCTCTTTGGAGGTATTTGTCTCCCTCAAAGTAGACGGAATTTATATTACGTCCTAGTCCTACCCATGGTCATAACAAATGGTATCAGGGCCTACATTATACCTCCCAATTGCAATCATGTGGCACAGGTGGTGATGTCTGTATTGCAATGTTCGGTCGGGACTAAGTGAACTAGTGCAAAGACAGCTTCCGTGGGTGCTGGGACTGTAAAGCGTGGTGGAATGTTGCAATCCATTTGTCCCATGTTGATAGTATGGGATGCTAATGTGAGATATTCCATATCGGTAATATGGGATGCTAATATGAGTATCACATATCGATAGTATGGGATGTTATGGGGTATATATACATTTGGGTTCCCTCCCTCTAACAACTACCTTTTAGAGGCGAGTTTTCCTAAGGCACGTATCAAATGATATTAGAGCCAACCATGGATCACTGTTAGGGGTGGCAACGAACCGAGCTCTTCACAAGCTGCTCGAGTTCGCTCATGAAAAGCTCGGCTCAGCTCGGTTTGGTTTCAACCAAGCTTCGAGCTGAGCTCGAGCCCAATTTAAAGGCTCAATTAATAAACGAGTCGGACTCAGCTCGGTTTGGTTTCAACCGAGCATCGAGCTAAGTTCGAGTCCAATTTAAAGGCTTAATTAATAAACGAGCCGGGCTCAAGCCTAATAGAGCTCAGCTCGTGAGGCTCACAAGTCAAGCTTGAATATATATATATATATAATTCTTAATTTTTTAAATATCAAATAAAAATATTTTTATATATAATTTTTTTATTTTTATAAAACATTTTTCCTTAAATCGAGCTAGAGCTTATGAGTTTTTGACTCGACTCAAGCTCAAGCTCAATATTCTAGTTCAAATCGAGCTCGAGAGCTCAAGCTCAAGCCTTATACAATCTTGGCAAGCCGAGCTCAAGCCTCATAATATTCGGCTCAGCTCGGCTCAAATCCAACCCTAATCATGGTTTTGAACACCGGCTTTTCAAACTACAAGAAAAAGGTTCGGTTGTTGGTGACGAAGCAAGAGAAGTTTAGGGAGAGAATGGTGCAGATGTTTGCATCCCTCTCTAATCGTTTGGATCAACTAGAATCCATTTCCAATAAAGAAGATGAGAAAGTAGATGCCATTGAAGAGTTCTCTGGAAGAGGAGATCTCTTTGACTCTATGGAAATCAACAGCGAATCAACGAAATCCAACACTAACGATCAGTACTCTCATCTCTCTCTCTCAATGGATTCCTTAAGGGAAGCAAAGACATCTTCTATGGTCAAATTCAAGGGGATCAATGCAACTCCTACTAGCTTTAAATAATTCAGTCAGGTAATTAAGGCGTCCCTGGATGATGATGTGTTTGGACCTCGTGACATGCTTTTAGATCTCAGTCGAGGTATTCCAAGATTGGACACCACCATGCATCTTAATAATTGGCTATTTGGCTTCATAGCATTTTTCATCCTACAAGTGTGATTCAATTTCTTAAAAAGGCTTCTGTTGTGGACTTTTGTAATATGAATGATCGCAAGAGTAGAAAAGACGATAGTGATCACAATTGATGATCTAAGAAAAGGAACCTTTGGAGGTTTTCCTCTCCTTCCACTGGACCGCTCTCTTACAGATGCTATGGAAAAATCATATTGGGAGAAGGTTGATGATTTAGCGAATCAGTTAAAGCCAAAACAGTGGGGAATTCAGAAGTCCAAACCAAAGAATTTACTCGATCCTGGTCGGTGGAATAAAATGATGGTGGTTATGGCAAGTTCGTCAACACCTCTCCTCCATTATTCCATTACACTCTGCGCAGTTCCACTTGGACAGCCTAGCTTAAGATTGTTCCACTGCAAAGGGCAGCAATGTTGCCTAGAAAATGCTGCTCAAGGTCAATGGAGAATACTGAAACAGAAGTAGAGATATCCAATAAACCACCACCTTAGAATATTTCTACATACAATGGCGGGGGAACTTGCACTGGCATTCTTAATAGTGATTATGTTGTTTTTATTGCTCTTCTTCCATTATTTGTTGAGATAACAATAGAATCAAGCCCTTTGACTCTTGTTCTTGAAAGACATCTACAATCCATATATGGAGCTTTCTGGAATGATTTGGAGTTCTGGCCTACAATCCAAAATGAGAAGCTTGAGAAGCTTCACTTTTCCATATGAGATGATCCCAAACTGCTTAGCTCTTATACAAGGGAACCGAGTAGAGGACTCTAGCATTGTTGCACAGAAAAGCAAATTTGGGGTTGAGCAAGTTATAGCAGAACAAATTCCAAGTGGTGGTGGAGCGAGAGATGAATGCCAATTTAGTGATTTAGTGCCATTTGTGGAACTAATGGAGAAAGGAATTTGACCTAGTAAAAGGACATACAACCTGCTCATCTCCACTTGGTCCACAACTGAAATTTTCTCCAATGCATGCCTAGTATTGGAAAAAATGATTAAAGAGGGTCATGTGTTCACTGTAGTTACCCATGGAGCATTGATCGGGCAGTATTGTAAAGCTGATGATATGGGGATGTTAAGGATCCCATTGATGCCGCCAGAAAGCAGATATAAAGGCTCATCTACCCCAACTCTTACCATGGTGATGGATGTCAAGCTGGTGGAAGGCTGCACATATTACTGAATTGTGTTTGGCTTGTCGAAGGCTCTGACCTTGGGGACAAGGTCGAATTTTAAGGGCATGGTAATGTCACAAACCCACTAATGGGCCCATGGGCCATAGTAATTAGAGAAGCTTGGGGAAGTCATTGGGGCTGTTGAGATTTTTATGGAAAAATATTTACTTTGGTTCAGTTAAGAGTCATAAGTTGAGTTTAAGTATTTGGGTCATATTGGGAAATTATGTGGAAAGTTGTTGAATTAAGTAGGATATGTGGGTTAATGTTGGGACCAAGATTTTGGGAATTAGTTTCAGAGTCTATTTAAGTTGTATTTTTCTCTCAATGAGTACATTATGAGAATTATCTTTTATTAATTGACAGTTATCTCTTTGGAGGTGTTTGTCTCCCTTAAGACAGAATTTATGTTATGTCCTACCCAAGATCGTAACTGGTTATTGATGAAGGTAGATCAGTAGTAACACATGCAGCCACCAAGAAACGTTGCGGTGAAGGTGAGGGGAACGTCGAGTTAGCAAAGAGACCCTGAAAAGTTAAAGCTTGTCCCACTGAATGACTACAGGCTTATTGCAGTAAGAAGGTTCAATAATAAGAAGCAACATCCAACAGTACCAGTTTTAAGAGCATTAACAATGCGTCGCCATCTTCTATGGGCTGGTCCTACTAAGAAGATTAAGAAAACAAAGAAAAAAGGGTGCATTCTGCACAAGCTCAAGGAAGTGGGAGATAAGTGAACCCTCTATTGGGTTTTCTTTGTTGTTAGTTTGTTCTTGGGGGGGGGGNTTGGGTGTTAATGGTATTAATTGTGGGGGGTGAGAAACTTTGTTTTTATTCCTGCTAATTGTTAAAACTTTGGCCATGTTTGGTTCAACTCTCATTCATTCTCATTCTTACCCAAGATGAAATTCTAAGATGGAAAATAAAGAGTGAAAATGGGAAAAATGAGAAAATATTACTACATACCAAAAACATTTTTTTCCTAAAAAATGAATTCTTTTTGTAACATGAATGAGAGTAATTTTTAACCTGCTTACTTAAAAATTTAATTCCCATTCATTTTTTCATTAATCAAAATAAGAACACAAGTATACATACAACACTGAATAGGAGGATGAAGAGGAAGGGGGGATCTCATTTTTTTCTTTATTTTTAATAAAAATCTTTTATTTAAGAAGAATAAAGATGCATAACAATAGTTGAAAGGGGGGGTCTGGGGGGTGAAGCCCCCCAACCGAAGGGGCAGGGGGCAAACCACTTTCTTTCCCCTGATCTTTTCTTTCCCTTTCCTTTCCTTTTCTTTCCTTTTCTCTTTTTTTCTTCTCTTTCTTTTTCTTTCCCTTCCCTTTCTTTTCCTTTCTTTTCCTTTCCTTTTTTTTATTGTTTTTTCTATCTTTTTATATCAGATGTGCATGAGGCGCATGAGGCGTACGCCTCTAGCATGCCTCATGAAAAAAGCGCAAGAGGCGTACGCCTCAAAGGTGTCAACGCCTCTGGTATACGCCTCAGGGCATTTTGGGAGTGCCTCACCTGGAGGCATGCCTCCAAGCGTACACCTCCCACGCCTTTTAAAACACTGTTCTAGAGATCAACTAAACTTTCCATTAGATTGAATGGGCAGCATCCGATCTTCACAAACTACCTGCCTTTTGATCATCTCAGAAAACACCCATACCTTGTCAAACACACAAGAATACCCTAAGAACCTTAACTTCACTTCCCAAAAGAAAACAGCCCCAAGAACCGGCCCTGGGACTCTTCTGAAAGTAGATTATCAACCCAAGAACCACCAGAAGGCTGAAACAATGCGGGACGGTTGCTTAGAATAATAGTCCAGAAACCCTTTATATGGTCAATCTCCAATCCAGCCCTAACCACCACTTCCTAGATGCTCCAAATATGGTCAATTACTTCTATGATAAGAATGCACACAATGGAAGCACCTTCTCTCACTGATTCTTCCTGTTTTCTAGGCCAGTCTCCAAGACCATAGCTTGGGAAGTAATATTCCCTAAAAAAAACTCCAAGTATCAAGCCAAAAACCAATGCTGATCATTTTATCAACCCTTCTATCCTCTCATGCAGCTGGCTGATCTTAGATCTGCATGAGAACTGCTTGAAAATTGTTTAAGATTGCTCTAATACCAAGTTGTTAGCTATTGATCAAAAAAATACCAAGTTGTTAGCTGTAAACTTCAATAGGAAACAATAAAACAGTAAGAAATAGGGTTTAGAACTTGTAGAAAGAGAGATAAAAGAGAAGAGAAGAACGAAAGGAAGAAGAGAGAAATTGGTTGGGAGGCCAAAAACTGTGCAACCGCTCCTAATATTTTATTATATACATATTACTAATTACAATAATTTGACTAAAACACCCCTACCCCTACCATCCTAATTAGGTGTGGTCCCACCGTCCCAGACTAAATAAGAGATAAAAACAAACATAAAATGACAAAAGAAAGAGGCCCAATAACTAAACAGAATAAGTAAAGAAACAATATAATATCTAAAACACAGAAAGCCCATTGGGCCCAGTCCATAAATACATCCACCATACAAACAGCCCACAAACTCAACAAAACCCAAGACCATTTTATAGATTAGAAGTGGTGAGAGGAAGGTTTTCTGTTTATTTGTGCTTAAAATCTTTAAGTTAAGACTGGGTTTGGTTGATTTTGAGAGGAGGGAAATCATAAAAATTAGTTGTGAATCTGCAAATCTGCCAAATTACCATATGTTCTGCACAACTATTGCTAATTGAACAGCAAATGGAACTTCTCTTTTCTGTTTTAATTAGTGCTTTCAGTGCTGAGAACAGTCTGCAGCTGCAACAAACTATGTCTACTATGATACAATGTGATGAAGGACAAGAACTGGTGGTGAAGATGATGACAGAAGCCATTGATCAGAATATCATGGATGGATGATAAGAGAATCAACTAATATTGGGCATTACGGTAATTGTAACAACAAAATATTTTGTCCATAGAGTAGACTCGAGGTCTAAGATTCCTGCTTTGAGAGGTCTAAGACAAGGAGATCCTCTCTCCCCTTTCCTTTTCACCCTGATTGCTGATGTACTTGGGAGATTGATTCATAGAGCAAACTCGAGGAATCTGATAAGAGGGTGGAGAGTAGGAAGGGAGAAGGTTCCTCTAACACACTTACAGTTTACAAATGACATAATCTTGTTCTGTGAAGCGGGGAGCATTAACTGGATCCAGAATCTAAAGTTGGCAATACAACTCTTTGAGCAGATTTCTAACCTCAAGGTGAACCTTGATAAGAGTTGTGTGGTGGGAGTGAATGTGGATGAGAGGGACCCAAGGGAATTTGCAAGTGAGTTAGGGTGTGCAATCTCAAACTGGCCCCCGACATACTTGGGCCTCCCTTTAGGAGACAACCCTAAGAATGTAAGTTTCTAGAATCCGGTGATGGAGAGGTTTGAGAAAAGACTGGCGGCTTGGAAGAGAAATTATCTTTCTTTAGGAGGGAGAGTCACTCTCATTACCCTAGCTAACCTACCTGTCTACTATCTGTCAATGTTTAAGATCCCTTCTAAGGTCTCCAATCTCTTGGAAAATTAATTAGGAATTTTCTGTGGGAGCCAGGAGGGGAGAAGAGAGATCATAGGGTGAGTTGGGAGGTGGTAACTAGGTGCAAAAACCTAGGAGGTCTTGGGATTGGTAACATCAAGAAAAGAAATATGGCTCTGCTAGGGAAATGGTTGTGGAGGTTTACATTGGAAAGGGAAAAATTGTGGACTGAGATTGTGGCAAGTACACATGGGCTGGAAGACAATGGCTGGGATCCTAGAATCTTGGCAAGGGCTACAGCTGCTTCTCCTTGGAAATCCATTCACAATCTACTTCCAGTCTTTTCCCCTTGGATCAAGTATGGCCTAAACTCTGGTAACAAAATAAAATTCTGGGAACAACCTTGGGTAGGGGTCTCACCTCTGAAGGACCAGTTTCCATCCTTGTATGCTCTGTCAGACTTGAAAAATGAACCTATCTCTTCTTTCTTAGTTCCTTCAGACTCCACTTCTGGTTTTCGATGGAATCTTGGCCTCCGAAGGGCAATTAGGTATACAGACTTGGAAAGCTTGTTACCTTTGTTAGCCACCCTTGAGAATGTCTTCCTAAATCCTGATAAGGAAGACACCAGATTATGGACCCCTTCTACCTCTGGTACTTTCTCTTGTGCTTCATTCTTTAAAACCTTAACTCAGCCTTTTGTCCCTTTGGGTTGTCATTTCCGACTAAGGAAACATGGAGCAAGCCTATTCCTCATCGGGTTGGTTTTTTCGTTGGGAAATGTTCCTGAAAAGAATAAACACATTTAACCTACTCCAGCAAAAGAGACCCAATTATTGTCTACTTCTTAATAGATGTGCTCTTTGTAAAGCTGATGGGGAATCCGGCTACCACCTCATGGTCTTTTGTAAAGTTTGTGTGGGAGTGGGTGTTCTCCCGCTTTGGGTGTTCTTGGAATCCGCCAAAGAGTGTACAAAGTTTGTTCTCTCCCTCTTTTTTCCGATGGCCTAAGAAGCGAGGGAAGACTATGTGGAGGAGTATTAGGGCAGTTGTGTGTTGCTGGTCATTGTGGGAAGAAAGAAACTCGCGTATTTTTTCAGACAAGGAAAGAACCCCAGAAGAACTGTTAGACCTAATCCTTCAAAGGGTTGTCCATTGGCTAAAATCTTTAGAGTTGTTTTCAGACTTTCCTATGGACGACTTACAAAGAAGTTGGAAAGAGATTGCTTCCACTGCTAGGTGCAAGAGGACTCTTTGTCCCTCTTGGTCCCCCCCCCCCATTGGGTGTTATAAAGTTAAATTTTGATGGCAGTAGTGTAGGGAATCCAGGGCCCTTAGGGATTAGAGGAGTCTTCTTTAGGAATGAGGAAGAGATTGTTATTGCTTTGTTCTCCGGCCCTATTGGAGAAGGCGACTCTCTTTATGGCTGAGATCCTTGCTGCGCTTGAAGGAATTCGAAGAGCAAAGGAATTAAATATCAGCCGTTTGATCTTGGAAGGTGATTCGAAGGTGGTGGTTAGCTGGCTGAAGAAAGAGGACAGCGGATTG
>NW_010729106.1:4592280-4614769 GCF_000365185.1 Nelumbo nucifera | reverse complement strand
TTGCATGCTCATTTAATTGCACAAAGAGGGAATGAGAATTACTTTGCTTCAATCCAGATTAAGTGTTATTTGGCTATTGTGAGATAGCAGGCTTATTCCCAACAAGAGAGAAATCTTACCAAACACTGCTAAGAATAGCCTTAACGATTTCAGCCACAAATGACCCTAGCTTGTGAGTTCTGAGAGAGAGTGGGGGGGCGGAGAGGACTTTGTATCAATGGAGAGAAGACTAGACAGTGAGAGGGTTAGAAGAGTAAAAGAAAAATAGAATTAGCAGTATGGGGCACAAATATTTTTTCATGCCAGAAGTTACATAGATTATCTTGCCATGGTCCAACTTTCATTTTGAAAAAGTATGAGGCCTGTGGTAAGAAAATCGGATCCAAATGCTCTCATGCTATTCATTCTTGCCCATTCGTTATCAAAATCACTAAGAATCGAAAGAATGAGACTAGAGCAGTGAAGCAAATATGGTCTTTATTGCTCAGGGTGTAGTTTTTGTTTATTGAATTTGGATTGTATGTGGGGTTTGTAGGGTTTTTGGATTGTTGGTTGAGTTTGGGTTTTTGGGGTGTAGTTTTTTCTTTTCTTTTTTTTTTTTGTTGATGTTGAGTGATGCCTTATGACCATTTCTTCTATAATCTTCATTTATTAAAATAAAGGAAAATGGTGGGGACATTGGATGAGCAAATAGACAACAAAATATTAAAGAAGGTTAAACTTGTCCGATGGATTTGTTTTTCTAATCATGTGCTAAAAGTTATTCTAGAGGTAAGTTAGATCTATCTCAGGTAATTTCTTCTTCATCCTCCCCCTTCCTCTCTTTTTTAACTTTTTGGTTCTTAAATTGTAACGAATGTAAGGTTTTATAAGCAAGTGTCATTGAAGAGAATTTGAAGATGCATATCTTAATTTAAACAATTATCTAAATTTAAAAAAATTATACAATAAATACAATATATTTTACCTTTTCTCCAAAAAAAAATCCAAGCTCAAAAGTCAAGGAGGCATATATAAAAATTCTTGAAAGTAAAAGCAATTTTGGAAGTAAATGCCATGGTTCTTTAAATGACTGTTCAATAATGAACAATAGCTGGTTCAAATTCTGCTTGAAAGTTTGTTTCAATCTCCTTCTCTCTTGTTCTGTTCTTTTGTTATTATTTGTCATATGGATTTTGGTTCAACTTTTAAGAATTCTGATACTCTTGAATCAGAGAAGGGCGTACTTTGTCTGTCTTTCACTTCCAAAAAACTTAATTATCTCACCTAAATTGGTTTCTTTCAAAGCATACAATGATATAAGGAAATCTTCTCTCTCTAATTTCTTTTATTTCTTTTGTGATGAGAATATGAACAAAAGGTGTGTTTATCTTTCATTTCATATGGTGGGAAGTCTTGGGTGATCCAATTACTATGACATGTTTATCTTTGGCAGAAAAAAATGGAAGAATGTAGAGTACTAGCATTTTCATCCTTGTTCAAAGCAGAAGAATACAACTTCTGAAACAAGGTGATTTAGAGAATGGAGTCTCTAATTCTGAGCACATTGAAATGGAGAATGGATTCTATCACTCCATTTTCTTATTCTCATTACTTCGTTACTAGATTTTGTGATGAATATCGAACATTATATAGTATCCAGAGCTGTGGAATTCTTCCTGGCTATAAGAATAGGTAACCTTTATAGCTATAAAGGAAAACATTTACATAAAATTCAGTAGATGCTTGACCTGGATTGAAAGTTATTTTTCCATTTGTTTATTTATCCCTTCATTTGTTTTGTTTCTACAGAGATTAATCTATTGGATCATCACCCATTTGCAATTGCAACTGTTGCAATTTTGACAGCATATCAGAGATTAACAGTGGAGTTGAGAATGGGTTGTAAATTTTCATGTGGGTGTTTAAAAAAATGAGTCAGTTTCCATATCCCTGCCTCATTAGTTCAGGCTCAGTTTGGAAGGAGTACAAATGCAAATATGTGGAGTGCAAAACCTTATATTTTGTATTATTTTGTATGTATTTGTACTATACATATTTGCATTAATTGTACTCTTTCCAAACTGAGCCTTAGTTACAATTAATAATGAGAAAGTTTTGATCAATATTTGTTTATAATAACGTGTTATCCCCTTCTATTATTTTTCTAGAGGGTTATGAACCCATTACCAGAATGAAGTTTAGCAGCAAGGATACCACCCTGATTCTGTTGTTGACACTCAAAGAGGATCATGTGTTTATGACTTAGTAACAGGGCAGAGCAGCATGGTCGGTGATTCCCCAGGCTATGGTTTGGGCAACATGGTTTGAAATAAGTTGTCAGATTTTTTATGAGAAAAAGAATTATGTAGAAAATGTAATTAGTCTTTCTTTTGGTTTGATTAGGGACTGGCTCTCTCACCATCATCATCCAAGCCTTATCCCAACTATATGGGTCAGCTACAAGAACTCCTATATGGCCAGTCTGTTCTGTTCTGTCAGGAACTGGCACTCTGCAAGCAGAACTTTTAGAGAATTCAGTCAGACTTTTCTATCTATAGGCTTTTCTGGATTCTTCCTGATCTTGCTGATGAATGTAAAGAAACTTTTTATACAAGGGTGATCGTATTTTGAATAGTTAATACAATACATCAGCTCTTTCAACAAATTATTGTAAGAAAAACAATACTTGTGTGCCATTAGTGATTTGCATTACACAAAAGCTCACGAATGCAAGAACTTGGGACCCAAAAACTGATGGCCCACATTTAATATTTTAAAGGGCTCTATGGTAAAAAATTATTATGAAAACAACTTGAAACAGTTGAGTTTATAGGCCAAACCCTCCCAATCATGAGTCCAGTGGCCTCAAATTCAAAAAGTGGACAAGAAAGTAGTGATCGATGGAAAGAAGTTCTTTTTGTTTTTCATTTCGTTGTTGTTTCCTTCCATCCAACAGAGATCTTCATTCCAACCGTGACATGACGAACTCCTGCTTACTAAAATCCTTTATTAATCCTACAACCAAAAACGAAAATCAAAATAAACAACTTTCTCAGTCAACATGGGTTTACGTTAGGACCATGGGATTTTGATCATAGAGCCAGATTCATAAAATCCCAGTTAGGCAAAGACAGAGTTCTAATACAAAGGATTTTTCTACAAAACCTGCAATTCAATTCCTGAATGTGAATGCTATGTGTTTTTATCATCTTTTAACAGTGTTTAGCTAGTAAGTATTCAGTATTCCTCCTTGGGTGAAGCTTCTACATAGCTTCTTCAAATTTATATTGTTGTTACCGTGAGATTCTTCTTTAGGGATACAACAGTAAACTCTTGGCACGGTCTTTTGTATTTCTTCTTACCTCATTTATGCCTTCATAGCTTCTGTGTTGCTACTAGGGTCTCCTCATGGTCAAAGAAGAAAAGAAACACAGAATATTTGGAAATTGCTACCTAATCACTATATATAACGATTGATTCTACCGTGTTGAAATATTATAATTTTTTTGGGTAATTACAAAGTTCCAATGCATGGTATGGGATTTCTCCCCTACGATCAAGTATCAGTGGCAAGGAATTTCTCCCTTGCAATTCAAAACTCAACTTTTATAACTAATTCAGCTTAAATTCTAAGAACATGAATAATCCTATCCAGCAAGAAAACTTTGTACAAGAAACAAGGATTCAAACCTTTGATTATTTACTTGTTGGTAAGACGAAGTATAAACCAATTGCAACAGTCTAGGACAATGTTTCAATTTAGATCTTACCAAATAGTAATCAGAGTTTTGGGACAATAGAACTATAACATCTCCAAGAGAGCAGATATTTGGGGCTGCAAATGATGTTTTGTGTTTGAAGACCTATAGAGATTCCATGGTAGAGAATAGTAGTCCCATAACTTCGTTCTAGGTCAGCCTCCTCAGCTCCTAAGTGCAAACACATATATAAAGAACACGGCTCCTCACAAATGAGTTTCGGTGGAGACCATAAATAAAGATGTAGGAGAGGAACTGTTTCAATTGGCTCACAGATTTGCATTGTTCTTCAAGGGCATGGAGCAGAGGTATCAGAGCAACCTAACCTAGTAAGTGCATTTGTGGGATAGTTGCCCTCAAAATACAATAATCAAATCTAATAGATAATAAACAATAATCAAATCTAATTTTCAAAACAATAATTAATTTTAATTTAGATGGTTCCTACCACTTGATATTCAACATGAAATGTGTTTTGGGTTATCACCATTGAAGAGTTGCCGAAAGGAAGCCATAGAGGCTCGGTTAGCTTTCCAACCTGGCTTGGTCTTGCTGCAACAATATCTGGTACTTTTGTTTTCCTTACATCCTTGCTGCTTCATCAAATGTATAGGTTTGTATAAGTTCCTAAGTTGCAGATAGGAAGGGAATCAACCTGTCTTGTTATTGAGTTGTGTAGGCTGGGTGTGGGTCCAAAAGTTCGGGTTTTTGTATTTTCTAGGCTGCCTCTTAGGCGAAAAGAGGTCTTCTTCTCTGGCAATGGCAAAAAGAGATCTTCTCCGGCAACGGCAACACAATTTTTCTTCCCCAACAACAATAATGTGATATTTCACTTCCTTTCTTCTACGTTTGGTGTGATATTGGCACGAATTCGGGCGGAGATTGGATTGGATTCGGAGGAGCTGGGATGGATTGATTATATGAGAATTCTCTCGGCTGGGTTTCAGGCAACATTTAGGTCAAAAGTGAAGTCCATTTGAAAACAATGAATAAGGGGTGGGGTATCTATTTTCGTTATTTTGAAAATGTTAATATGATTGTCTGGGGGTATTTTTATCAAATGACCCCATCCGTCCCTTAGCTGAGTTAATGGGGAAGGAGATCTTTGTCTCACGGCCATAGTATAGTATAGTACAATAGGGTCTTTGTCACAAACCCATAGTACAGGGGGGGAAGAGCAATAGAATGGAGAGATTACTTCTTGAAGCAGCATTGCAAGGGAATGTAAAAAGTAAAAACTTTGTTTGGTTTTCTTGAAAAATACGGTCTAATTCTTGATGAAGTGATTGTGGGTAAGATCAGGGAGTCTCCTTTACACACAACAGCAACGCTCGGTCACATTGAATTTGCTAAACTGCTCTTGAGTTGCAACCCTGAATTTGCTTGCCTTAAAGACCCAAGGGGGCATACTCCGCTTCACATGGCAGCAACAAGAGGGCACCTTGAAATAGTGAAAGCTTTGTTGGATTAAGATTCTGATTTCTGACCCAGGCCTCTGACTTTCTCGTGATAGAGATGGCGTCAAGGCCAGAGCCTTGTTATAAGAGGGGCCAAAACATAAATGAAATATGGATGGGCTCATGGGGGGACCAACCATTAAGATGGAGAGTGGGTAGAAGAAAAAATTTACATGGAAAGTTGTTTTTTAGTGGAGAGTTTCTGACCTATAGGGGGGCCATGGCTCCCTTGGGTCCCCCTTGGCTCCGCCCCTGGATGGCATGATTCCTCTCTATCTTGCAGCAATTGAAGAATAATAGGGAGTTTTGAGGTGATGAAGTTGCCGCTGGTTAAGAAAAAACCTGGAATGATTCATGAACTCGTCAGCTGTGGGGAAACCATTCTACACCTCTATGTCAAGCGCAGGCGTTTTGAGGTGATGAAGTTGTCGTTGGATTCAATGGATAACTCCGATATGTAAACGTCGGGGATGCCAATGGCAATTCTGTCCTTCATCTCATAGTAGCTGAGGTTGAGGTAAGATCTTATTCATTGCTTCTAATTATCCCAGTTATGACTTATGACTTTTGTATAGCCATTATTGTAAGACAAATTAGGAATAGAAGGGACTGGTTTTGATTTTGGGGGGAGATTGGAATTGGTCTCAAATTCCCAATTCTAAGCCTGGAATTGACAAGTTGTAGAACAAAACATAGGCCAATTTATCTAGAGAAATTGATGAGTTGGTGTCTTCTAGAGAAAAAGGGCCTACCAAAGTACATTCTGCATATGGATAATTCAGGAAAAATGCCAACACACTAGCGTTTAAAAGTAAACTAGAACATCACATGTAAACACCAACATGTTCAAATTTCATTACTAGTTCACATTTTTTGAGTTTTGGCTTATTCATCCTCCTGATGAGGGATCAAAATTGACCACAAGGGCAAGGATGGAAAGTTGCTGGAGTAGGGTGTTTCCTTGTCATGGACTGTCACCTCGACACAGCACCTTATCTGCTAAGAGAAACCTACAACCATAAGAGATGTCAAAGGCCCTAGCTGATCCCAGGGGCGTGGATTCCGATGGTTAAGTCAGTAACACAAAGGGAAAGTAAGGTGAGTTAGAGAGTTTAGTGAGATGAGGTGAGAGCTCATATAGAGAGCTAAAGGGCTCGTGAAGAGAGCTAGTGAGCTCATAAGGAGAGTTTGAGAGCTCATATGGGTGAGATGGAAAGCTTGTAAGGGGAGATGGTAAGCTCCAATGTGATGAGCTGAAGAGTTCATAAGGGCAGTTAGTGAGCTCCATGTGATGAGTTGAAGAGCTCATAGAGGGAACTAGAGGGCTCCATGTGCTGAGGTGTCCAGCATGCCTTGTTCGTAGTAGTGTACTATCATCTTCAATTGTGTCCAAACGAATGGGGGACATTGATGTTCTATTCAGTTTACCATGTGTTGCTTGTGGATGTTATGAGTTAGTGTTAGATTAACTCCTTAGGACCAGGTCAGCTCGTAGCTCATCAGGATCAACTCAACTCATAGCTCGTTAAGACCAAGTTAGCTTGTAGTTTGTACCTCGTCACGACTAAGTTAGCTCATAGCTCATCAAGACCAGGTTAGCTCATAGACCACCAGGACCAGGTCAACTCGTAGCTCGTTAATTGATAACTTTTCTCCCTAGTATGCTGCCACTTGGCGATTTCTAACTTGTGATCAGTTTTGGCATTATCACCTCCCATCTAGGTTATAGCTCATGTGATATGAGATAAAAGGATTCCAACAAAACAATAATTAATTGAAGATCATGAATATGCCCGACCAATCCTACAGTTAAAATTTATAGGAGGATACATACGTTTAGGCTCTACCTGTATTATCTTATTCGTTTTAATCAAAGATAGAGATTCTAATATAAGGTTTTTCTAATTCGAGTTTACATTTGTACCCCACAAGTGTCCCACAATACATTCCAGCCATTTATTAAGAGGACAAGTACAGGAAATTGATGTTCCCAATACACAGTTGGGACTAGATTTGTTCATGGGTCGGGTAGCCCAATAGCCTGGCTTGTTATTTTTTAGGCTTGGACAAAACTTCAAGCCCATAGGCTCGGGCTCGTGTTTTAAATACTAGGCCTGGTCATTTTTTGGGCCGGGCTTAGGCTTTTTCAAATAAGCCTGACCTAGGCCCAAGATTGGCCCGATACTATTACATATAATAAAAAAGCATTTATATTATATATAACAAATATATATAATATTTGTTTATTAAATTATTAATAAATATTAATTTACTATTAGTTAATACAAATTACTTTATTAATTTATTAGATTATCACTAAATTAATATAATATTAGTTTATAAAAATATACTAAAAATAAGACATTTTGTGTATAGGTAAGGCTTCGGGCTTTATATAAGGGTTTGGCTTGGGCTAAATGTCTAGGCCCAATGGTCGAGCCAGTTTTAGGCTTGAGCATGCACATTTTCTGTTGATAAAGAGGCAAGGCCAGCCCGATCCAGCCCATGAACAGGTCTAGTTGGGATGTGCGGGCACTTGTCAAATGTAAATTCTTTCAATTGATATGGCCAAAACCAACCACCAATTAGAAACCACCAAGTTGTAGCATGTTGGGGGCAAAGTTGTCAATTGAAGAGCTGACCTGATCTTGACGAACTACGAGCTGACCTGGTCCTGATGAGCTAATAGTTGACCTAGATGTGGTGAGCTACGAGTTGACCTGGTCTTGACAAGCTATGAGCTGAGTTTGTTGTAACGAGCTATGAGTTGACTTGGTCTTGACGAGCAACGAGCTGACTTGGTCCTAACAATCTGATCTAATACCAACTCATAACATGCACAAGCAACACATGGTTGAGCTAATTAGAAAATCAATGCCAGCTCATTCCATGTAGGCCCATAGCCTACCACGTGCACACAACGTGTCAACTAAGGGCACAACAAGTGGACTGAACTCCGACCACGTGTGAGAGACATGTCGGTTCTTTGATGAAACCCCTCTCCCATAAATAAGTGAGTCCCCCATTCATTTGGATACAACTGAACATGGTAGTACGCTACTATGAATAGGACACGCTAGACACCTCAACACATGGAGCTCTCAAGCTCCCCTTATGAGCTCTTCAGCTCATCACATGGAGCTCTCAAGCTCTTCCTATGAGCTCACCAGCTCCCTCTACGAGCTCTTCAGCTCATTGCACATAGCTCTGTAGTTCTTCTCACAAGCCCTCCAACTCTTCTCACAAGCTCTCCATCTCACTTTATTTTCCCTTGGAAATTACTGACTTAACCATTAGAGTTCATGCCTGTTGGATACCCGAGGCCTCTAACATTTCTTATGGTTGTAGGTCTCTCTTAGTAGCCAAGGTGCTGAGCCGAGGTGGCACCCTACTCCAACAAATTTTCATTCTTGCCCTTGTGGTCAATTTTGATCCTCAACAATTGGAACTGTCTATGGGAATCTAAGCAAAAAAGCCCATTTCATCACCTTAACTAGCAAACTCCCTTGCCAAGCCAGAGGAGCAATAAAACTGACTTGGGGTAATGGCTAAACTATGCTAACTCAACTAAACATGAGGAAAAGCTAAACTATCGGCCTGAAGACACAAGTAACCAAACTTGTACTTCCTTTAGACGAGATGATCTAGATGCTACCTCATCCTCAGAAGTGGGGGGCATCTGATATGGCCAAAACCGACCACCAATTAGAAATCACCAAGTGGTAGCATGCTAGAGGGAAAAGTTATCAATTGATGAGTTGAACTGGTCTTGACGAGCTATGAGCTAACTTGGTCATGACAAGCTACGAGTTGACCTGATTGTGACGAACTATGAGCTGACTTGGTCTTGAAGAGCTGATCTAGTCCTGACGAGCTATGAGTTGAGCTAGTCATGATGAGCTACGAGCTGACCTGGTTGTGACAAGCTACAAGTTGACTTGGTCCTAACGGGCTATGAGTTGACTGGGTACTGACGAGCTGATCTAACACCAACTCATAACATGCACAAGCAACACGTGGTTGAGCTGATTAAAACATCAATGACAGTGTACTCCATGCAGTCACTGCCTACCATGTGCACACAATGTGTCAACTAAGGGCACGACAAGAGGACTGTGCTCCGACCATGTGTAAGAGACGTGTTAGTTCTTGGATCAAGCCCCTCTCCTACAAATAGGTGAGTCCCCCATTCATTTGGACACAACTAAACATGGTAGTAGTATGCTACTATGAACAAGGTACGACCTCAACGCATAGAGTTCTCAAACTCCCCCTATGAGATCTTCAACTCATCACATAGAGCTCTCAAGCTCCCCCTATGAGCTCTTCAGCTCATCACATGGAGCTTTCACGCTCCTCTATGAGCTCTTCAGCTCATTACGCAAGCTCACCGACTCCCCCTACGAGCTCTTTATCTCCCCCTATGAACTCTTCAACTCATCGCATATAGCTATCTAGTTCTCCTCATGAGCTTTCCAATTCTCCTCGCAAGCTCTCCAATTCATTTTATTTTCCCTTGGCGATTATTGGCTTAATCATCAGAGTTCACACCCCTAGGATCACCCAAGGCTTCTGACATCTCTTATGGTTGGAGTGGTCTCTCTTAATAGCTGACGTGACACCCTATTCTAGCAACTTTTCATCCTTGCTCTTGTGATTAATTTTGGTCCTCATTAGGAACCAAATTTATTTTATCAACATACATAGCCATTAATAGTGCCTAGCTATTTCGTACACCTCCACCAAGCCATATATATTTGGGTGAATGACGTGGTTTTTTAGGCACAAAGTACATTTGGGGCAGTTGTCAATTGATAGAGTAGGGGTATTTGACATTTTGAATGTTTTTAGATATGCAGTGAAAATAAAAAATCTGCAATGGGCCTATCCATACTTTTCTATATTTCTTGTGTTCTTTCTTTGTGTTTTGTTTGGTAGTCTTGCCTTTTGAAAGTTTGGATGTATTTTCCACAGAGTGTGCTCCACACCTAGGGGTGTCCACGAACCAACTGAGCTTCGAGTTGAGCTCGAACTTGGTTTATAGGCTCGCTTATTAATCGAGTCGAGCTATTTTTATATATAATAATAAATTATTAATAATAATATTATTATTATTCTTACTTTTTTAAATATCAAATAAAAATATATTTTATATATAATTTTTTTTTTATAAAGTGTTTTCCTCAGCTTGGCTCGAGCTTATTGACTCGAGCCGAGTTCGAACTCAATGTTCTAACTCGAGCTCAAACCTAGTAATAACTTGGCAAGCCGATCTCGAGCCTAGTAGTATTCGGCTCGGCTCGGCTCGAATCCACCCCACACTGAGCCTGTTCGTGCATTGGGAGCACATCTCGTGTGCTTACCACATGGCAAGATCGATATTCCCAATTTACTTACGCTGAGATGGGTTGTGAGGCGCGAGTGGGGAGCCCATCCAGTCCTGTCTTTAGAAGAAGTTGGATTTCCATTTGTCTTTGTCCTTTTCGTCATCGCGCTGTTAACAGGACAATACACACCCCTCATGGTAACAAGTACCTTAAAAATTAAGCAAGACCTCCAAGTTAAAGCTCTTCATCCATAATCCATCCTGTCCTTCATCGAGGTGCAATGGCCTCTTCTAGTTCTATGGTAATCCACGAAGGGTCTTCCTCTTCTTCCATCTCTCGGTGGGATTATGATGTCTTTTTGAATTTTAGGGGTGAAGATACCCGTAAAAATTTCACTGATCACCTGTACGAAGCTTTACATCGTGTAGCAATTCGAACTTTCAGAGATGACGGAAGGCTCAAAAGAGGAGAGGAGATTGAACCAGCACTACTGAAATCAATTGAGCAATCAAGGATCGCAATAATCGTCTTCTCCAGAAACTACGCCTCTTCAACATGGTGCTTGAAGGAGCTTGCCAAAATCATGGAATGCCGAGAAAGGATGGATCAGATGGTTTTCCCTATTTTCTATGATGCTAATCCATCAGATGTACGCAATCAGACCGGGGATTTTGGAGAAGAATTTGACAAAGTTAAACAGCGAGCCAACATGGAGATGAAGAAGGTTGAAAGTTGGGAGGCAGCCCTCAGAAAAGCTGCGAATTTGTCTGGTTGGGATTAACCAAAAGTTGCCAATGGGTAATACTAAAATCCTCACTCAAATATGAAATACCTTGCTTGTGTTCTCTTTTTTTTTTTTTTTTTTGATGCCTGCATGTGTTCTCTTTTACGTAATTGTGTATAGATCATATGAAATATGGTTTAAGATTCCAATCTGCTTTTATTCAACGTTTGGGGATGTCCTCCCTAAACGGGTTTCTAAACAACAATTACATTTTGAATAGGTGCTGATAAGAGAAGCACTTTCTGAGTGTTTGGTAAGGTGCTTTTCAATGGTCTTTTTCTTTATAAAATGACTTCTTAATTTTAAATGAAAAACTACAAACCTTTTTTTTATATTTGCTTTTTCATCTTCTAAATGCATTTTTGTGGCTTTTTGGAGGGTGAAAAAGTGCATTTTGTGCTTGATCACCAAACAACATTTGAGGGTGCTTTTGGCTTCTAAAATGCAATAAGTCACAGGAGTGATTATTAGAAATCCCCCAACACAGCTTTAGACAGGCAAGGTTTTAAAAGACTAAAGACACGAGCCTCAAAGTAGTTTATAGTGTAAATTATTTAAGCCTCCTATTTGTTTTAACCCTTGCACTTTCAAATAAGTATGCAAATACACTCCTTCAGTTAAATTCCCTAATGTAAAATAATGGAAAATGCTGGCATAATGCTTTAAATTTTTAAAATCTCAATTTTACCCATGAGGAGTTTTATTGAGATGAAGATTTATTATATTACCCTCAAAATCTTTTTAACCCGATCTTACCTCTGAGAATTTTAGTGATAAATTATCTGACAATTTCTTTTGATTTTATTACTTGATTTATTCATTTTAATGAATATTTTGACTAATTTTATTATTTATCATTGATATTTTATTAATAACATAATAATTAGTTTTATTAAATTAATAATTTTACGATACTTTAATTTTTATTAAATTAGTTATTTCATATGTATGTTAAAATGCATACTTTTCTATCTTATTGTGGTCATAAGGGCATAGTTGTAATTTTAACATCTCTTTTACGTGTATTTAAATAAAAGGAGTATGCTTGCATATTTATTTGAAAGATAAAGGGAGGTTTCTAGAGGTGAAGAGGGATGCTGCAATAATTGTTACATTACCCAGTGGTGGTTTTAGTAATTTACCCAATTACTCTATTTTGTATTATAAACGATTACGACTATTTAGAACACTAGGATGTATGATATTTTTCACCTAGATCAACTTCCTTGACTAGGGGTTTGAAATTCTATGTACAAAATGTCATAATCAAAGTTAATTGAAGGTAGATATATAAATTTCAAGGAAGATTAAATGAAAAACTAAATGCAGTTGGTAAACTAATCACGAAACAACCTATAATGAATGAGAAGATTTAAAAGAATAAAACAATAAAAGTACAAATAAAATTTAAGCTATTTGAACATACGAGTTTCTAATTAATGAGAAAAGAAGGGATGAAGGCATTAATTTATATAGAATTGAAAATGGAAATATCAAAATATAGTTGTGGTTAACGGTGTCAATTGACCGGGTTTGGGTTCGGCCACATTCAAATAAAAATAAATTTGAATGGATTAGACAGACCAATAAATAAGACAAATTGAATGGTAGCAAATCAGACTTAATGGTCCAATGTATTTATGGGATTGGATTGGGCTTGGTCCCTTTGTAATGGATTTATATTGGACTGGGTCGGATTGAACCAATATCTGATCCATTGACATAAGATGAGAAGAGTAAAGGTGTCAACAGACCAGATTTAGGTTAGTCCCAATCTAAATTGAAACCAGTTAGACCAGTCCAGAGTGGTCCAAAGTATGTTTGGGATTGCATTATTAGACCTAGTCCATCTATAATAGACTCATACTGAACCAGATCATCAGATTAGACTAATATCATATCCAGTCCATTGACAGCCTAGCTGTGGTAAGTGCTCAAGTTACCTAGGGGTGTGGATTTTGGTTATTGAGTAAAGAAAAATGGAATAGGAATTTCAATATTCTTTTGGCAATATCCATGGTGATGGACGAAGAGTACAATAACGGGAGGAGCATTGACCAATAATCAAAACCCTCCCATTGGTTTTTAGTTTGTTAGATTTTTTTAGTATCAAAGTCAAAATTGCTCTTTTTTTTCATCATTTTACATGATTATATTTTTATATTTTAATAGGAACGAATAAAACTATCACCAAAATTTCATTACTTTAATTCTTCATGTTTTGTAACTTCATTAATCTTAATATGTTTGGTTTGACCTTTATATAGTTCTTTGTAACATGATTGGTAGGCATGAGGCACTGTGTATACAAGAAATTGTTGAATGGGTTTCGAGGTTTATGAGTCCAGAAAAGCAGCTGCATGTTACTAAATATCCAGTTGGATTAAATTCTCGTACACAGGATGTGATTTCAATGCTATGTCTCCAATCAAAGGATGTACGTATTGTAGGGATATATGGAATGGGAGAATAGGTAAAACAACTATTGCCAAGTGTGTCTATAATCAAATATTTCACAAATTTGAAGGTGCATGTTTTCTTGAATTTGGTAGAGAAGTTGTTGGCAACCAGCTTGTCGACCGACAAAAACAACTTCTTTCTGATATTCTAATGGAGCAAAGAGAGGGACAACATATATACATTGTTTCTCAAGGAATCACTAAGATCGAACGTAGACTTTGTAACAAAAAGGTTCTTGTAGTTCTCGATGATATACATGATTCAGAACAGATAAAGGCATTGGTTGAAGAGCGTTCTTGGTTTGGTGCAGGAAGTAGAACTATAATTACAACCAGAGATATGGATTTGCTAAATGAGCTAAATGATGATGAGAAATATAGGGCTGAAGAATTGAATGAGGAACAATCTGTTGAGCTCTTTAGTTGGCATGCTTTCAAAGCAAACCATCCAATAGAAAATTATGTACAACTCACAAATCATATTATACATCATCTTGGAGGCCTTCCTTTAGCTATTGAAGTTTGGGGTTCTCTGTTATTCAACAAAAGCATTCTTCAATGGAAAGATGCTCTAAAACAGCTACAGAAAATTCCTGATGGCAAAATCCAGAATAAACTCCGAATAAGTTTTGATGCACTCCATCCTATGCAGAAGCAAATATTTCTTGACATTTCGTGCTTCTTTGATGGAATGGATAAGGACTATGTGACTACAATACTAGATGGTTGTGGCTTCTGTCCAGAATTTGGCATCAGTTTTCTCACATCCAGGTGTCTTTTAAGAGTGGGTGGAAGGAATGAGTTAACAATGCACAGTTTACTTCGAGACATGGGAAGAGAAATTGTTCGTGAAGAATCTCCTAATGTTGGAAAGCGAAGTAGATTGTGGTTTCCTAATGATGCCCTTGATGTATTGACCAAAAAGAAGGTAAGAGCTAAATCCATTTATTTTGTTGTTGTTAAAGTGTTAAGTTTAATTGAATATATATTTGGGTGTGCTATTGTTTGCCACTTTCAAAGTTAAAAAACAAAAACATTCTATATTATTGTTATTGTTGCTTTAGAAAAAGCATAAGCATAAAATCTTACCTATTTCTGTCTATTATTAATGTTAAAATTTCAAAAGTGGTTCTTTTGTTTTTTTATTGAGATTTTGTAAAAAGCATTGGGGCATACATGCATTCATAAGAGGAAATCTAATTTTTTCCGGTGATTTATTCAAGAAGTCTAAGGGGGTGTTCTGTAATCTGAGTGTTTTTGTTTTCATTTAGTTTTTATGTGATTTAAGTCTAAAAGGATCCCATCAAGCTCATCTGATCACCACCTTCACTCTTATCTGAATGTCCAGATCATTAATCTTTGTTGTGGGAGCATGTTTTGCCTCTGGATATCTACTCTTGTTGGCATCACTTATCCAATATTATTTGTTGCAGGGAACCAACAAAATCGAAGGGCTTAACCTTGATTTAAGTGATTCATCATATCTATATGGGCCCCCAAAATCAAATGAATTTTTGCGAGTAAGTACTAAAGCATTTAAGAGGATGTCCGATCTTAGACTACTCAAGCTTGCCTGTGTAAACCTCAATGGAAGCTACAAGTATCTGCCGAAAAAGCTAAGATGGCTTTATTGGTTTGGTTTCACTTTGGAATCTATACCATTGGATTTTCATTTGTCGCACCTTGTTGCTCTTGATATGAAGTGGAGCCATCTCAAACGAGTTTGGGAAGAAGGAACGCAAGTAAGGGACAGCTTATGTTTTCATTTTCATTGCATCATTTATTAGTTTTTTACACCCGATTTCCTTTTTTGATTAATTTATTCTTTTTTTTTTTCTTACAGACACTGAAAGTGTTGAAAATCCTTGATATTAGTAATTCCAAGTCTCTAATAAAAACTCCTGACTTCTCAAAGCTCCCTAATATTAAGAGATTGATTCTTCATGGTTGTTCAAGTTTGGTTGACCTTCATGAATCCATTGGATGTCTCAAGGAACTTGTTCATTTGGATCTTAGTGCTTGTTTTGAACTTGGGTATCTTCCAAGCAGCATTAGAAAACTGAAGTCTCTTGTATTTTTGAGTCTCTCTCGTTGCTCTAAACTCAGTAAGTTACCAGAGGAATTAGGGAACATGAAGTGTCCGAAGCAACTTTTTGCACGTTCTGCCATAAAGCAACTACCATCTTCAATTGGACTATTGAAGTCCCTGGAAGAGCTTAATCTTGAAGGTTGTTCAGAACTTGAAAACATACCAGAGGAATTGGGGGATATGAAATCTTTGATCCATCTTAATGTAAGCAGAACTGTTATAAAACAACTACCATCTTCAATTGGGCGGTTGAAGGCTCTTGAATTTCTTGCTCTTGATGACTGTGCAAGACTTGAAAATTTACCAGAAGAGTTGGGGGACATGGAGTCTTTAATGATGCTATATACAGTAAATTGTGGTATAAAACGACTTCCGTCTTCAATCGGATGCTTGAAGAAGATGAGAGTATTGCATTTAGGTGGGAACTTGTTCCCAAGCATACCAGACAGCATCGGTAGGTTTTCTGAGCTTTGGCAACTTGATGTAACAAATTGCAAGAGTCTTGAATCACTTCCAGAACTTACAGCAAGTTTATGGCATTTGGAGTCAGGAGGATGTGATTCATTGGTAATGTTAGGAAATCTTGGGTGCTTAACCAACTTGAGAGAAAAGCTGGATCTAAGTTGTGGAAAATTTTGTAGACTACCAGATACCTTGAGTCACTTTTCACATCTAAGGACCCTTGTGGTGAGAAATTGCAAGAACCTTTGCACAATCCCAAATCTTCCTTCGCATCTAGAGACACTGCGGGCAGATGGTTGCACATCCATGGAAAAACTACAAAATCTCTCAAGGGCACCCAAGCTAAGTAATTTGAATCTTCGTAATTGTGAGAAGTTGATTGAAATTCAGGGCCTGGAAAATCTACGGTTATGGAAGATAGACTTGTTGGGCTGCTATAAATTAGAACATAGTTGGAAGAGCATTCTCCAAAATAGATTCCTTGAGGCAATGTTGAGGGGTGAAGACATAAGCACATTTCTTCCAGGTAGCAACAAGGTTCCAAAGTGGTTCAGTTATCATAGTAGTAGCAGTAGTAGAGGACCTTCGATAGTGGTTAGAATGGCAGAGCATATGGTGGTACAGGGTTTGATCGTTTGTGCTATTTATCCGGAATCAACACGCGTGCAACATGTTTCTGCCATTGACGGGCAGTTCTATGTTGGCTGGATGCCATCAAACAGAGGAGGCGAAGAGATGTTCTTAGCCTATTGTACGTTTGGTGGTCGGCTCAGGAGGCATTTGGAAGCCAGTGATGAAGTTACAGTTTCCGTAGAACTATTGAGCCTCCAAGCAGTCGTGAAGGAGTTTGGGATCCATTTCATATGCCGGTCAAACGAAGGCAGAGAAATGGGATTAGAAATTTTTCATGAATTGTTCCATGGATTACATTAGTTCCATGGACATAGGCGAATGACTCTGAATGAGACAACAATGCCCACGAGTTGTCCTTCTAACGATGAAACACAACCTAAATTGAGGACCATGGAGCTTCTTCCAACACCTGCACCGTATCTCTATCAAGGTGATGTAGCATATTATCTTTATAACTTGTCTCCTTTTCAATTAGTATTGGAATTTGAGATAATTAGTGCAACATTAAGCGCATTGTTTAATTTGTTACTTATAAATTGAGGGGAGGATGGTGATCAATTTAGAGAGTTTCACAACTCAACAACTACTGTTACTACTGTACTCTCTTCTCCATTTGATCAAATTGGCCATGCTCAGGAACGTCCTTTCCCTCCTCCTGAAGCCCAGTTAATTTCTACCTCTTCAAGGGAACAAGTTGCATCAGTTTGCCTTGGAAATGCAAGCTCAAGCTAGTCTTCCATCTTCCTTTGTTCCCAATTACCTTACATCGGAGTCTCAGTGGGGAGTCTTTGGAAATCTGGTGGGTTCTCAATTCACCGCAATGCCAACAGACTCGATTGCATTGTATCCAACTCTGCCTGACGGCCCTGCTACCTGGTGCTGATCTCCTCACGTCCTCATCAGAGAATGATCTATTCTCTCCATTTCAACTACCTGAACCTGATATGAACTCTACCATGCTTTCTTCTCCAGGACTGGACACGTTTCTTTCGCTAGAACGTTCCCAGCATCTACACAACGTACCAGGGTTCGTTCACAATTACAATTCAACCAATCTTGAATACTTACCTGTTACTTCAAGTCCAACACATTCATCTTCAGCAGTCGCCTCATCCATTCCTTTGATCCAGCCAACATCACATACTATGAAATCTAGTGGAACTTGGACGGATGAATCTCCTGTCCCTTGCCAAGCAGTTTGGATGCCACCTTTGAATGGATCTCATTATAACAGTTTGTAGGTTTCTTTTTCTCTATCTCATCATGGATCTAGATGTGTTGATGACACTATGTCTTCTTGGTTGGCAGCTGGTCAACAACCATCAGGCCCAAATGAAGCTTCTCTATTATTGGAGTTGCCAGTGGTTGGTGTCATTGATGGAGGTGGATCAATAGTAACAGGTGTAGGCACCAAGAGACTTTACAGTGAAGTTGAGGAGGAGCCTAGTAGTAGCCCATCGTCTAATGAGCAAAGAGACCGTAAGAGATCATACAAGGCTGAGCCTTTTCCGTTCGTTTGATCAAAATCTATCTGATAAAACTACACAAATTTGATAAAGTTTGTGATCATATGCGATATGGTGGTTATTGGTTGCCTCGGTATTCCAACAGGTGGTCTTTCTTCAGAGAAAACATAACGCTGCCTTAGATTATTGCATCAGATATTTCTGTTTCTTATTTGACATTACTCTTTATCTTCATGGTACCATCATTGCAGTTGCCCTACTCAAATTCTGATGTGTTTCTGCAACTACTATGCCCAATTTGCAGTACATCCATGCTGATTAGAGTACTTGATTCTAACTTAATTAGATCATTACCTGGTTCAAGTCTAATGCTAGTTCAGTTGCAAGTCAATTTCAGAACAACACTTTATAGAATAGATGACAAAAGAAAATTGAAAACTGAAAGGCCTTATATGATGAAGCTACGAACTTCTATAAAGGAGTTCAACGAAAGCCAATGCATAACTGAAGGCACCCATCTGGATCCATGAAAAATAGAACAGATTCACTGTATGATACTCTGCCCACAAAGCGAGAATACGCATACATCACTCTGAATATGTTATACACACATATATCTCAGGAAATGTGTTGGTGAATCCCCCATTTCTCGTGTGATTGTCATCATCCACAGGAGTTGATTTGTGGAAATGTTGAAGCTTATGAGGGAGAAGTAAGAGGTAATGACAATATCTGGAAGTTGGTATTCATTGATCGAGCCAAAGAGGCTGCCTAATAATACATAATGGATTAAGGGCTAAGGTAGGTTCTGATGGTGCGCAATCCGGCTGGTCCCAGTTTTCAATGACCTGGCCTCTGAACGGAGCTGCGGGGAACCTGAAACCAAGAGGGTGAGAACGCTCCGGGGGAGACCCGGTGTGGAGGCTCCGAAGCTCAAGTTAGAATCCTTCAAAGGCAAGATGAAACCAGATAGCGCAGAGTTTGCATACCTTGTTCTCGGGGGGTCGGGAGCCTTTTATAACCACCTCGCGCACTCACTTCCAAGCTCTGCCAGATCGGGCATGATTATTTCTGAGCTCCTGCCAGTTCGGATGTCATCCCCTCTGGCTGGGCAGAACCGCCACTACTCCCTTTGTCGGAGCCGTCTCTGCGACTGGTGACGATGGTGGCAGGTGGCGGTGGCAGGAGGCCGTGTGAAGTGCGGTTGTCAAGCGTCAGATCCCAAATCAATCAGGTGCGCCGCCCTTGGATACGGACACCCTCGGTGTCAGGTGTGGTACGTTCGGTCAGCCTGGTGTTTGGGAGGCGAAGTGTAGGAGTGGCGAGGCGAGGTGAAGTCTTGAGTTCGGATAGGGGAGTGTCCCGAACTGCCATGAGGTGGGCCAGTTCGGGTCACTGCCTTGTGAGGCTCGAACTCTTTGTAAGGAGCTCGGGGCTCCTAGTAGGGAGCTTGGACTGCTGGTTCCTTTGACGCCCGTGCCTTGGGTGCCCTGTTTGGCCCGAGCTGTTTGATTTTGCCACGTGGAGTGATTGCGAGGTTGGACCAAATCTCCCTTCATCAATTGCCCCCCACTCCCTGCGCTAAGGGTCCTGCCTTGGCGCGGGGAGTTTGCAAGGTGGCAGGTGGATTTGCCCCGTACTTTGAATTTTGTTTGACTGATGGTGCGAGGTGCGTTGTCAGGGTTCCTGCCCGAACGTTGATAGACGTGACAGCGCGCGCTTTATTTTGAAATTTCAAAAAGCGCGCCGCTTGGGAGACGTGACAGCAGGCGTTTTTTCAAATTCGAGAGTCGTGTCGCTGCTGCCTTTATTGTGAGGAGACGTGCGCTGGCATCCCGCCAGTTTCGAAAAGACGTGCGTCGGCGCTGTCCGTTTCAGGAAGACGTGCGCCAATCACGTCTTGGTTTCAGAGGACGTGCGGTCAGCATGACTATGGGCCGTCGGATTGGCTTTGATCTGAGTCATCGCTTCTCGGTCACTGTGGATATAAATAGCGGAGGGGGGGGGGAGGGGACCCCAGTCGCTGTTACTTCTGTATCTCTCGAGCTTGCGTCCAGGCTTTTCAGTTCGCGCCCGGGTTTTTTCAGTTCGTTCGAGCTCCTGTGGTCTACTCCAACCTCTTTCCGGGTGAGTACCTTTCTTGGAATCCATCTTTTACTCCCCGATGTCTAGCTTGGATAGCTCAGACAGTTGCGTCCCCCGATAGTTCTAGCGAGACCGAGGTAGAGCTTGAGGAAGAGGTTGAACCCATAGGCCGAGGCACCTCGGGTAGTTTGGCGTCCACCTCTCRTCGGGGTCGGATGTTAGACAAGTTTGACCCTTCGACCATGACGCCTGAGGGACTCCAATCCCTCATAAACTACTATAACTTGCCCGGGGAGTATGCTTATTTCATACATTCGGGTAGCTTTCCTTGGGAACACGGTCCTGATTAGATCGTGATATTCCGGGAGCAGCTCGCCGCAGGGCTGCGATTGCCTTTCCATCCCCTCCTTGTCGAAGTTCTGAACCACTTCGGTGTGACGGTCGGCCAGCTCCACCCGAACTCCATTCGAAATTTGGTGGGGGCAATCTCTCTATTTTGCGAAGAGAGCTTTCCTTTAGACTTGGAGGTTTTTTCTTCCATCTTGATGCTTAAGAAGCAAGCGGGTCCCCTTCCCGGGCGTAGGCGGGCATACTACCTGTCTCCTTGTCCGGGCTTTAAACTTTTACACGAACTCCCCAACAAGGTCCCGGCGTGGAAGCGGGACTATTTCGGGGTGCGAAGTGTGCTGGGGTGGCCGTTTCAGACCGGGTGGGGGATGGCCGCTCTCGACTCCGGTGTCACGCTTGACAAAGAGACGGTGAAGGGCCTCCGGCAATGGGCGCGGTTTGGGTTGAAGTGTCAACAGTATTTGAAGGAGGCCAAGCTTATTGCGGCCGGCCTGAGTTCGGGTAGGTTCTTCACCTAGCGATTCTGTCTTGCTCTCTCTTGCTTTTCACTGATGCCGAACTTCTTTTTGCAGGTGTGATGGACTCTCGAGGGACCCGTGGCGGGCACTTGTTCCAACGCATGAAGAGGGGGAAGCGGGTTGCTAAGCAAACTCGTGCCGAGCTGCCCCGGGATGCGGAGCCTGAGGTGCCGGATTATCCGTCGGAAGATCTGCCTAGGGAGCCCGAGATGGTTCCTCCTATGCAGGAGCTGGCGGGGCCCCTTATGCTGAGACTACTTACATAGGGGCTCCCACCTACTCCGGTGCTCCTGCTTACTTTGGGTCTGCTCATACGCGAGCTGGGCCCTCAGGCTCGGGGGCCCCGGGAGATTTCAGGAGTGTGCTGTCGTCTACTCATGCTCTTCAAAAGAGTAAGGAGACCATTTTCCCCGAGGAGGTCGCGGCGTGGACCGATCTCCCTCTGCACCAAGTGGCCTGTCGTGCCGTTACCCATGCCATGGTGGTAAGTGATTTCCCTTTTTTAGAGCTCTTTGGTTTTCGTTCTGTTGGTTCTTTTAATCACTCGGTTCTTTTTGGTAGGTGAACTCTTCTATTCACACCTTGGCGGCCCAGGTGGAGAGGAGCTCGAGGCTGGCGCGAGCTGCCGAAGAGGCTCTTCGCGCTGCTGAGACGACTTCGCGAGCTACTGAAGTGGATGCTCGTGCGGCCGAGGAGGCTGCTCGTTTTGTGCGGATCAGGCAGGCGAGGTCTCAGAGAGATGCCGAGGCCATGAGAGTGGTGGTGAAGCACATGGCGGACTTGAGGCTGGATCTGCAACATCAGGTCGAGTACCTTTAGGAGGACATCAGGGAGAGGACGCAGATCTTTTCTCAAGGCATCGAATATGCCAAGAAGAAAGCTGTCGATGAGTACATTGCTTCGCCGAGCTTCGATGATCTGATGGTGGATTCGTATAGGAGGGGTTTTAAACTAAGCCGGTGGATGATCCGGAATACGTACCTCGAGCTCGATATCAGTGCTATATCCACTTCGCGCATCACTCAGGAGATGGCCAATGCTGCGGATGGTGAACCAGATTCTGAGGGCGAGGCGGGGCCTTCGGGTATCGTTGAAGTGCCTTCCGATAATGAAGAAGTAGC
>NW_010729106.1:4574072-4586810 GCF_000365185.1 Nelumbo nucifera | reverse complement strand
CTTGATGTAGCCCCGGATGGATTCTCCTTCTCTCTGGACTACCCCGAAGATGCTTTCCTCCGTTCTGGGGCACCGCTTGCTAGTAACGAAGTGTGCTKTGAAGACCTGCACGAACTGGGTCCAGCTTCTTATTGACCCTGGGGCTAGGTTCCTATACCAGGTGCGAGCCACCCCCTGAAGGTGGTGGTGAAGGCTACGCACATGCACGATTCACTGGCCCTAGCGAGGTGCATTTGGGACTGGAAAGCATCGACGTGGTTGTTGGGGTCAAAAGACCCATCATACTTGTCCAAGGGTGGGAGCTTAAAGTCTCTGGGCATGGGGACTGCTAGGAGTTCTGATGCGAGGGGAGAAGGAACTGAGAGAATCGGGGCAGCTCTTACCTCGTCCGAGCTCGTCTCTTCCTTTCCTCTGAGCTCGGGCAGGACACAGGTGGCAGTTCGGCGACTTCGCCGGCGCCTTCGTTGAGTGGGCCTGGTACTGGCGCTGCTGGCCTTTGTGTTGCCGAGCTCGATGGTCCCGGAATGCCGGTAGTCTGCTACTAGGGCACTGAACCGGTTCTCCGTGAGCGGGAACTCGGGCCTGGAGCGCCGAGGTGCTGACCTCGCGGGCGAGGTTCCTGTCCCGCCTGCGAGCTGCGAGGCGGGGGTGATTTTCCTTTCCCTTCGGCCTGGAGATGAGGCTTGACTGTTAGGGGGGTTCTGGAGCTGGGAGGTTTCCCCCCGGTGAGGGCGTCCACCCTGAGGGGAGGCCTTAACCTGCTTTGGGGCTGGGTGCCTAGGTGGAAGCAGTGACTGGTTCAAGGGTAGTTGGGGGAACTACTGTTGATAATGATGTTGGGAGAGGTGGTGTAGTACTTGGTGCTGTTGGAGTTGATGTTGCTGGAATTGCTGCATTTGGGCCTGCATCACCCGCATGCATTGCATTAGGTCGTCCAATTGGTTTGGGCGGGTCGCCAGGGGGACAGTGGTTGGTTCAGCAAAAGTTGTTTCGATAGGGAATGAAGGAGGGATGTCCATGGTAGGAGGGTTCACGGGCGCCATTGTTTGAGGCGCATCCAAGCTGGGGATCCCATCCACAGGAAGGGGGATGGTGAACTGTCTGATGCACACTACGGGGGCTTGGAGTCGTTCCCCGGTGGCGTTTGTCTTTGTGCCACGTCCGGCGTTGCTGGAGGAAGCCATGAGTGTTGGGGTTTTTGGAAGAAGAGGAGGTTATGAGAATTTTAAAGGGAGGCTTTTAGAAGCGATTTCCCACAGACGGCGTCAATTGATGGTGCGCAATCCGGCTGGTCCCAGTTGTCAATGACCTGGCCTCTGAACGGAGCTGCGGGGAACCTGAAACCAAGAGGGTGAGAACGCTCCGGGGGAGACCCGGTGTGGAGGCTTCGAAGCTCAAGTTAGAATCCTTCAAAGGCAAGGTGAAACCAGATAGCGCAGAGTTTGCATACCTTGTTCTCGGGGGGTCGGGAGCCTTTTATAACCACCTCGCACACTCACTTCCAAGCTCTGTCAGATCGGGCATGATTATTTCTGATCTCCTGCCAGTTCGGATGTCATCCCCTCTGGCTGGCAGAACCGCCACTGCTCCCTTTGTCGGAGCCGTCTTTGCGACTGGTGACGATGGTGGCAGGTGGCGGTGGCAGGAGTTTGAAGTGCGGTTGTCAAGCGTCAGATCCCAAATCAGTCAGGTGCGCCGCCCTTGGATACGGACACCCTCGGTATCAGGTGTGGTACGTTCGGTCAGCCTGGCGTTTGGGAGGCGAAGTGTAGGAGTGGCGAGGCGAGGTGAAGTCTTGAGTTCGGATAGGGGAGTGTCCTGAACTGCCATGAGGTGGGCCAGTTCGGGTCACTGCCTTGTGAGGCTCGAACTCTTTGTAAGGAGCTCGGGGCTCCTAGTAGGGAGCTTGGACTGCTGGTTCCTTTGACGCCCGTGCCTTGGGTGCGCTGTTTGTCCCGAGCTGTTTGATTTTGCCACGTGGAGTGATTGCGAGGTCGGGCTAAATCTCCCTTCATCACGTTCAATAGTGTATCTTTGGAAAGTATGGCAACATTTTGAAGTCTTAAGATTGATACCTCCGAAATTTAATTTACATGGTGTTTGGTTATGTGGCCAAAAAAATAGTGTCGGATCATCACCATGTAAGTTTTGGGAGAAACACCTTTATTTGATAAGACAACGTTTTTTTGGTTGAGGGTAAGACAAATTTTTAATGTTTCCCTCTGACACTCAAGCATTTATTTATTGTTGAGCTCATGTGGTGCCTAATAATGTTTAGTTGTCAAATAATATTAAATAAATATAATTAAAATAAATGGTCACCATACTAAACAGTGCTTTAGATGTTAGTTCACACTAGACATAGAATATCATATTGGCAGGGTTTGGAAACACCTATTTAAAAGTACTTTTAGGAATTCTTTTGTTTTATTTATTAAATGATATAAAATTATTATATAAATTAAAATAAAATTTTGAAAAAAAAAACAAAAAAACACACGTGGTTTAAAGCACCGATGATGGCATCATCATTTTTGGTATCATCATCGGTAGATGTTAGCAATACAGAGAAGAGATGTGCTGTCATTTTTGGTATCATCATCGGTAGATGTTCGCAATACAGAGAAGAGATGTGCTGTGGGACGTTGTGGGGGGTTGATCCATGTGGAAGCTTTGAAGTTTGAACCATTTTAGATAAGACGTACGTTTTTTTTCAATATATTGAATGATCTATTTTTCAAATCTAATTCGATTATCTTGTGAAGCTTATTGATCGTATCTATATATTACAATTTCTATTATTTGAACATGGATATATGGGGATATTATTGTCATTGTAAAACTGTAGACAGACAAAAATAATAAAGAAAACATTTATATATGGTTTATATATGGTAATATATGATAAATCTGATAATTGAACCCTTTCAATTTTCCTTGATTAATATATTTTCAAAATTTAATTTGTTGCTGACTATGAACAAAAACGTCTTTTTAATTTATTTCTTTCATATGTTGCTTATTTTTTTTCAGTAATATAGAATTGGCCCGGACCAGATTTTCTTTTAAATTTCTTAACCCCCCCTGAAGTTTCTGGTTGTTGCTGAAACCTTTTCGGAAGTTTGATAAATGTAATCATCTCCCTGAACATTTTGACATGGTTGCAAGTAGACCCCTTTTGTAAGATTCCTCTAAATAGAGGTATGAAAATGTCCAAAATATCCATGCCAGTGCTTTTGACCAAAATGTTTGTCTTTCAAATTTTCTCTTCATGTGAATTGGTAGCCCAAACCCTTATAATCTCATATGAGAAATTGATTTATTTTTCAAATTTTTTCTTCATATCAATTGCTCAAAGGTAAAGCTGCATCTTTACATTTTCTCTTTTTTTTTATTGTTTGTAAAGTTTGTATTGTTTTTTTTTTTTCTATAGAAAACAGCGCCTATAGTGATTGTATGGGTATTTTGGACATTTTCATTCCTCTTGTAAGCAGATTCTAATTAAGGGGGTCTTGTAAATTCTATACCCCATTTCCATTTTTTCCCATTTCTACTGAAGGAGGAACACCTCTTTTGGGATGGCAGCGGGCAGGTTTGGGGGTCGAATTTTGTAAATTCTAGATACTATTTGTCCCATTAAACCTACCAACCCATACCTGGCTATTCGCCCCAAAACACATGGTGGCAAGGTTTAAAGTATCAGAAACACAAAGTGTATTGGAAAGACGATTTTAAGAGACGTATCGGGATATGTTTTGGATATGCATGGATACAGACGAAAAATCAAGATACTTATAAATACGTTAAGAAATTCAAATAAATCATAAAAAATATATTATTAACAATGCTTAAAAGTTTTATATGATTGTAAATAAATCATTTAAATGTAAAAAAAATAATTTAATTTTTATATAAAATGTGACATATCGACACATAATTAGTAGCCATTGAAAAATGATGGAATAACTAAAATGTGAAAAAAACAAAAAAAAACTAAAATATGAATGTATATACATCAACTTTCGAATAGCCGATATAATTATCTTAATATTTATTAACACATAAATTTTAATAATTAATTTCAGCATTTATTAATAAGCACCACTAAGAAAAGAAAAACAATTGACTTAAAACTAATAATGCATGTAATTATAGCAAGCAAATTGGATTGGTTTAGTGGTGAAATTATGTGCAGAGTAATTAACTAATTAATGAATAAGTTAAGACTTAAATAGATAAGTAACAAAAGAGTAAAAGACATTAATGAGAGAGATTCTGTATTAGATATAGATTAATTGAACAAGCGGAACTGAAATCGGTTGGTATCAGCCTATTTTGGGATTGTATCTGCCGATACATATCCAAAACGGCCCGATATGGGCCCATATCGGCTGATAAATACGAAAAGAAATGAAACACATGAATTTTACATATTCTAGGTATCGGTTTCTTATGGAAACGGTATGTATCGGCCGATACGGGCCAATATTTTAAACCTTGCATGGCGGGTTGGATTCTGAGAATCCAAACCCTCCCCAAACATGAAAATGAAAACCCTCTTGTTGAAGGATAGAGTGAGTTGGGCTTAGAACCCAATCTAATTTCCTATTGTTTCTTATTATATAAGCAATGAATAAGTAAAATAATACAAATAAACAACAAAATTTCCAATTATATGTTTAAAACATGTAAAAAAAATACATAAATTATCGATATCCTTCACATAAATTTTAAAATATTATTAAATTCAACATCTAATACATAAAGCCTATATTCTTTCCAACAATATGTGGGTTGGGGAGGATTAGGTTGAGTAATACCATACCTTACCTATACTGGTACGGGTTGTAGAATACCAAAATCTGTCCTTCAATCAAAATAAAAACTGCCCCAACATGGCGGGTATCCACCGGATAGGCTAGAAATTGCTATTTCTAGGTTGTAAATTAATTGGTGGGGTTGGACTATAACACTAGAAAGACATGATATCAGAAAAACTTACAATCAATCAACTAGTGGTGTCATAAAAGAGGTGATCAATCAGATGGAATTCATCAAGTTCACGGGGTGCTTTGATTGATATCTCTTCCGGTACCATGTCGTCATTGTATCATAGATGTTTCCTAATTTAGTGTTAGTAGAGACATTGAGTTAGGGAGGCTTCTTTCTCAGCACCTCACTTGTAAACACCTAAGCCATTCTCACCACAGCCCGAAAAAGGAGTGATTTACTAAGATACCCTATACTTTTGAATATTTACCAAGACCTTGCTTTGCTTGAACGATATTCCAGATGTGTGGCTGTGGTGCCTTTGAGCAGCATTGTGTTTGTGGGTAGTAGACTTGCAGACGTCTACATAGAAATTAGCTGGTTTGTGTAATATTAGGACATTCCTTTATGCTGATTTCAGATCTACTAACCACAACTAGAGGTGTAAAACGGGTCGTGCTAGGTTGGCACAGTATGGCCCATGCAAAGTGCGGGTTGTGTCGTGCCGGTTTGTGGGTTGAGTCGGGCCATACTTCCCTCCCCTAGTATACTTGGGTGGGGGGGGGGGGGGGGGGGGGGGTCGGCCCGGCATGACTCGGCTTGAGCCCGTGTCGGGTTGTGGCATGACGCAGGCCTGGGCTATGGGTCGGGCCTTGGGCCTAGGCTGAAATGGGCCAAACTGTTTTTTTATATTTTGATTTTTTTATTTTTTTTCTAAGTAAACACTAAAACTAAAATACTTCACTTTCCTTAATTCCTTTAAGCTTTGGGAACAAATTGTAAAAATAAAAATTCTAACAAAGAAATGAAAAAAAATACTTAAATACTAACAAAATACAAAATGGACAACAAATTGAAAAAAAATAGGAATTTTATTTCTTGAATTTGAACAATACAATGGTCAATGGATGAATGAAATATAGAAAATGAATAAAATATAAAAAATATAATACAATTATAAATTAAAAATTAAAAATTACATTGTTGAAAAATAATGACTAATTTACATAAAATAAAAAACAGTAATTTTAAAAGTTGAAAAAAAATTATAATTATTAAAATATTGAGTATACGAAAAATAAAAAATATTGACTTCATCATTTTTCTTTAAGTTCACACCTCCACTTGCATTTTCACATCTGCTTTAAGTGAAACATCAGGTGTAATGTCATGCCCTCATTTTTCTTGTAATCTATCATCAGCACCCAACCAATCTTTAAGGTAGATGTGCATCTCTAGACTTCTATCATTCATGCAACTTCTCTTGTTGTACAACACCATAGTACTTGCACTAAGGCAAGACTCTAATGAAATTGTAGACACCGGAGATGTTAATAGATCACATACCATGGCGACAAGGACTAGATAGTTTTTTTCATGTCCTCTCCACCAAGCTAAAATATCAAAACCATTCCATTCCTCAAAGTCATAAGAATCAGCTAAAGTAGAAAACCTTGCTCGTAAAAAAATTAAGTTTAGTATATGAACTTGATGAAGAGGTAGTAGCTTTCTACCTCTTACTTATTAGAGACCAAACTTTGTCTTTTCCACTACTGGAACTAGTTGTTTTAGAAGTAGAACTTGCACCTGTACAAGATTTACTATGCCCTGCCACTTGTGATTCATATAAACTATACATTTCAAATAATAAACTATTAATTTCTTCTTTTTTATTTCCAATTTCAATATTCATATTTTCACAATATGATTCAAGTAAAACTTTTAAACCATCTTTCCTAATCATAGGATCTAATATTGTAGCTAAGCAATAAAGGGGAGCAATTTTCTTCCAATATTTTTTAAATTTAATTATTTTCTATTGTTTCAACAATACTTTGAACTAGTGGATTTTTCCTATATTTTACAAAACATTCACTAATCTCAAATAATTGTTTAACTAAAAGATATCTAGCTGAGTAATAAACACCTAAAAATTCATTAGTTGCATCATATAAAATTTGTAAAAATATTTTATACAAATTGTCATTTCTCAATCTTCCTCAAGTATCATATCATGTGGCAATTTTGCATTATAAAAATCGGTAAGAATTTATTTGTAAGCAATACAACTTTCTAACATAGAATAGGTAAAATTCCATCGATGTTGAACGTCTAATACAAAATGTTTATATTTTAAACCTTAATATTGACATGAATATTTAAATTCTTATTTTCTTGCTCTAGAACTTTTAATATATATTATACAATTTCTAATTTTAGAAATATGATGAGAAATAATATTTAAAGCATCTTGAATGCATAAATTTAAGATGTGACAAGCACATCTAATATGAAATAATTTACCATCTAAACATTGTTTAATTGACATTTTAAAATTTTTATTGTTGAATCATTATTACTAATAATAATTGGGCCAGTATGTGGCAATTCAAGCATAGTAAAACTTACAATTTTTTATGTAAAAAGCATTTTTCATCAATAAAATGGCCGATAATACAAATAAAATTTATGTTAAATCTAGATATTCAAATATCAAAAGTATTTGCAATTTTAGAATTAAAATCTGATAACATAGAAATTAAGTGTTGTTTATATGAATAAAAAATTTTTAAAGCATATGTTCTAATAGTATTTCTAGAAAATTTATTAAATTATGGATTTACATATCTATGTAAAATTTTTCAAGTTTAATATTTTCTGCTAATAAAAGTGGATGTTTAGTATGCACAATATATTTTGCTAACTCTTTCCTCATTATTTCTTGGGAATATTTAAAATTACGAGAAATCTCACTTCTTATTTGTACTCGTGATGTTTCTTTCCCTTCTTCTTCTTCTTTCATCATATGGCGTCTCAAATGTTTTCCCAAGTGGCCAGTACCACAATTACTACTGTAGTTAAAGTCACCCTTACATTTTTGACAAACGACTTTCTTTTCCTTCTCCTCAATCAACTCGTTTTCAAATATTGTCCAAATCCAGCTAATCAACTTAGTAATCTTCTTTTTCTTTGCCCAAGTGGCCAGTACCACAACTACTACTGTAGTTAAAGTCACCCCTACATTTTTGACAAACGACTTTCTTTTCCTTCTCCTCAATCAACTCGTTTTCAAATATTGTCCAAATCGAGCTAATCAACTTAGTATTCTTCTTTTTCTTTTCCCTACCACTAGTAGCAGTACTAGGGGTGGGAACATTGGAAATATCAACAACATGCATATCGATGCTAACACTATCTAGGACACTGACATCGTTGACATTAACCACGTTAGGGAATTGGTGAGTGAGAGGAGGAGGGAGCCTTTTTTAATTATAAACAAAATAAAAATTAATTTAATTGCATTTACTTGGATTTCCGGTTCGAAATTTCAACTTGATTTCAATGGTTAAAATCTTCAAGTCCCCCAAATTTCTAACTTAGATATCCAAGTAAACCTTCTTGTTGAAAATCGAATCAAGATGAGAATTGGAGAGTAGAGAGAATATGAGAGTATATGTGAGAGTATGAATGTATACTGTATGAGAGGTTGAGGTTTGAAAGAGTATAAGAGAGTATGACAATTGGTGTGATAAGAATGGTGGAGTATAAGGCTATTTATAAGAATTGAAAATAATTTAATTCCCCGAAATACCCTAAAAACTAGTAGATTTTTAGTTGTTGAGAGGGGTATTTTGGTTATTATAAAGATATTTATTATTTAACCTAAATATCCCCCTGAACTAGTTGTTATATAGTTGTTGGGCACATTATTGTTATTTTATCTCTCACAAAGCCAAAATACATAAATACTTGCCATATAGCTGTTTATAGTTGTTGAAGGATATTTCTATAAAAAAACACTTGAAAAAGTTGAAGTTAGCCATTGAGGGGGTCTCCAATGGCTAGTTCTTCAGGTGGGCCATGCTTGGCCCGCTACGGGCCACAAGTGATACGGCATGACAGTGCGGGTTGTGCCAGCTTGGCCTACAGACTTGAAACCCCAAGCCCAGTACAGCCCATGTAATTGTGTTGTGCCGCAGCATTGCTCGATTTACACCTCTAACCACAACACATTGTTAGCCATGTTCATTTGCATGTACATTGGGAACATCTCTTGTAGTTTATATTAGTGTTTTCAACCTACCGTTGACCTAGCTGGTTGAACTGTTCAAACTATTATCCAATCAAGATTCTAGGTCTGGTTCGTATGAAACACTCCATTTGGTCAAAAAGTGTTGACCCCTGGTAAACAACCTTCTGACCTAGGCAGGTGAACCATTTGTTTGACCTGATCACCAAGTTGCAAGTTGCACATTTAATGTATGTATAAACTTCTAGAGGTAGAAGTGCAAATATACCTGTTTTGGATTTTTGGATTAGATTGGATCAAATAATCGGATCTAATTAAAAATCTGATCGGATTTGGATCACCTCCTATCCGATTCAAAAGGACCGCTAATTTTAACCGTTTTTCTTATAGTGCATCATCCAACAAAGACGCGGTTACTAACCCCCTGGAGAGATTCGTCGCCTGGGTTAATAAAGGATTCCACTAAAACGATAATTAATTGAAGATAATGAATGAATCTATATCACTTGCCAACAAAACACATTCCACTCCTCTACCAATATGAGCTTACATTGTACATGTCCTCAACGGATTTTTCTCGTCAAGCAACTCTCATTAATTGATCCTGTGTTTCACCTATAAATTTTATCTTATAACCCTTTTTTTTCCCGTTGCAGTATACCGCTCGCCGCTGCTTGCTTCTGGGCTTGTCACTGCAATTCCAACCATCAGCGCTCACTTGCTTCTGCAACTTCAACTTTGCTGCATCAAATTGCCAGCGGTAAGTGCTCCTTCTCCGGCTACCCTTGGCTTCTTTTTTTTTTCTTTCTTTTGTATTCTTTTTCTGCAAACATATGTTGTGTTCGTATTCAACCTTGCTACATCGACCATCAGTGTTCTTTTTCAGAACTTTAGATTTGTGTTCGTTGGTGTTCTTTTTTGTTGGTGTTCTGCGTTTTTGTTTTACTTAACTTTTCCCGCCCCTCTGGACCAAAGATTGAGCCTCATGGAATAGTTATTACAATGAGCATGTTCCTGAATGAATATCTGTTTTCTAATATTTATTATAAAATAAATTTGGGTTGCTGACTTGGTAAAAAATTTGGGAATGAAAAACAATGAAAAAAACCAGCATGATCTTGATCGTGGTGTAATGGAATCTGTTGTTTGGATATATAATTAAAACATGCTTTATGATTCACCAGGATCCCAATTCCAGGATCCCAAGTTTTATGCAGTTGTTTTTCTTCAAACAAATAGTTGTTAATCTTCACAGAAGCATTAAGCAGAAATAGTAACTCTAGGAGTCAGGGGTCAATAGGGAATTCTTAGTTTGGGGATACAGGGGTTTTCATTGTAATATTATAGGATAAGATGTGACTGTACCGTCATCCTAATTATACTCCATGCCTTTCCCTACTGTTCAGTTTTGTGGAAAGTTGGGTTTATTGGAATTATTTTCTATCGAATATCAATAGAAAAAACAAAAACAAAAACTCTAAGAGTGGGTTTATATAAATGGCTAGTAGCTGGAGGGAAAAAACATTACAGAACATACATAAACAAACAAACAAAAATCATTTTAGCAACCAGATACGTTCCATAGAAAGAAAAACAGTTAGCCATATATACAAAGCACTAGGCTTAAAAGTCTCATACTGAAAGCTGGAAAGCCACCTAGAGAGAGAGAGAGAAGATGGAAAAATGATAAGAAATAGAAAGAAAAATGTGGGTCTCTTGGCATAAACCAACAAGATAATTTGGTAAAGACAAGAAGTTTATGCACATCAACCTTCAAAACATGGTGGACATCAATTTTACAAACTTTATAGATCCACTTACATCTTGGATTATGCTAAATACATCCTTGATGGCAAATGGTATAATACCTGGAGAATTTTGATCTCCTTGTCAAATAAATAGGCAAAAGAGTCAAAAATAAGATATAAGAGCTCTGACTTCTTTCTTTATCGGCAACAATTACACATCTGAGCCATTGACCCATACTTACAGGGATAAGAGAAAAGGAGTTTTTATCTATAACTTTTGCCCATCTATCCGGATAATAACCAGTAACCAGCCTTTTCTCCTTGTATTCTRCCCAACCAAGGAGAAAAAGCCTTATTTTCGGGAGAGTCAAATGCAACCTTAGAAACATTACTCAAGTTTGTTTTTCTACTTATAAACATTATTATTCCAGTCAAAGTTCATAAAGAATGTTGCAAAAAACACTTGATCTGAGACAATGGAATATGGAAACAGGTTTCTAGTCAAGATGTTTAGGCTATGTCTAGTGTCATAAAAAGTAAGAGAGAGATAAAGAAGTTAAGAACTTCGAGTGCATATCAATACAGAGTGGAGTGCAAGGGTGATGCGATTAGAGGATTAAACATGTGGCAACTTTAGAGGGTGGAGAGTTTGGATGATCAACTGCACCATCCACCCACATTGCAGAAATAGAGTTGGTCGTGCAGGGAAGCTACTAGGAAACCTTTTCCCAGGAGTCATCACTATTTTGATAATCTAATTCATAAAGGTGATACAGGGGCCCACTTAATGGACGGTTCGAAGCAATAAAAGGACACCTGAAAAACCAGCATGAAGTGAAATCATTTGATACTGGCACTCTAGCATTCAAATTTACAGATTCATCATATAAAATTATCATGGGTAGAAAAGAAAACACTTAAATTTAGATCATTTCCTAAAGCCTTGAAGGTAGCTGTTTGGATAAGCTTTTGCCTTTATGTTGAGCATTGGGTAAAAATTAATTTAGAAAACATTATAATCTGAAGTCAAAACACAAGCCCCAAGCCACAAAGCCTAAAATTGGGTCTTTATCCTGATGCTCATCCAAGCACAGCCTAATCTGCATACAAGCCAACACTCAACAGGGTTGTGCAACTTCTGCGGGCTTGGATTGAAGATTTGATAAATGTGCTCAGCCGAAAGGCTAAAGCATGATCTTGTATTAGCAAAAAAGAAGAATTTTTGGGTACTAAGGATTTGGGTTTATGGACACAGAACCTTTTGTTCCTTACTCAGATTTTCTTGCATTTTCATGCATTTTTCTACAATTTTCTGCAAATTTCATGCATTTTTCTCCAATTTTCTGCAAATTTCATGCATTTTTCTGCAATTTTCCGCAAATTCTCATGCAATTTTCTGCATTTTTCTATTTTCTTGCAATTTTCTTATTTTCTTGTAATTTCTGCAAATTTCATGCATTTGCATGCATTTTTCTGCAATTTTCTGCAAATTTCATGCATCTTCATGTGATTTTCTGATTTTCATGTAATTTCTGCAATTTTCCGATTTTCATGCATTTTTTTTTGCAAATTTCATGCAATTTTTTCTATTTTTCTTGCATTTTCATGTATTTGACTTTGTATGTTTTACATTACACGATGTTGGCTTTTAAAACATGATGTTGGCATAGTTGACCTTCAGTTTGATGCTTAACTTTTAGTCGACTTAGATGAAATCGACAATTTTTTTTTTTTTTTGAATTGCATATATCATGCTATATGATTGTTGAGGGCCCAAGAATAGGATCTCGTTACGGGTCGGTCCACGAGGAAAACCTCCTGTTTTCCCTTGTTCCTTCCTGCTCGTGATGAACCTATCTTGGCGCCTTTGGTGATTTGTCCAAGAGATCACCAACTCTCCTAACTCACTCTTTGACTGAATAATTTGATGATTTCATTCAATAAGGGTGTCTCCTTAAATAGGAGATTACA
>NW_010729106.1:4540185-4569909 GCF_000365185.1 Nelumbo nucifera | reverse complement strand
TCAACAACTGTGCCGGTCTGTTTAAGGTTAATTAGCTCGCCCAGTGGGTTGCTGGTCAGTGGGGGTCCGAACCAAAGAAGGCAATAGGATTTAAAATGGGGCCAACTGAGCCCGGGTTCTTCTTGCTCTAACCGATAAAACCAAAGTTGTGCTTCTTCTGTTAAATGAAAGGCGGCTAGGCTTACCTTATCCCAGTCATCTGTCCGTTGATTTCGAAAGAACTGCTCGCAGCGATACAGCCAGCCTAGAGGGTCTCCGTTGCCGTTGTACGATGGGAACTCCAGCCTGCTATACTTGGGGATGACGGCTGCTCCATGGCTAACGAACCGCTGTTCACCGGAAGACTCCGGCAGATCTGGTCGGCGGTCGTTAGCGGCTGTCTCTCCTTCAGAGTTCCGTTCCCTGCTAGAAAGGAACATCTCCATCAGACGTCGTAGTTCCCTCACTTCGCCTTTGATCTCACGAACTTCGGAGCTGGTCTCCACGAGTTGGTGCTCGAGGTCATGGACCTTGGATGGTAGCTGTTCCAGATCTCCCATGATGCCTTGCTCTGATACCAAGTTGTTGAGGGCCCGAGAATAGGATCTCGTCACGGGTCGGTCCACGGGGAAAACCTCCTGTTTTCCCTTGTTCCTTCCTGCTCGTGATGAACCTATCTTGGTGCCTTTGGTGATTTGTCCAAGAGATCACCAACTCTCCTAACTCACTCTTTGACTGAATAATTTGATGATTTCATTCAATAAGGGTGTCTCCTTAAATAGGAGATTACAAGAGTCCTAATCTGAGGAAGTCTCCTTGCTGAATAGGGAGACTTCCAGTTCTATCTTGCTAAGGATAAGATAAGCTAATCCTAATCTGATAACTTACTAACAAGATAAGATAAGAGCAATAGAATAAGATAAGAACAAGAAGATAAGAACAAGCAAGATAAGCTAATCTAATCTGGATGAGATTGCTGCTGCCGAACTGGGTAAACTGAGAATCACTGAATCATTACTGCTGCTGGCGGTGGGTCAGGTTCCTGCTGCTGCCGGCGGCGATGGTATGTCTTCCCGAAGAATGCATCCATAACAATGATCTTGCATGAAAGTTTTAATTACATTTAATCAAATAAATGTATATTTTATTAATAATTAAATTTTATATATTATTTTATTAATAAAAATATTATTTTATTTTATTAATAAAATATTAAGTTTCAAATATTATTTTATTAATTATTAAATTTTGAATATTATTTTTGTTAATATTAATAATTGTTCAATCATCATTACAAATATTATTTATTCTTAAATAATATTAATTAATGTTAATATTATTATATAATTATCAAGTTTTGAATATTACTTTTGTTAATATCAATAATTAATAGTAATTATTAAATGTTATTAATATTGTTGTTAATATTATAAAATATCATTAATTTTACTATTTATTTATTTTTAATATTAATGTTATTATGTATTATTTAATATTATTAATTATTGTTAATATTAATTTTATTAATAATTAAAATTCTTAGCAATTTACTATTATTATATTATGTATATTACTAAAAAATAAAATATTATTTTTCAATGATTAATGGAATAGGTTATCTTAAATGTTGTAGTTGAAAAGCATGGAATCAAACACATGGTGTGGACTGAAATGCACCATACCTTGTAGAATGCCCATAGACGTGTGGTGTGGATTGGTCCACACGTTTTTGCCCAAAGTGTAGAACAACTACCCTGTTGGGGTGTGGTGTGGGTGAAAACACATTTCCCAATTTCTCATCTACGTTACAGAACACCCCCTTAAATTGGTGTTAAAAGATATATATACGCTATCAAGCTCTACATGCATCAACATCTTCTTATCCATTTTCAACAAAGATAGAGATTCTTATACAAGGTTAGTTATTTATTTATCATTTTTTTATGGGAGTGGGGGGCAGCCTGGACGAAGCCCTATACATATACAATAGTTTCTTGGAATTTATCTTATTTTTTGTATGAGATTTTATAGTCGCTATAACAAGTTGGAATTAAAAGTTTGGAAAGAAAATGCTAAGGTAATTGCTATCTTTGTCCTTTTGTTTAGGAATGGCAAGGGGGGAGGGTTTTGCCTGCCCCGTACCTGACCCTGAATTCAAATTCCTTGCCCCCAACTCTGGTGGGGCTAAAAATCTTAACTCCATCTACATCCTAAAGGGAACGGTCGGGGATCCCCAACTTTGCTCCACCCCGTTTTGGTTATTTTACTTGTATATTTATTAATTTATTTTTTCATTTTTTTAAATTTACCCAAAATTATTTTATATAGTATAATATAATATAATACAATATAACATATATAAAATAATTTTATATATATTATTTTATATAACTCTGTCCCTAACCACAGAGTTTTGAGTTATCCTCCAACCCTAATCAATGGTAAAGAATCTCACCCCGATCGGGGTGGGCCCCCCAGAGACAGGTGAAATTGTCATCTCTACTTTTGCCGATGCATCTATCGATAGGACAATACATGCCCCCTCGTGGTCAAAAGGATTTAAAAAAATTAAGAAACAAAAAAGTTAGTGAAAATGCTTTCAGTTTGGCAACTTGACAGAATCAATCACATAATTGAAAGGCAATTGTTGATGCTATTCGTTGCATTTGATTCCCCTCAGGGTTCTGACAATCATAAAAATTTTCCCTTGAAGTTTCACTTGAACAAACTTCTCCTGTATTTTTTAAAAAACACTTGCAATTTCCATCCTTTTGTCATTATTTTAGTAATGGAGACTTGAAAGTTGCAAAATTGCACTTAACTATTAATTAGGGCATGTTGCAACAATTCAAAATGTGAGATCTGTCCTTCTAGACTTCACTTGGCTTGATGAGTCTACAAAGTTTCCTTACTCATTAGGAGTCATGGCCTCTTCTTTGGTAACCCACGAAGGTCCTCCTATTCCACCTCTAGGCAGAACTATGGTATCCTTTTATGTCTCGTTCATTTTTCAAAATGCTATTTACTTGTGTTCTTTTGATTCTTAATTAAATTATATAATCTCAAAGAACCATTCGACCTAAAAGCTTAAGCTGTTAAGTGAGGTCTTTGAATAAGTTGATATTCTTTAACATGCCCCCTCACACGAAAGCCCATTGGGCTTGAAGTGTGAACAAGCACAGGCCCATCCATACCTTGTGTTGAAACTTATTTAATTACTAACAGGAACCCGTGTGATGCATGAGATTTATTAAGCGAAAGCTAAATAATAGAAGGTCATTTACTAAAATACCCCCTATAGTTTTATTGATTTACTAAAATCTACCCTATAGTTAGCATTTTACTAAAGCACCACTTATAAGTTGCAACGGATTTAATCAATCTTCTATTAGATGACATTGGAAAATGATAGTGTTTGTTTAAATCTTTTGAACCGACTGGCCAAACTAAAAAAATCGACCTAAACTGATACAACTTAAGTGGGTCAGTTTTCACAAAAGGTCAATCGGTTTCAACTAACCAACTCCCTAACTTGACCAAGTTAGTTTGGTTGGCCAAATAGCATACGATCAAAATGAACCAACTCATGAACACTCATAATTTCTACTAAATTAATAGTCTTATCTGTGATAAACAACAATAGTTTAATCTCCAATAATTATTGAAAATTTAGAGCAAAAATACACAATTATTAAAAATATATTGATAATGAAAAAAATACAATAAGTACCAAAAATATATTAATTTAGTTAATAAATAGTATAATCTCACATAATATTTAAATTTTTAATAAATATTAATCAATAATTTATAACAAAAATACAATCATTTAAATTTAAAAATTTCAATAGTAGTAGTTTAATCTCCAATAATTATTGAAAGTTTCCTGTTAAATAACCAAACAAAATAAATTTATACATAATCATTGAAAATACATTTATCACAAAAAATAATAAATAATTCCTAAAATACGATAAATATGAAATTTAGTATATATAATTATATAATAAATACAGATTAAGAGTTTAAAATTAATATTAATAAATATTAATTTTTGAAAGCCTTTTTCTTGAATTATTACCTGATATAAGTGAAATTCGTTATTTACAATAATATGTAAAAATATTAAATTATTATAAATTTCAATATTATGTTATAATTATTTTTCTACTTTTCAGATTTTTTAATTTATTACGTAATTTCTTTATTTTAACTTTTAATAATCTAGTTATGTTAAATATTTTGTCCTTTAAAAAATTACTTATTTAAATACTTAAATAATATGTAAAATATTTAAGTTTTAAATATTACTTTTAATTGAATTGAATTATCCATAAAATCATAAATTATATTAATATTACATAATTTCATTATTAATTTTGTAATATATTAAATTATTCTTAATGTCAATATTATGTTATAATTATTTTTCTACTTTGAAGAATTTTTTAAATTATTATATAATTTCGTTATATTAACTATTTAAAATGTAATTATGATAAATATTTAATTATTTAAATATTTAAATAATCTATAAAATATTTAAACTTTTGACATTTGAATTTTATTTATTTAAAGTTATTACATGTTATTAAATATTTGAAAAACATTTAAATTAGTAATTTGGAAAAACATAATTTAAATTGTTAGTACATAATTTTGTGATATATTTGTAAAAATATAAAAGTATTTTTATATTTTTAATAAATATTTTATAGTTATTATATAATTATGTTAGAATATTTAAATAATTCTTAAATTTTTTAATCCAAATTCTTTAGATAGATATAGATAAAAAGTTGGGGGCGGTGAGGATAAATTGGAATTAGAGATAATTTAGGTGAGAAACTCTCTACTAAATTAGAGATAATTTTGGAGAAAGTGGGGGAGGTAGTTTAGGAGAAATTTTAGGAGAAGAAATTATTAATAGGTTACTAGGAAAGTGCACCTCATTGGTTGTTTCAAAAATGACATGGAATTAAAATATATATAGATTAATTAATATTATTTTTTTGAATGTTATTTTACAAGAATTATTAAGTCATGTAAGTGAAATTGGTTATTTAAAATGTTGCTTATTTATTTAAATAATACCCTTATTTAAATTCTATAACTTTAATTATTTATTGAATTTAACAATCTATAAAATTATAATTTATTCTATTATTACATAATCTCATTATTACTTTTTTAAAAATACTAAATTAATATTAATTTGAATATTATGTTTTATTCTTTCTATTTTATGATTTTTTATTTTATTTTAAGATAATTGGTTATTWAAATATTTATATAAAATTTTTAAAATACTTATTATTTGAATTTAAGAAATTTAGTTATTGAAATATTCAAATAATTAAATATCTTTTATGTAATTATTAAGATATTTTTAGTATTTTATTATTTAAGATATTTAGTTACTGTCATATTTAAATAATATTTTATTTTTTAATGTTAAATTTCCATTATTTGAGTAGCATTTAATTTGAATAATCTAGACAATCATAATTTATATTGTTAGTACATAATTTCATGATGAATTTTGTAAAAATTTAAAACTACTAATAATATGATACTATTAAATCTATTATAATTATTTTTGTGTTTTTAATTTAAAGTTTATACTATTATTACATAATTTAATTATTAATTTTGTGAAAATATTAAATTATTATTATATTGAATATTATGTTGTGATTTTTTATCTTAAGATTTTCTTTATTTTATTGATAATTTCGTTATTTTAATAATTTAAAATATAGTTACATTAAATATTTTGTTATTTAAATATTTAAATAATATATAAAATATTTAGGAATACTCATTATTTGAATTTAAGATATTTAGTTATTAAAATATTGAAATAATTGTTTAGTACAGAATTTTGTGATGAATTGTGTAGAAATATAAAAGTATTAATAATATGAATATTATTAAATCTATTATAATTATTTTTTAATAATTATTTTAAAGTTTATTAGAGATAATTTGGAGAAAATTTTATAATTTAAACTTTATTTAGATAGATATAGATAAAAATAGCAAAGAGGATAAATAGGAATTAGAGACAATTTGGAGAGAAATGCTCTAGTAAATTAAAGATAAGTTAGGATATAAATAGGAATTGGAGATGATTTAGATGAAAGTGGGGGAAGTAGTTTAGGATAAATTGTAGAAGAGGAGATTGTTGGGAACTTATGGGTAAGAGAGAGAGAGAGAGAGAGAGAGATATGCGAGCATTTCATTGGTTCTTTAAAAATGACATGGAATAAAAAATAAAAAAAATTAAAAAAAGGAGAAAATCTCTTGATCGCTTTGTTTTAATATATATACTAGCGGAGACCTATGCGATGCATGGGATTTGTTAAGGAAAGATAAACAATAAAATACGTAAGAGTATACAATTGTTTTATATTTCTAATTTTTTCAATAATGATTAATAATTTATATTTTAAAATACTTTTAATAACTTTTTACAATACAAAAATAACAATAATTTATTCCAACTAAGCTTGTTCATCAAACTGGTGAAACCACCAACTTGACTTGAATTGCTCAATTTCTAATATTTCCGATTGAAATTGGGATCAGTTTTGTTGTGGCTGTTTGTATATTGACCAAAATCGAATGACCCAACCAAAGATATATATATTAATATTTTTATATTTTAAATATAATTTTTTAATACAAAAAAGTGGGGAAATTTGCATATTTCTTAGTCTTAAATATTTTATATCATAAACTTATTTTTTAATAATATTCATGTAATTTTTAAAATTTAAAATTAAATTTTCAATGTAATGTTTTAAACCATGAACAAACCAAAAATCAACCCAAACCAATACAAACCAATTTATTTGGTTTTCACTAATGGTTAATAGATTTTGGGTAGCCAACTCCCTAACATGACCATGTCAATTTGGTTGGCCAAATAGCCTACAACCGAACTAAACTAGGTCGTGATCAATACTCCTAATTTGATTTAAATTAATATTTTAATCTCTAATAAACAAAAGTGGTATAATCTCCAATAATTATTAAAAATTTAGAGCTAAAATGAAAAATAATTGACAATATATTGATAATGAAAATAAACTAAATAAATAGTAAAAATAAAATATTTACAATAATTACAAAAATATTAAAAATACTAAAAAATATAATAATTTAGTTAACAAATATTGTAATCTCAAAAATACAATAAATACATTATGTATAATAAATTAAATTTAAAATGTTAAATAAAAGTAGTTTAATATCCAATCATTAATAAAAATTTTCTATTAAGTAACAAGAAAAATACAGATTTATACATAATTATTGAAAATATGTTTATAAAAATGCTATAAATAATTTCTGAAAATACAAGTGAAATTTTAAAGATTTTAAAATCATTATTAATGAATATTATTTTTTGAAAGTTATTTTTCTAGAACTATTAATTGATATAAGTGACATTGGGTATTTAAAATATTACTTAGCTATTTAAATAATATCCTAATTTAAATTTTATAATTTTAATTATTAATTGAATTTAATAATCTATAAAATTATATTTTATTTTATTATTACATAATTTCATTATTAATTTTATAAAAATCTTAAATTACTATTAATTTTAATATTTTGTTATGATTTTTTAATTTTAATTTCTTAATTTTTTGCATAATTTCGTTATTTAAGTATTTAAAATATAGTTATGTTAAATATTTCATCATCTAAATATTCAGTTATTTAAATATATAAATAATCTATAAAATATTTAAAAATACTCATTATTTGAATCTAATATATTCAGTTATTGATATATTTAAATAATATTTTTATTTTTTAATGTTAAATTTCTATTATTTGAATAACATTTAATCTGAAAAATCATAATTTATATTGTCAGCAAATAATTTGTGATGAATTGTGTAAAAATATAAAATTATTAATAATATGAAATATTATTAAATATATTATAACTACTTTTTGTGTTTTTACGAAATATTTTAAAGTTTATACTAGTATTACATAAATTCATTATTAATTTTGTAAAAATTTTAAATTATTATTAATTTGAATATTATGTTATAATATTCTTATTTTAAGATTTTTCACTTTATTGCAAAACTTCGTTTTTTTAACTATTTAAAAGTACTCGTTATTTCAATTTAAGATTTGGTTATTGGAATATTTAAATAATTAAACATTTTTCGTTGTAATTATTTAGCTATATTTAATATTTTGTTATTGAAATGTTCGAATAATATTTTATTTTTTAGTGTTAATTATTTATTATTTGAATAATCTATAAAATCATAATTTATATTGTTAGTACATAATTTCATGATGAAATTTGTAAAAATATAAAACTATTAATAATATGAATATTATTAAAACTATTACAATTATTTTTTTGTGCTTTTTAATAATTATTTTAAAGTTTATATTATTATTGTGTAATTTCATTATTAATTTTGTGAAAATATTAAATTAATATTTATTTGAATATTATGTTATGATTCTTTTTTCACTGCATAATTTCTTTACTTTAACTATTTAAGGTATAGTTTTGTTAAATGATTTATTATTTAAAATATATAGTTATTTTAATATATAAATAATATATAAAATATTTAAATATATCGATTATTTGAATTGTAGATATTTATTTATTAAAATATTTAATTAATTAAGTATTTTCTATGTAATAATTTAGCTATTTTAATATTTTTTTATTTAATATATTTAGTTATTGAAATATTGAAAATACATTTTATTTTTTAATGTTAAATTTCTATTATTTGAATCACATTTAATTTGAATAATCTGAAAAATCATAGTTTATATTGTTAGTACATAATTTTGTGATGAATTTTGTAGATATATAAAACTATTAATAATATGAATACTATTAAATATATTATAATTATTTTTTATGTTTTTACTAAATATTTTAAAGTTATTATATAATTTGTTAAAATATTTAAATAATTTTTGAAATTTTAATTTAAACTTTCTTTAGATAGAAAGAGATAAAAAGTGGTAAAGATGATAAATAGGAATTAGAGATAATTTGGACAGAAATTCTCTAGTAAATTAGAGATAAGTAAGAGATAAATAGGAATTGGAGATGATTTAGGAGAAAGTGGCAGAGGTAGTTTAGGATAAATTTTAGCCGAAGAGATTGTTGGGGAAGGAGAGCATCTCATTGGTTCTTTAAAAAATTGTATAGAATAAAAAATAAAAATTCAAAAAAAGGAGAAAATTTCTTGACCGCTTTGTTTTAATATATATTGGGGGTAACGAGGATCGAACACTAGACCACTTGATCTAAATGGTTTTGATACCATCTCAAAGAACCATTCAACCTAAAAGCTTAAGCTATTAAGTGAGGTCCTTAAATAGGTAGATATTCTTTAACATATAATGATTCTTTTATCTATAAAACAATGTTAGAATATGTAAAATTGTCCCATCACATTTTGTAAACTTTCCCCCAAGTAGTAAAGCTATTTCCTCACCTAGGAAATGTGCATTATTTATATGTGTAAGTGATATTTAGGAAATTGACTTTCTTGTAAGTTCCACATGAACTCGAGAAATGAACATGGAAAACAGTCAACAGAAACCATAATCACATTGTCTGGATTACCCTCCTTCAAAATTTGGAAACAAATGGGTAGGGGTGATGAAGACACCTATAAAATCTCTACTGATTACTTTTTACACAACTTTGGATTATGTGGCTATTTAAATAGGTGTGGCCACGAGTCAAACTTTTCACGAGCTATTTGAACTTGGCTCGTGAGACTTGCAAATACACACACACATATACACACACACACACACACACACACACACACACACACACACACACACACTAGTAATTAAGTACATGCATTGCACGTGAGAAAATTTTCTTCATATTAATTACTTGAATTTTTGATATATCATAGTTAACATAGAAATTGAAAATTAACAAAAGTGATAATGTGATTAAAAATAAACTTAAATATTTGTTATTCAATTATGGCATCATGGGTTTCTTAGAAAAAGTTGGACCATTGACCCACCATCTAGCTGTTTTTTTGGGGAGGCATTTTACCCAAGTTAAACAGACACCAGTCAGAGATAATAAGGTTAAAACGTGGGAGGCAGTCATCTCAAAAGCCGTAAATTGTCTAGTAGGCATTTACCAAATGTTGCCAAAGAGAAACTTCTTGAAGCTTACATCGTAAGAAAAGAATGAAGAGGACAAGGTGAAAGGGAAGTGCACATGAGGCCTCCAATTCTCTTCCGTTAAGTTTCAAAATCCTATTCTCTCTTGCTTCCATACCCCTTAGAATTTTGTCGTCTTTTATTTAAAAAATTAAAAAGGAAAAAACATGGGCTACTCACAATCGATTAAGTTTCCTTTCTATTAGAAAATCTATAATCACTCCCCTCATCTTTTAACAGAACCAAGGTTTAAAACTTTACAATGTATTGGCTGATAAAAACCTAATAAGAGTATTTTCACAAAAAAAAAAAACAAAATTAATTATCATTTTTTTCCCGTGTTCGAAAGCACTTACATTGTTTCTAACCCCATTTGAAACAAGTGTTTTTTCACCAAACATTAATAATGTGCTTATTTAATAAGTACTTATTTGAAAAGTCTGTTTAAAATAATAAAGCACTCCCAAACACCACCTAAGACATGGAGCGAAGGACTCCGGATCAGCTGCCTACATCTACCCATAACACACTACCTCCTTGAATTGGGAACATCTCCCCTTGCATAATACTATGTAAGAGGATGAGATATTCTCCATGTGTGACTGTGATATGTGGGTAGACGTGAACAGCGTTTGTGTGGACAGATGATCTGGACTCAGAGCGAAGCAGCAAGTTGACACAAAGATATGATACTTTACCATATCCATAATTAGTTGTTTTAGGCTGATTAGATGATGAAATCCAGTAAGGGTTGGATATGGGTTTGGGCCTATGACCTATATTCATTGGGTGATCGTTTTCAGCCTGACCTAACCTAAACTATGCATATATCTATACTATTATAAAGCCGATAGTTGCCTTGTTTTGGTGCAAGTCATAAATGTTAACTTTGATTGTAAAATGTCGATTTGTATTTTTACCATTTACTTAAATATATGCATGATATATACATATATAATGCATACTGTTATATATATGCATGTACATATACATATAAATATTATAATAAAATATATAAATGCATATTATGTATAATATATTATGTTATGCTAAGTACAACACACATACACATATATCTGTACATTATATAAAGTATGTTTGACCCAATCCAACAGGTTATTTCTAGTATATGGATGGACATCCAACTCTGTATATGAATATCATCCTGCCAAGATAACAATGCTAATATTATGTACCTTGTCACGTTGGCCTCACATATCCGCCTCATCCTTATTCACGTGATTCATCTAGTGAATAGTAAGAGAATTTCCTTAATCAATTAGAATATTTTGGAACATTTTGGACTGATCCAATTCAATGTTTGAACCATCGAATCTATTGAAATTGGCTTTAATTTAGATTAGTTCCAATCCAAATTTGGTCCACTGACATCCATATTCATATCTTTTATTAATGGACTGGATATTGATTTAATCCAGCCCAATCCAACATAAATTCATTAAGGATGGGCCAGAAGGAGTCCAATCCAATAAATACTTTCGACTATTAAGTCTAGACTGGTCCAATTCAATTCATTTTATTGGTTTGCCCAATACGTCCAAATTGATTTTGATTTAGACAAAATCCAACCCAAAACCGATCCGGTGACACCCTTGGCTCCGCCCATGGCCTAAGCCTATACTTATTTATTTATTTATCTTTTATTTATTGTATTTTGCAGCAAATGTGCCTTGGAGAACTGTTGATATAAAGCATTTAAGAGAATGTCCAATCTTAGATTGCTCAAACTTAAAAATATAATCCTTACTAGCGGGGACTGGTGCGATGCACCGGATTTGTTAAGTGAAAGCTAAATAATAGAAAGGGTCATTTACTAAAGCACCCCTTATAGTTCCATCGAGTTACTGAAATTTAACCTATAGTTTGTAATTTACTAAAACACTACTTATAATTTTCTATTGATTTAATCAATCTTCTATTAGATGACAGTGGAAAATGACAGTGTCGACCCTAATGTTCATTTAAATAAATTTTATCAAAAGAAAATAAAACTAAATACCATTTTTTCCCTAATAAGACACGAGCAACCTCTCTATTGGCTATATTTGGTCAATTTTGTTTTCTGTACAGAGAAGTGATAAGGGTATTTTTGGAATAAAAAACCATGGCCCTAATGGCAAAAAAAGAAACACTCCTTAGTGAAAGGTTGATTAATTAAATAAGTTGTAAAATATATGACATATTTTATTAAAATGAAAACTATAAGGTAGGTTTAAGTAAATATGCAAAACTCTAAGGTGTGTTATACTAAATGACCCTAATAGAAACACATAAGAGTATACAACTATCTTATATTTTCAAAATTTTTAAATAATTAATAATTATTCATATTTTATATACTACTTTTAATAAATTTTTATAATACAAAATAATAATAATTAATTTTAGTTAGTTTTATTCATTAAATTGATGAAACCGACCAACCCGATCAACATGACCTGGCCATACTGGATCAATTTCGCTTTGGCCATTTGTAAATCGACCAAAATCAGATGTATTGACCATTGATATATATTAATATTTTATATTTTAAATATAATTTCTAATATGAAAAATTGGGAAATTTCCCATACTTCTTAGTCTAAAATGTTTTATATCATAAATTTAATTTTTAAATTTAATATTTAACAATTACACTATAATTTTTAAAATTTAAATTTAATTTTCAAGCTTAAATCTTTTGAACCAACTGACCAAACCAAATAATCGACCCAAACTGGTACAACTTGAGTAGCTCGGTTTTCATAAATGGTCAGTCAATTTCAACTGATCAGGTCAATTTGGTTGGAAAAACAACCTAAAACCGAACCGAACCAACTCATAAACACTCATAATTTCAGATAAATTAATAGTCTCATTTGATAAAATACAATATTTTAATCTTCAATAGTTGTTGAAAATTTATAGAAAAAATACACAATTATTGAAAAAATATATTGATAATGAAAAATACAATAATTGCAAAAACATGATAAGTACTAAAAATATATTAAATTAGTAAATAAATAGCATAATTTCAAATAATAGTATAATCTCAGATAAATATTGATCTATAAGTTATATAAAAAATACAATAAGTACAATAAGCAAAATTTAAAAATTTCAATAATAGTAGTTTAATCTCCAATAATTATTGAAAATTTTCGATAAATAACAAAACAGAAATAAATTTATACATAATTATTGAAAATATATTTATGAAAAAACAATAAATAATTACTGAAATGCAGAATCTATAATTATATAATAAACATATATCAAGAGTTTAAAATTATTATTAATAAATATTAATTTTTTATGAAAGTTATTTTCTTGAATTATTAATTGATATAAGTGAAATTAGTTACTTTCAATATTATGTAAAAATATTACATTATTATTGAATTTATTTAATTATTAATTTTGTAAAATATTAAATTATTATTAATTTCAATCTTATGTTATAATTGTTTTTCTAATTTTCATATATTTTTTGATTTTATTACAAAACTTCTTTATTTTAACTAATTTAAAATCAAATTATGTTAAATATTTTGTTATTTAAAATATTTAGTTACTTAACTACTTAAATAATGTGTAAAATATTAACTATTTATTTAATTTAATAATCTTTAAAATTATAATATATACTATTATTGCATAATTTTATTATTAATTTTGTAAGATATTCAATTATTATTAATTTCAATATTATGCTACAATTATTTTTCTTCTTTTAAGAAGTTTTTAAAATTTATTACATAATTTCGTTATTTTAACAATATAAAATCTAGTTATGTTAAATATTTAGTTATTTAAATATTTAAATAATATTTAAAATATTTAAATTTTTTTTTATTTACTGAATGTAATAATCCATTAAATTATAATTTATACAATTAATACATAATTTCATTGTTAATATTGTAAGATATTAAATTATTATTATTTTCAATATTACGTTATAATTATTTTTCTACTTTTATGATTTTTTAAATTTATTACATATTTTCTTTATTTTAACTATTTAAAATCTAGTTATGTTAAATATTTATTTAAATATTTAAATAATATGTAAAATATTTAAATTTTTTGGTTACTTAAATTTTATTTATTTAAAGCTATTAAATTTATACTGTTTGTTATTCACAATATTTATTTGTTGAAATATTTAAACATGATTTTATTTTTTAATGTTAAGTTTTTATTGTTTGAATAACATTTAAATTAGTAATCCAGAAAAAACTGAATTTAAAATTTTAGTACATAATTTCGTGATATATTTTGTAAAAATATAAAATTAATTTTTGTGTTTTTAATAAATATTTTAGTTATCATAAAGCTATTACATATTACTAAATATTTTGTTACATATTTATTTATATATTTATAATATTTGTTATTTATGATATTTAATAATTGAAATATTTAAATAAGATTTTATTTTCTAATGTTAAGTTTTTATTATTTGAATAACATTTAAATTGATAATCGAGAAAAACATAATTTAAATTGTTATTAGTACATAATTTTGTGATATATTTTGTAAAAATATAAAATTATTTTTATGCGTTTTTAATAAATACTAGCGGGAACCCGTGCGATGCACGGGTTTTGTTAAGAGAAAGCTAAATAATAGAAAGGGTGATTTATTAAAACACTCCTTATAGTTTCATGGATTTACTAAAATTTACGCTCTAGCTTGTATTTTACTAAAACACTACTTATAAATTGCTATGGATTTAATCAATCTTCTGTTAAATGATAGTGGACAATGACAGTGTCCACCCTATTGTTCATTTAAATAAATTTTATCAAAAGAAAATAAAACAAAAAATACCATTTTTGGCCCTAATAAGACACGACCAACCACTCTATTGACTATATTTGGTCAATTTTGTTTTCTATACAAAGAAGTGATAAGGGTATTTTTGGAATAAAAAATCATGGCCCTAATGGCAAAACAAACACTCCTTAATGAAATGTTGATTAAGTAAATAAGTTATAAAATATATGACATATTTTATTAAAATGAAAACTATAAGGTAGGTTTAAGTAAATATGTAAACTCTAAGGTGAGTTCTACTAAATGACCCTAATAGAAACACATAAGAATATAAAACTATTTTATATTTTCAAAATTTTTAAATAAATAATAATTTGATGAAACCGACCAACCCGATCAACTTGACCCAACCATATTGGATCAGTTTCGCTTTGGCCATTTGTAAATTGACCAAAATTGGATGTCTGGACCATTGATAAATATTAATCAATAAGTTATATAAAAAATACAATAAGTACAATAAACAAAATTTAAAAATTTCAATAATAGTAGTTTAATCTCCAATAATTATTAAATTTTTTTGATAAATTACAAAATAAAAATAAATTCATACGTAATTATTGAAAATATATTTATACAAAAAACAATAAATAATTACTGAAATACAATAAATATTAAAATTAGAATATATAATTATATAATAAATATATATCAAGAGTTTAAAATTAATATTAATAAATATTATTTTTTATGAAAGTTATTTTCTCGAATTATTAATTGATATAAATGAAATTAGTTACTCATAATATTATGTAAAAATATTAAATTATTATTAAAGTTATTTAATTATTAATTTTGTAAAATATTAAATTATTATTAATTTCAATATTATGTTCTAAATATTTTTCTAATTTTCATATATTTTTTAAATTTATTACTTAACTTCTTTATTTTAACTAACTTAGAATCTAGTTATGTTAAATAATTTGTTATTTAAAATATTTAGTTACTTAACTAATAAAATAATATGTAAAATATTTAAATTTTTGTTATTTACTGAATTTAATAATCCATTAAATTATAATTTATACTATTAATACATAATTTCATTGTTAATTTATTAATTTTGCAATCATTGGTGAATTGAAGTATTTACAAGTGCTCGATTTACTTTCAACTGCAATGAAACATCTACCATCTTCAATAGGACTCTTGAAGTCTGTAAGTAGGTATGGCTCCAATAAAACAGCTACTGTCTTCAATTGGACTCCTGAAATCTCTTGAATATTTCTTTCTTGAGGAGTGTGTACAATTTGAGAAATTACCAGAGGAATTGGGAGACATGGAGTCTTAACGGAGCTTTACTTAAGAGATAGTTGAACAATAAATACAATATGCTTTACCTTTTGTCAAAATATAAAAAAATTACAAAATAAAAAACCGAGGCATATATAGAAATTCTGCTTGAAAGTAAAAGAAATTTTGGAAGCAAATGCCATGGTTCTTCAAATGACTGTTCAATAATGAACAATAGCTGTTTCAAATTTGTTCGATCGAATACCATCTGATGGATTTTCAAAGTTTGTTTCAATCTCCCTCTCTATTGTTCTATTCTTTTGTTATTATTTGTCATATTGGATTCTGGTTCAGATTTTTAGAATTCTATACTCTTGAATCAGAGTAGGGCGTACTTTGTCTTTCACTTCCGAACAACTTGATAATCTATCACTTACCTCAATTGGTTTTTTTTCAAAGCATTCAATGGTATAAGGAAATCTTCTCTCTCTCTCTAATTTCTTTTGTTTCTTTGGTGATGAGAATACAAACAACAGGTGTGTTTAAGTATTATGTTTCCATTATTTTCTTTCACTTTATACAGTGGAAAATCTTGGATGATCCAATTACTATGACATATTTATCTTTGGCAGAAAAAAATGGAAGAATGCAGAGTACCAGCATTATTGTCCCTTCTCAAAGCAGAAGAGTACAACAAAAACAAGGTGATTTAGAGAATGGAGCCTCTAATTTTGAGCAGATTGGAATGGAGAATGGGTTCTATCACTCCATTTGCTTATTTCCATTACTATGTCACCAGATTTTGTGATGAATATCGAGGAGTGGATAGTATCCAGAGCTGTGGAGTTCATCCTGGCTATAAAAAATTAAGAATAAGAAATCTTTATGGCTATAAAGAAAAACATTTACATAAAATTCAGTAGATACTTGACATGGACTGAAAGTTATTTGTCCATTTGTTTATTTCTTCCTTTACTTGTTTTGTTTCTACAGAGATTAATCCATTGGATCATCACCCATTTGCAATTGCATCTGCTGCAATCTTGACAGCATTTGGTCGGGGATTAACAAGGAAAACAGTGGAGCTGAGGATGTGATGGAGGACCATCTCATCATCTAGGCGACAACTCAAGATAGGAAGCACATGGAGGATAAGGATAATCCCAAGATTCAAGATAATTCAAGATTCAAGATAATTCCAAGAAGACAGGATAACCCATGCATGGATAGACCCAGGGAGATCGGACGGTGGAGATCAAGGCAACATCAAAGAAGACTTCGATCCTAGCTAGAAGATTAGATGTATAGATCAATTACAACTGTTCTTTCCTAGTTACTCTACAATTTTCCAGATGTATTATAAATACTGCTATTTCCCAGTTAATGGACACATTCAAGTTTTCGCCAACTTTTCTCTCTCCTCTAGAGATTCACGTCTAGCTTTGCTACGAAGCTTGTGTTCGCCCGGTGCTTGCATAGCCAGCCCGGTTTAGTGCTTCCACGCTGCGTCAGGTGGTATCAGAGCAGGGAGTTCGTCTAGTCAAATGGCCAACCAAGACGGTAGCAGTCGCAACCCACCCCGTGACGGAGATCAGGGGTTACAAGCTGTTTGGATAGCAATCGAAGAGCAGTGCACAACCACACGTAACATCGAGCAGCAGTTGACAGAGATCACTGGACAACTGCGAACTTTGTTGCGGGAGGATGTTCCAAGGAACCGGGAGAACCCGTACCCAATTGAAGGAGACGACCACGGTAGACCACTTGTCAATCCTGTACCCTGACATCCTGTTCTTGACGATGACAGTGACGATGAGCTAGAATTTGGTGTTGCTCCAGTTATTCCCGGCGACGGCAGAAACGACCGAAATTGGCGCAACCCCGGTAATTTCAATCCCCGTCGGAATAATGATGAATTCAAACTTAAGGTAGATATTCCTACTTTTAGTGGGGATCTAGATATAGAGGGCCTTCTAGATTGGATCACAGAGGTCGACCGTTTCTTCGAGTACATGGAGATCCCGGAAGAACGAAGGGTGAAACTAGTAGCTTTTCGATTAAAGGGAGGCGCATCTGTTTGGTGGGAACAGATGAGAGAGACCCGGATCAGAGAAGGAAGAGGTTCTGTTCGAACCTGGAGGCGCATGAAACAACTAATAAGAGGTAGATTTTTACCCCCTGATTATGAGCAATATATGTTTGAATCATATCAACGATGTGCGCAGGGTTCAAGAAGTGTCAATGAATATATATCTGAATTTCTAAGATTGGTTGAAAGAAATCAGCTATTTGAAAGTGATAACCAGCAGGCAGGCCGTTATCTGAGCGGTTTGAGACCGGCTATCAGAGATAAATTTGTCGTCCAGATGGTTCTTAGTGTGCAGGAAGCAAGGAACATAGCTTTAAAAGCTGAATTAGTGTTCCAAGAGAAGACCCATGGTGATAATTACCGCCGGTACAGTGGGAGCGACAACAGACCAACAACTGTCGACAAGAACAAATCATCCCCAGGAGTACAACCTTCTCACCCGGCAAGTACAGCTAACACCGGTAAGGCCATCATGGGAGGAAATACTCGAGGTAACCCTTCCAACCCTCCTAAACACAGTAATCCCTATGCAAAACCTGCTCCTTTTAAATGCTTTAAGTGCAATGAAGTTGGACATAGGTCCAGTGACTGCCCCAGAAGGAAGGCAATTAACATGGTAGAGAGGGAGGAGGAAAAAGATGTTGAAGAGGAAGTATATTGTGGACCTGATGGGGAGGACGAAGAAGGTCCATATGAACATGAAGAATATACATGTGTTGTAAGAAAATTAATGCTGTCCCAAAGAAGCAAAGATACCATTCAACGACACCAACTGTTTCACACTAGATGTACTATACAGGGTAAATTATTTGATTTAATTGTTGATAGTGGCAGTCAGGAAAATAATATTTGGAGGGATGTCATATAGAAATTGCAACTGCTTCCTGAAAAACATCCAAACCCATACACAATTGGGTGGATCAAGGAAGTCGGCGGCGTACAGGTGGAGGAACGCTGCAAGGTCCCATTCCCCATTGGTAAGTACTCTGATGAGGTATATTGTGATATTGTAGACATGGATGCTTGCCATATTTTGTTAGGAAGGCCTTCGTAGTTTGATACAGATGCAAAACACATGGGTAGGAAGAATATCTACCAACTTGAAAAATATGGTGTATGTTACACCCTATTACCCATGGCTGAAAAGAATTCCCCAAAGGCTCCAAAAACAGATGAGAAAAATTTCCTTACTATTACACATCACCATGCTGAATTTGTAAAAGAATGTAAGGATACCCGTGAGGTACACTTGTTGGTAGTAAAGGGAGAAAGTATGAATGAGACACTGTAGGAAAATAAAATTCCAGTGGAAGTGTAGGGACTACTTGATGAGTTCCATGATGTAGTTCCAGATGAGTTACCGAATGAACTCCCACCCATGCGAGATATACAACATCACATTGATTTTGTTCCTGGTGCTAGTCTCCCTAATCTCCCACATTACAGGATGAGTCCTAAAGAAAATGAAATTTTACGGGAAAAGGTAGAAGAATTGTTGAAAAAGGGGCATATTTAAGTCAGTATGAGTCCTTGTGTAGTATCAGCATTGTTAACACCAAAAAAGGATGGAAGTTGGAGGATGTGTGTCGACAGCAGGGATATTAATAAAATCACTATTGGCTACAAATTCCCCATTCCCAGGCTGGACGACATGCTAGATCAGCTTGATGGAGCTGTAGTATTCTCAAAAATCGATCTCAGGAGTGGATACCATCAGATCAGAATCCGTCCCGAAGACGAATGGAAGACAACCTTCAAGACTAGAGATGGACTGTTCGAATGGTTAGTCATGCCCTTTGGACTAACCAACGCACCCAGCACCTTCATGAGGCTAATGAATCAGGTACTGCGTCCCTTTATTGGTAAATTTGTTGTGGTATATTTTGATGACATTTTGATTTACAGCAAATCTGTCATTGAGCACATTGGACATATCAGGGAGGTATTAAAAGCATTAAGGGAAAACAAATTATATGCTAATTTAAAGAAATGCACTTTCATGAGCGACAATTTGTTGTTCCTGTGATTCATTGTAAGTAAGGATGGAATTAAGGTAGATGAAGAAAAAGTGAAAGCCATTAGGAAGTGGCCGACCCCATCAAATGTCACAGATGTGAGACGCTTCCATGGGTTAGCAACTTTCTACAGGCGATTTATTAAACACTTTAGCAGTATTGTAGCTCCCATCACTGAATGTTTGAAAAAGGGAAAATTTCAATGGGGAAAAGAACAAGAGCAAAGTTTTTCTCTCATAAAAGAAAAATTATGCATTGCTCCTGTCCTTGCCTTACTAAGTTTTGATAAATTATTTGAAGTTGAATGTGATGCCAGTGGAGTTGGCATAGGGTATTGTCCCAAGAAAAGAGACCCATTGCCTTCTTTAGTGAAAAGTTATGTGAATCCCGGAGAAAGTGGTCCACTTTACACCGACCACCAAGCCCTAAAGTATCTCAGTAAGCAAAAATAGTTAAGGAGTGATCTGCATGCAAGATGGTCTGCTTTCCTTGATAAATTTCCATACAAAATTATGTATAAGGCTGGACAGCAAAACACAGTGACTGATGCTCTTAGTAGACGTGTAGCCCTCATCAAGACCCTCAGTATTGAGATTGTGGGTTTTGAGTGCTTAAAAGACCTATACGCCCAGGATGAGGACCCCCAAGAAATATGGACTCCGTCTTCGTAGTGGTTGACAGGTTCTCTAAGATGGCTCACTTCCTCCCATGCAAGAAGACAGCAGATGCACCAGCGACAACCAAGCTATTTTTCAAAGAAATTGTCCGTTTACATGGGGTACCTAAAACCATCACATCAGATCGAGATACGAGGTTCTTAAGTCACTTTTGGATGACCCTGTAGAGGCTATTTGACTCATCATTAAATTTCAGTAGCCCAGCCCATCCGCAGACGGACGAACAGATAGAAGTGGTGAATCGGACCCTTGGTAATTTGATTCGCAGCATCTGTAGGGAAAGACCGAAGCAGTGGGATTTTGCCATAGCACAAGTCGAGTTTGCATACAATAATGCAATCCATAGCTCTACAAGTAGATCTCCATTTTCCATTGTCTATATGAAGGTCCCTAATCATGCACTGGACTTAGTGAAGCTACCCAAAGTACCCGGTCTCAGTACCTCTACAGAACAGCTGGCAGACCAGATCTAGTCCGTCCAAGACGCCGTAAATCAGAAACTGGAGCAAACCAATGCAAAGTACAAGATGGCGACAGACAAGCATCGTCGGCACCAAGTGTTTGACGTCGGTGATGAAGTTATGGTGTTCTTGAGGAAGGAACGGATTCCCGTGGCAAAGTATAACAAGCTGTAGCCTCGGAAGTACGATCCATACAAGATCATAAAGAAAATCAATGACAATGCTTATGTCGTGGACTTACCAGATCATATGGGTATCTCTAAGACATTTAATGTTGCTGACCTTCATCGCTACCTACTAGAGATAACACTTGCATATCCTAGCCACGACTCGGGGTTGAGTTCTTTCCAAGTGGGGGAGAATGATGGAGGACCATCTCATCATCTAGGCGACAACTCATAAGATAGGAAGCACATGCAGGATAAGGATAATCCCAAGATTCAAGATAATTCAAGATTCAAGATAAATCCAAGAAGACAGGATAACCCATGCATGGATAGACCCAGGGAGATCAGACGGTGGAGATCAAGGCAACATCAAAGAAGACTTCGATCCTAGCTAGAAGATTAGATGTTTAGATCAATTACAACTCTTCTTTCCTAGTTACTCTACAATTTTCTAGATGTATTATAAATACTGCTATTTCCTAGTTGATGGACACATTCAAGTTTTCGCCAACTTTTCTCTCTCCTCTAGAGATTCACATCTAGCTTCGCTACGAAGCTTGTGTTCGCCCGATGCTTGCATAGCCAGCCCGGTTTAGTGCTTCCACGCTGCGTCAGGATGGGTTGTAATTTATCATGTAGATGTTTAAAAAAAATGAATCAGTTTCCATATCCCTGCTTCATTAGTTTTGTTACAATTAATAAAGAGAGAATTTTGATCAATGTTTCCTTACAAGAACATGTTATCTCCTGCTGATATTTTTCTGGAGGGTTATGGCCCCAGTACCGGAAAGCAGTTAAGCGGCAAGGATGCCACCCTGATTCTGTTGTTGACACTCAAAGGGGATCATGTGTTTAGAGCTTAGTAAGAGGGCAGAGCAGCATCGTTGGTGATTCCCCAGGCCATGATTTGGGCAACATGGTTTGTAATAAGTTGATAGGTTTTTTAGGAGAAAAAGAATTATGTAGATGTAATTAATCTTTCTGTTGGTTTGACCAGGGACTGGCTCTCTCACCATCATCCAAGCCTTATCCCAACTATTTGGGTCGGCTACATGAACTCCTATTTCGCCAGTCTGTTCTGTTCTGTCAGGAACTGGCTCTCTGCAAGCAGAACTTTTAGAGAAATCAGTCACACTTTTCTGTGTATAGGTTTTCTTGGTTCTTCCTGATCTTGCTGATGAATGTGCAAAAACTTTTTATACAAGGGGGTTCGTATTTTGAACAGTTAATACAATACTGTAGCCCTTTCAACAAATTATAGTAAGAAAAGCAATACTTGTGTCATTAGCTAAATGATTTGTATTGCACCAAAAGCTCACGGAGGCAAGAAGTTGGGACCCAAAAATGGTGGACTGATGGTCAACATTTAAGATTTTAAAGGGCTCTTTGGTAAAAAATTAATATGAGAACAATATAGGCCAATGTCTCTCAATCATGGGTCCAGTGGCCTCAAATTCAAAAGAGAAAAAACAAGGGTTGTGGTCTGTGGTGATGCCCTAAAAAACTTGTAGTAGGGTCTATTGGTCTCAAATTCAAAAAGTGGACAGTAAGTAGTGATCGATGGAAAGAGTTTCCTTTTGTTTTTCACTTTGTTGTTGTTTCCTTCCATCCAACATCCAACAGAGATCTTCATTCCAACCGTGAGATGACTGACTCCTGCTAATGAATCTGAAATCCTTCATTAATCCTGCAACGAAAATTGAAAATCAAAATAGAGAACTTTCTCATTACTTTCTGAGTCGACATGGGTTAGGACCATGGGACTTTGATCATAGAGCCAGATTGATAGAATCTCAGATAGACAGACAGTGTTCTAATTCAATTCCTGAGTGTGACCCCATTGTGTCAGTATTCTTCCTTGGGTGAAGCTTCTATACATAGCTTTTCGGAATTTATCTTGTTGTTACTGTGAGATTCTTCTTTGCGGGCACGGTTTTTTGTAATTCTTCTTACCTCCTTTACAACCTCCTCACAGTTTCTGTGTTGCTACCAGGGTCCCCAAATGGTCAAAGAAGGAAAGAAAGACAGAATATTTGGAAATTTCATGGAATCAACCAATGCACAAGCAGCCACTAATCAGTAATCACTGTATCTCATTTTTTTGCCTGTTTAGGAGAGCTGAAGTGTGGAAGCTTCTGGCTTTCCGAGGAGGGCCCCACACGGACATATCAAGCTACTCTTAAAGCCACAAAACAGTAATACCACAGAAGCTAGCTCCTCGCCATGGCCATGGCCAGGAGCAAGTCAACAATATATTTTTTTATCGATTGCTTCTACCGTGTCGGAATATTATAATCTTTTTTTTTTTTTTTTTGGCGCCAATGAGTGATGAATTAATAGATATGACAATTTGATGGGCCCAGATGCTAATAATTGCTTTTTGCCAGCCGCTTTATCTGTTTCAGATGAGCGACAACACTCGAGCTGTCTTCTCTTCAAGCCAACGACTTGACTCTGATGAGTGGTGACTTCCAGTTTTGAATTGATCTATTCAACGGCGGAAGCCAGAGGAATATACATATATATATAACAATGGAGATCCACGCAGCTTCTTGAGAGCAAGAACAAGAGAATAGAGGAAGGGCTTCCTGAAAGCATGAAAATAGAGAGACAGCTTTGTGAAGCAGCACTGCAGGGGAATGCAAAATCTTTGTCTGGTTTGCTTGAAAAAGACAGTCTAATTCTTGATAGAGTGATTGTGGGTTGTATCAGGGAGTCTCCTTTGCACACAGCAGCAACGCTCGGTCACGTTGATTTTGCTAAATTACTCTTGAGCTGCAAGCCTGAACTTGCTGGCCTCAAAGACCCACGAGGACATACTCCGCTTCACTTGGCATCAGAAAGAGGGCACCTTGAAATCGTGAAAGCTTTGCTAGATCAAGATTCTGGCCCTGGACTCTGCCTTGCTCGCGATGCAGATGGAATGATTCCTCTCTATCTAGCAGCAATTGAAGGCCAAGTGGATGTCATTAAAGAGCTGGTTAAGAAGAAACCTGGAACAGTTCTTGAACTTGTGAGTCGTGGTGAGACCATTCTACACCTCTGTGTTAAGCATGGGCGTTTGAATGTGTTGCAGCTGCTGCTGGGTTTAATGGGTAACTCCGATAAGTATGTAAACGTCGGGGATGCTGATGGCAATACTGTCCTGCATCTCGCCGTAGCAGACAAGCAGGTTGAGGTAAGATCTTATTCATGGCTTCTAATTATCACAGTTTTGTGTTTTGTATAGAGATTCCTGTAAGAGCAATTAGGAATAGAAGGGATTGATTCTGATTTTGGGAGGAGATGCAATTGGAATTGGTCTCAAATTTCCAATTCTAAGCCTGGAATTAAACAAGTCGTAGAACAAAATATAGGCCAAAACCAATGCTTGAGGAGAGGAACGTTTTTTTCCCCCAATTTCCGTTTTTGCTCCAGCATCTTTCCTTTCTTTTTTTTTTCAATTTCCCCTTTTGCTCCGGCATGTCCTTTGCCTGTTTTTCTTTTTTTTTTTTTTTCCAATTTCCCGTTTTACTCAGGCATGTCACTGCTACACACTTGTCGTCTGTAACTTTCTGTTTCTCTTTCTTGACCTGGTTCTTGTTCTGTGCAACTTCCGGCCATCTACAGCGCTGCATATCCATGTTGCCGACGATCTAACGTTTTTGGTCCTTTGGTTTCTTGGTGACGGTGGAAAATTCCTCTCGATTGTTCTTTACAATAGTTACAAAAATTTTTTTCACACCTCTGAACTATTTGACAAAATGCCGTTAAGAAGTCTATTCAATTGCAGTTCAACCTTGTAATTAATCCGAACAATAACATTTCGGGGTTCCTGTATCTAATTCATTCCAATTCCAAGCAAATCAGACAAAATAATATTTAGGTTTTCTTTTTTCGCGTCTAATGCCTAACCCAGCCTGGGCGGGCTCCTGTAGCGCCAGCTGTTTCCGGAATTCCGGGCATCAATGCTAAGCCCATCCTGGGCCCAACCCCATTCCGGCATCATAAAATAGGGCGATTGAACGAATGGGATTTCCACAACCCCAGCTTCTTCATCAGTGGCGTCCTCTTCCAAGATGCTAAGCCCATTTCGTCCCAGCCCATGATATATCACTACTAACAACTTAACACGTAAGCGCACATGACCGATTGCCTATGGTAAATGAATCACGGGCCTAGCCCATGATCATCCCCCAGTTACTGTGGCCTGTGGGTAGGGTCTTTGCACCAAGGAATGTAGAATGCCACCAATGTCTCAGTGATTCGGCTTAATTGGGTAGCCTGTCCCAACCCCTACCCTAAACGGGATAGGGTTTTAGCCCAATTGTACCAAATGTCAATTCTTTTTGTTCCAGACTCTGACGTATCATATAGTTTAATTTCTGGACTAAAACGTGTTGCTTTAACTGCGCAGATCATCAAATTTTTGCTTAACAACACAGAAATAAAAATTGATTCTGTGAATAAAAACTCCTTCACAGCGCATGATGTTTTAACACAAAGTCCAAAGGACAACTCCAAAGACGAGGACATCAAAAAGGCTCTGCAAAGTCGAGATGAAGACCCGGCACAGGCCGGCACAACCACACAAGTCCAAGCCCCCGCCCTAGCTGGGCAAGGTCGAGCCATCACAGAACCATCATCACCACCACCACCAGGCGGCTATATGATGACCATACAAGGCCAGCACAATCCCTTCCAAGTTGTACCAAATGGAACCATCTCAGAGCCCAGAGATACGGCCACCCTAGACCAAGTCCGCACGGTACAGGAAAAAGAGGACAGAAGGGACAAGAGAAACTGGATGGAGAAGAAGAGAGAAACGTTAATGGTGGTGGCAGTACTGATCGCCACCATGGCTTTTCAAGTGGCAGTAAATCCTCCAGGTGGTGTGTGGCAAGATGACAGTCCAGGGGATCCTCTCACCAATCCAAGTTGGCATAAAGCAGGCAAGGCCATACTAGCCTATAAGAACGGAACAAATTTCCGGCGACTATTCCGTTTCAACACAACAGGCTTTGTTGCCTCTCTGAGCATAATCCTATTGCTGGTAAGCGGGTTACCATGGAGGAATAGGCCGTTTATGTGGATTCTGATGGTGGCGTTGTGGGTGGCGATCACATCCATGGCCTTTACTTACCTGTTTTCGTTATTGGCCTTGACCCCGAAGCATGTGTTGCGAAAAATGGATAACCAACTGTCCGTGGCAATCGCTGCTTGGTCGATTGTGATGACATTGCTTCTCTTGGGCCACACTGTTCGGCTCATCCTTTTACGGTTTAATGTGGACATGGCTAAATTATCCAAGAAACTGATTCCAACACGGCTGAAAAATTTTGCAACGCCTCAGAAAAGGAATAGCAACGATGCTTCTGCTTGATAATGAAGCCTAAGAAAAGAAGAAAGGTTTATATATGTATTTTTGTATAATTGTTTATCTAGGAAGTTGATTGAGTGTATGTAGTTGAGTGGAGCTCTGGTTCAGATTTTTTTTTTTTTGGTTTTATTTTTGGGCTTCATGGGGGCTGATGTTTTATTAATTGGCTTGTCTTGAGGTCAAAACCACATCAAACATTAGCCATTCGGTTGTGCTTCCTCCCAAATGAAGAAATCCTTTTGCTTTTGTTCGTTTTCATGTTCTGAAATATAATCATAAGTAAGATTTTGGGGGTGTTCATTTTTTGGATTTTGAAAGGGGGAAAGTTAGTCAATATGATTTTGTTTTTATTAAGCAAGAATCCCATGTTTGTTTTCAGATTTATGTGGGAATTTTTTAGGTATTACCCATCTCCTAGGTAGGTAGATAACTTTATAAATAACTTTAACATATAGGGGAAGTTGCCAACATTTGAATGGGGCAAAAATGCCCTTTTTAATAATGAATTTTTATGATTAAAATGGTCATTGTCTTATTTACATGAGAAATAAAAGAACATGGATAAATACATGGAAAAACTTACCCAGATGCCTGCACTTACCAAAAAACCAAAAAACGAAGGTGGCCTTTATGCAGTCTAGTTTTTCATGAATTTTACTGCTGAACCAGTGCCGATGTCTTGAGGTTTTCTCATCATGCTCAAGTGATTAAGCTGAATAAGTAACTGTCCTGCCACGAACATCTAATACCATGTCCTTCTGATTTTCATTCATTTTTTGGTGGTGAATGAGCAAAAGTCTTTACTGTTTTGAATCCATGATCTTGATTTTTCATGTGTAAAATGGGTTCTAGGTTAATAAAAACAATTTCCGAGAAGCAAATCCCAACCGATTCCTGGTTATAATTCCATACATGTTCGTTCTTTTCGTTACAATCTTTTATATTAATACCCCATCAGATGAGAGCTGAGATTGATTATTGCAGTCTTTTATATTGTCCTTCATTTCCTTTCATGTGGATTGGGCTGCAGCGGTAGAGCTCCATGAAAGGGAAAGAAGAAGAAGGGTACTTTTGAACTTCAGCCCCAGTTACCGAAGCAATTTCCTTCCATAGGAGTAGGAACCATTTGCAAGAGAAAATCAAATTAATATATTATCTTTTGGTATTGATCATACGAGAGCGTGCCGCAGTCAACCATATCCTCAGCAAACTCTACCGTGTTCGTTTATCAGTAGCCTGAAATTTTGACTCCTGTATGTCGATATGCGTTTGATTTTCAGATTTTTGTAGTTGTAGTTGTAGAGAATCAGATCACGCCATATATTTTATTCAGAAGCAGTCAGTAAATGGGACTGAACTTTGGAGTGGAGGGAAATTAGAAATTTCGCTCAGCGTCCCGGAGACTAATTAGTAATTGCATATAATATTGGCAAAACCAGCCTGTTCAGTTGACCTGTTTCTATTAAAATATGCAAGTTTGATGTCAGCCGTTTTTCTATGTTTCAGGGCGAAGTACTTACTCTTGAGCTGGCATCTCTTTTTCTTTAACCATTGTCGCATGCGACTTCAGTTTTGGCCATCCTTTTCCATGACTTCACCCAATAATTTGACTGTGGTGATGAGCGGCTTAGCAGTTGACTTTTGAGTCTTGAATCGATTCACTTAACAGAGAGCAATTAATGGAGATACAGAGCTTCTTGAGAAAAAGAGCAAGAGAAAGAGCAACAGAATGGAGGAAGGGGTTCTTCAAAGCATGGAAATGGAGAGACAGCTTCGTGAAGCAGCATTGCAAGGGAATGCAGAGTCTTTGTCCGATTTACTTGTAAAAGACGATCTAGTTCTTGATAGTGGTTGTGGGTTGCATCAAAGAGTCTCCTTTGCACATAGCAGTAACGCTCGGTCACGTTGATTTTGCTAAACTGCTCTTGAGCCGCAAGCCTGAACTCGCTCGCCTCAAAGACCCACTTGGACATACTCCGCTTCACATTGCATCAGCAGCAGGGCACGTTGAAATCGTGAAAGCTTTGCTGGATCAAGATTCTGGCCCAGGCCTCTGCCTTGCTCGCGATGCAGATGGAATGATTCCCCTCCATCTAGCAGCAATTGAAGGCCAAGTGGAAGTAATTAAAGAGCTGGTCAAGAAGAAACCAGGAACGATTCATGAACTTGTGGGTCTTGGTGAGACCACTCTGCACCTCTGTGTCAAGCATGGGCGCTTGAATGTGTTGGAGCAGCTGCTGGATTTAATGAGTTTACCCCAATAATTTTGTAAACGTCCGGGATGCTGATGGCAATACTGCTGTCCTACATCTTGCTGTAGCCGACAAGCAGGTTGAGGTAAGATCTTATTCATTGCTTTCAATTATCACAGTTTTTGACTTTTGTATAGGTAAGATCAATTAGGAATAGAAGAAACTGATTTGGATTTTGGGGTGGGCTTACAATTGGTATTGCTCCCAAATTACCAATTCCAAGCCTGGAATTTGTATAGGTTGTTAGACAGTTTTGTATGCCCTTAGCTTCAATCGGAATGATGTACTTTATAAGTTTATTGTAAATGAATAAAGATACATATTTGATTCATGTTCCCTTGGTATGTTTCTGTGCAATACCCTTAAACTGGACACTTAATGAGACTCGTGTTAGTTTAGAATGTTCACAGCCAGTGGGTCGGTCTGGGGAGACCTAT
>NW_010729106.1:4488226-4536044 GCF_000365185.1 Nelumbo nucifera | reverse complement strand
GCCGACTGACATAGGCGCCGACCTGACAACCTGGCCCAGGCGCCGACCTGGCCGCCTAACACAAGCGCCAGCCTGACGACCTCGAGGAGTTCACCACCGTACCCCGGTTCTGACGGGATGTGATGAGTCTTACCGTTTGGAGGCTTTTCACCCACCTAACCCGCGAGGACTCCGGTATATAAAGACCTCACCCCCCAAAGGGGAGGGAAATGGAAAAAATAGAGGTAATCCCTACTCTCTAGCTCTCTCATTTCTCCAATATCATCTTCAATCTCTCTACAATCAGAGTGCTAATTTAAGTGTCGGAGAGTCCCCGCCGGGAAAATACCCCCGGGTCCTCTGATTCAGTTCTCGCAGGTCCCTCAACTCCCACTGCCTACAAAGGAAAGATCATCTCATGCAGAGGGCAGTCGGGTTGCGCTGCACCAGGGAGCTCCACCATTCTCTGAGTCACAGGCCGCCTAGGAGTAGGGAGCTCGCCACCAGGTAGCTCTCCACCACGCAGTTCACCACTAGGCAGCTTGCCACCAGGCAGTTCACCACCAGGGAGCTCACCACCAAGCAGTTCGCCACCAGGGAGCTCGCCACCGGGCAGTTCTCCACCAGGGAGTTTGCCACCAAGCAGTTCGTCATCAAGTAGCTCTCCACCAGGCAGATCGCCACCAGGCAGTTAGCCACCAGGCAGCTCACCACCAGGCAGTTCGCCACCAAGGAGCTTACCACCAAGCAGTTCGCCACCAGGGAGCTCGCCACCGGGGAGTTTGCCACCAAGCAGTTTGTCACCAAGTAGCTCTCCACCAGGGAGCTCGCCACCAGGCAGTTCTCCACCAGGGAGTTCGCCACCAAGTAGCTCATCACCAAGGCATGTCACCACCGGGTCAAATAACTAGGTACTTAGCCAAAAAAATTTATACATCACAAAAAATGGTACGTGACCAGAAACGGTTACATCAGTGGTGGCAGTACTGATCGCCACCATGGCTTTTCAAGTGGCAGTAAACCCTCCAGGTGGTGTGTGGCAAGATGACGTTCCAGGCGATCCTCTCAACACCAATCCAAACTCACATAAAGCAGGCATGGCCATACCTAGCCTACAAGAATGGAGCAAAATTCCGTAGGCTATTTCGTTGCAACACGACAAGCTTTGCTGCCTCCCTAAGCATAATCTTATTACTGGTAAGCGGATTGCCAAGGAGGAATAGGGCGTCTATGCGGCTCCTGATGGCGGCATTGTGGGTGGCGATCACAGCCATGGCCTTAACTTACCTGTTTATACTACTGGCCTTGACACCAAATCATGTTTTGCAGAAAATGGATCAGCAACTCATAACGGCAACCGCTTCCTGGTTGGGCGTGATAGCACTAATCGTCTTCGGCCACAGTATCCGGCTGATCCTAATATGGTTGCGTAATTTTGCAAGGCGTCAGAGAAGGAATCACAACGACGATGCTTGATAATATATAGTCTAATTAAAAAACAGAAATTAATTGTACCACTTCTGTCATTGTCTCTGTCTTTGTTTTTGCAATTTCTTATTGCTCTGTTTTATAATTAAGGTTCAAGTTTAGGTCTCCTCCATCCCCTGAACAACATGTTCATTAAAAGACAAAAGTAACAATTAATTAGGTTTTGTTCAAAAAGATAATTAGGTAGGAATCCTGGTCTATTGTAGTCTACCGGGCTGTTAATTAAACAAAAGATTTTAGATGTGAGGATTGATACTTGTTAATGTTTGGCTGCTTTGGGTTTCTTTAAGCTTTATTGGACATGGGTGTTTCCAGTTTCCCATTTTTTCATTGCTAAATGGCAAGATATTTAAAATAAATGGTCTAATGGTCTTTCAAAATCCCGGCCGAAAGAATTTCTGTAATAACTCTTACCAAAGATGCCGCCTATATATACATTTATCAAAATTTACAAGACAGTTGAATTTGAAAGAAAATAACAGAAATTAATACAAAAGTGAGGGAAAGTTGTTCAAAATTTCTGTTTGTACCTATCTTATTTTCCGTTAGACCAAACGCAGCCCAAGGTACCCATAATCCCTATCACCACATCTTATGAGGGACGATTAATTTATACTAGTAAGTACTAGTGTCTAGGAAGACCATCATCACTGTAGAAGACTACTTTCATCAAATAAAAATTTGTAGTATGAATTAATTGGATGAAGGGACGATTAATTTGTAGTATGAATTTATTGGATGTAGTTGACTTGTCCTTTCACGCTTCCACATTACTAGTTACTAAGGCTCAGTTTGGGGATTATAAATACAAATATCTACATTGTAAATACATATAAAATACAAGGTTTTATATTCTACATATTTATATTTGCATTTTTTCTAGGAGTATAACTATAAATATGTATTTAGGCTCAGTTTCAAAGAAGTACAAATACAAATATGTAGAGTGTTAAATAAAACCTTGTATTTTATATTATTTTGCTTGTGTTTGTAGTGTACATATTTGTATTTGTACTCTTTCTAAACTGAGTCAGGCTGTCTTTGATCGCAACATAAATAAATTTGCAGTGATGCAAAATTATGGAAATGCAAATGATTTGAGTGTAAATTCATACCTATTTGTATTTCAAATTTTAGCTTATTTTCTTTGATTGCAGTGCAAATAAAGTAAATCAAGATATGAAGTAGAACAAAGTAAAACCCAAAACAAAATTAAACCAGAGTTTGCATTTAACTGCATCCAATCACAGCCTAAAGAATAAATCAGTTTTGCACGTATTAATCAAAATAAAAAACCCACTTTTGAAAAGAGGGAAGAAATTTTTCCTTACATTCGGTGGACCTATTATACATTCATTGATGAAATTGCTTTACTAGAAGGCACTGATCTTATACTACTTCTACCTGCAACGTATCATTACTAACACAATTTTCTACAGTATAATTGAAATGAAGGAGATACAATATATGGCCGGCCAAGACCTCACCCCGGCCTATGACTTCGTCTATGGCAATGTGGTAGACAACAAATACACCATCGATCAACATCAAGTATATCGTCCAAGATTTCCCATATGTCCTCCCCGCCATGAAAAACATCCAGGGAGCAGTAGAGGAAGCTGGTTTACAAGACAGAGTGAAGGTGACTACAGCCACTTACACAGCAGCCCTTGCCATGCTAATACCTACCCTCCTTCGGCCTCTGTCTTCAGAGATGAAATCAGGCCATACCTGCAGCCCCTTAGTAGCTTCTTAGCACATAATAATTGGGTTGTGCTTACATTCACACTTACTTCAGTTAAATGCTCTACTCACATAATATTAGGCGTGATTATGCTGTGTTCACTGCACCATTCTTCGTGGAAGAAGATGGTAATCTCAAATACCAAAACCTTTTTGATGCCATGTTGGGTTCTGTGTATGCTGCTATTGAGAAGATCAGCGGGTCCTCTGTGAGGATTGTTGTGTCCGAAACAGGTTGGCCGAATGTGGCTGATTTTGTATCAACCACGGAAAATGCACAGGATTATTTGAATGGGTTGATCAAACATGTGAAAGGATCAGAAACTCCCAGAAAACCCAATTGGCCTATTGAGACTTACATATTTGCAATGTTCGATTGGAATGCCAAGGATGGACCAAAACTCGAGAGACACTAGGGGCTATTCTATCCAAATCAACAACCTAAGTACCAACTCAATTTTAAATTAGTGTGTCATGAGCTGATGTTTTGACTTGGATTGTGATGAATTTGTAATTCAATTGTAATGTGAAAATAAGTGCTAGTACTCTTTTTATAAACTTATGATATTCGACCCAAATCCTTACTGCAATGTTAGATTCAGTGTTTTCGAATCGTTGTAGACCTGGAGGGTGGGGCCATTCGGCCCAGGAGCCATCAAGTCAACCGGTTTCATTTCACTCTTAACCCGGTCTTTGTAAAAAACTAATGGTTCAATTAGGGATGGTCAAATTGTTGATCTCTTTGACCCATTCAATAATTTTGACCATTTTTTTGTTCTAATTATTTTTTAATATTTTTTTATAGCTTATAATGAGCTATCAATTCAAACCAAAGATCAAATCACTGACCCAAAAACTGGTGGTAGAACGATTCCAGTCCCTGATCGGTTTTGAAAACCTTGATTAGATCAGAAGACCCTAGAAATAGAGTCGCCCATTCACTAAATTCATGACCTACCAATTTAAAATATAAAAAAATAAAATAAAAATTAAAATAGTATTAGCTTTCTACTTTGTACTTCCATCGGTTCAACTTGGTTTTGCAACTGCAGGTCAAAGCTAGCCATTGCTGATTCGAATGAAGGTTGTGATGATATAATATGAAAATTCAGGAACTCTTGCTAAGTTTGGACATGGGGCCCAAACTTCTTCAACAGCCCAAAGTGGAGGCAATTTTCTACCACAACTAGAATTGCTAATAATCAAGAAAGATTAAGGCTATGTTTGGCTTGAAGGAGAGGTAGGGAAAGGAGTAATTCTAGTGTATTCCTCAATATTTTGGATTCTATTTATAGACTCTTTTATGACTGTTGAGTTTGTTCCAATCATGGTTTTTAAAACCGAACCAGTCAGGGGTCCGATTACCGATTCAAACGATTGGCCCATTCTGACAAAAAAATTAAAAAATATTAAATAAATTGAAAAACAGCCAAAACTGTTCAAATGGTTAACTAGCTGGTTCAGCAGTTTGCTGACCAAAATCAACGGTTTTGGGAAAAAAGCGGTTTTGGGGTAAAACGGAACCGGTTAGGTGACTAGTTCCCAATTTTTCCAGTCTGACCGTCCAGTCCGGTTCAGTTTTGAAAACCATGGTTCGAATGGATAAGAACTACCCACAAATCTCTCTAAACAGTTGGGATTAGCCTCCAATGGGATGAGACACTTGTCCCTGGTTGTTGAGACATGTTCTCAACCAACAACTACTATAGTGGACCAAACTTAAAAGAGATAAGTCAAAACAAATTTTATTTTATAGGAAAATAATAAATAATAATAATAATTGAAAAGAGGTATTGATTGTGTGTGCATGCTGGTCCACATAGAGCAAATACTCCACCGATTGTCTGATTCATGTTGGCCTACGGATAGTCCTACATGTCGAGGATGATATATATCAAGGGCCATAGGCCATTCAGTCCAACATCAAAGAGAATAGAGAGGACTCTGTAATTACATTACATCCTCAAAGGAAGCACCCGATTCATCTCTCTCTCCTATGATCAGTGGTTTTTGTAAAGCATCACCATTAAGGAATTCAACATAGCTTTTGAGTTAGAATTTTCAGATTTGTATTGCCACGGGTTAGCATTTCTTTGGCGATTTCTCTAGAAAAAAACAACGGCTATAGGGTATGGTTTTCAAAACCGGACTGGAAAAACCGTGAACTGGCTACCTAATCAGTTCTGTTTTCCCCCAAAATCGTTGATTTTGGTCAACAAACCATTGAACCAGCCAGTTAATTGTTCGAACCATTCAAATGGCTTTGACCGTTTTTTAATTTTTTAAATTTTTTGTCAAAACGGGCCGATCATTCGAGTCGAATAATCAGACCATTCGAACCGATAACCGAACCCCTGACTGGTTCGGTCACCAGTTCAGTTTTAAAAACCATGCTATAGGGTAAGGCTTGGATGTCTAGTTTGGTTTCATTACGGGAGTTTTGCTCTTTGAGTTTGTTCCTTTGTTGGAAGAAGAAGTTCCTCCTTGTTGGTGTTTCTAGAGTTCTTGTTGGTTTCATGTGTATTGTTTACACATGGTTTAGTGTTTTAAATACAAATAAAAATTTTAATCACAACAATTAAGTGGGAGAATATATATAAAGGATTTTAAGTTATTTCTATTAAACAGTTGAACTTAAAAGCTTCATTGAGATGGTTATTAGAACCAATTTGATCAAATGGTTTAGTGTTTAATTTTCGTTATCCCATGCTATAATTAATTAAATTTCAGCACAAGTTTAAATTGAAGAAACCTATACTTGTCCACCCTTAAAGTCTAATGGATTTTAGTGTGAGTGGGCATCTATATAAATATATATTTTCTTTATTGGAAAACAGACAAATATTCTTCTTTCCCAACTACCCTGATCATCAAGGGTGCTGATGTTCAAACTCGAACAAGAAGGCAACCAGAAAACCTGGTTAGAAAGGACTAGTTCATGCTCTTGACGTCGTCGTCGTCACTTATTGACTAGCAACAGCGTGGCCACGAGCTTGACCCCTGGCTACGTTCAGTAGTGCTTAAAATAGTCTTTGGTTTGTCAAGTGGGGAAGTGTTGCATTACCATAGAAACATGGCATTTTGGCAATTGGCATCCAACAAAATTGCACGCCCTCTATTTGAATGGACTACTACCACTTACAGTTAAGGTTTAAAATTTTGTATCGTATCATTAAAAAATACATATGGGATATCCATGAAAATCAGATGAATCGTATATGTATTGAATATCGGATTCATATCGAGAGTGTATCGGGGTGTATTGGGGGGTGTATTAAGGCGTATTGGGGCATATCGGGGCATATCAGTAGCGTATCAATAAAAAAAATACGGCTAAAAACTGAAATAAAAAATAAAGGGAAAAAACAAGTTTCTTTTCCTTGAAATAAGCCTTCTTTCACCTCCAAATCTATACTACCAATAAAAGAACGAATGCCCCATTTTCTGGAATTTTCATTAGACATTTTTTACCCATTATCTAAGTAGCATAAAGAGGGTATATATGTCCTTTACTCTCACTCCAAAAACTAGTCACTTTTAACAGTTAAGAAACTGTCCATTTATAATTGTTCTAAAATTGCCCATGAATTGTAAATAGTTTTGTCTTAGAGATACTGTTATGTGGAAATACACGTACACATTTACTAGTAACTCTAAAACTCCAAACCTCATTCCTAGAGTGATAGATTTGTAAAAAATTGCAAGAAACAAGTATTAATATCTTATGATTTTATTATTAAAAATGTTTAAATTTATGTTGATCTATATTTCTTACATTCAAAATTACAATTTTTTTTGTGTTATCAGTAGATGTATGGAAATTTCATGAAGATATTTGGGGAAAATATAAGTTAACAAAAAATTTGAAAATATAATTTTTTCCTTTGCCTATAAACACTGAATATGTTTTAGATATATGGATTTATCTATCATATCCATAGTGCATATGAAATTTCTTCTTCAAAATTTTTTATGTTTTTAGAATTAAAAAATAAATAATAAGTAATTATATTTTATCATTTAATCACAACAATTGAATATATTATAATTCTATGGATGATCTATCATATCCATAGACCAATTGAAATTTCTTCTTTAATATTTTTTATATTTTTAGAATTAAAAAATAAATAAATAAATCATTATATTTTATCATTTGATCACAACAATTGAATATATTATAATTCTATGGATGATCTATCATATCCACAAAGCAATTGACATTTCTTCTTTAATAATTATTTTTTGAATATATTTTATAATGCTTATTTGTTTTTATAATTTTTGGAAATAAATAATAAATAATAATTATTTAAATAATGAATAGTTATTAATTATATTTTCACTTAGAAGTTGTGACAATGCATATTTTATGGTTGGATAGGAGAGTTGGGTTTTTACCATCCCGTTAAACATTAAAACTTAAGAATTATAATTTATAAATTATAGTTAAGCATAAGATTTTTATTGATATTATAATTAACTACAATATATTTTTTCATAAAACCATTAGCATATATTAATTTAATGCTTTTGCATCTCATTGAGGTCTTATATTTAGTGTTGTTGATGTACTTTTATGATTTACTAAAGTATTTATAGTGTTTCTAAACGTATTTATGCGTATCTTAGTTTTTCCCCGATAAAAATGTATATCCAAGGCGTATCCCGATACATCTCTTAAAATTATCTTTCTAATACACTAGACATTTTTGATACTTTGAACCTTACTTATAGTTCAAAAAGTAAATCAAAACCACATTAATTAATCTTTTATATATAAAATATAGTTGATCCAAATCTTCTATAGGACACATGGAGATCCAAGAGAGAGCATCTCATTGTATTAACCCTATTTACATTTTGTTAGTAATATGTGCTAAAAGACGGCTTGATAGATGCAATATGGAACCTTAAAGGGGTGCCCGCTGCGATGGTTTGATAGATGCAATATTTGGGGATGGATGCACGTTGGGACATGGAGGTTGTGTAATATTTAACTCTTTTTACTTTCTGTTTTGTAACACTAGATATGTGTTTGGTTTCGTCGGCAATTATGAATAGGTCGTGATGCGTTACGATTCGGGCACTCCTAGTTGGCTACTGACTGGCTCCTTGTTGACAATGGATGGCACCTGAGAAGATGGAAAAGAAGGATTCTCGGGGATTTACCCGGTGGGAATACTCCAAAGCTTAAGTCAAAACGTTGGGGAAGGAGAAAAAAGAGTGTGAAAGCTAAGAGTGTTGGTCGCACTTTTTCACTGTGCTCGAGAGATTAGCTCACGAGCAAGTAAAGACTCAGGTTGAAAATATGAGAGTGCGGAAGTATTCAAAAGTCTGAAAAAATCTCTCTCTTCTCCTTTGCCTCAATGGCTTTTATAGGGGAGTCCTTGTCAAATTGGGCGTAACCGCCACTGGGCCTCTACTGCAGCCTTTACCTGCCAGGGCTGCGCAGGTGATCGTTGCAACGTACCTCTTGCTCGGATGAGTGACACGTCTTAAAGGGGCAGGCACACCTTCGCCTGCTAAGAGACGTGGGTGCAGACTGTCGAAAGGACAGGGACTGCGCCGTCAGTCAAGAGACGTGGCGCAGTCTGATAGATACGGTTTGTCAAGTAGAAGCTTCCTGAGAAACATCTGCACTGTTCATTCGGAGCTACTTTGTAGCAAGCTTAGGAATACTTCGGGGTTACCCTTACTAAGGTTCTCTGGGGTGACTTATCCGCTTAGGGGCTGGAGCTAGCTGGCTTCCCTAGCTCACGAGCTGAAGCAGTCTTGGAGTATCCCCTTCTGGGTAGCTTGGGGGACCCGAAGCTCGTGTTGTAGCGAGCTCCTCCTACAACGAACTATGATATAGCGAGCTTCTCTATGGGCTCGTCACTTAGCCGTGATCAGGCTATGATGCTGAGCTGTTGCCTGTGCTGAGTCAGGTCCACATGTCATCATTTCATAGGTCGGGTCAAATCATCCTCCATCAATTGCCCCCCACTCGTCGAGCTAAAAGTGTTGCTTAGCGCAAGGAGTTCATGAAGTATGATGGACTGATTTGATCGAAATTCAAACTTGATTGACTGCTCGCATTAAATACGTTCACGGGAATCGGGAGATTTTTTGACCTTTCGTATTCCGAAAACGTGATGAGGTGGCTCTTAACTCCGGATGTCGTGCAGTCCTCGTTACCTCAATCATGGGAGACGTGTAGCCAATCGCTTTTTGGTTTCAGAAGGCGTGCGGTCAGCACACCTGCGAACCGTTAAATCTGCCTTAATCTAGGCCGTTGATTCGGAGGCGCGGAGACTATAAATAGGAGGGCCCTCTAGGTCTCACTTTCTCTCACGCCATCTTGCTGTCTTTGGATTCTGAGGTCGTGCATCTGTCAAGTCTACTTGAGTTCCTCAGTTTACTTCGTCTCGTCTTTTCCGGTGAGTCTCGATCACTATCAATCATGTCTGGGTACCCGTACCATACTCACCACCGGGGTGGTGGTCAGGATGACGATGCTCCCTTGGGCTCGGGGGGAGCTTGGGAACATGTCTCAGGGGCTCGGGAGACCTCCGATGACGGAGCCTCCACTTCCCAGGGAAGGGAGCCTGATACCTTCGGCCCTTCCTCTATGACAGCGGGGAGACTTAGGTCTCTAATCAGCTATTTCCACCTTCCCGGGGACCTTGTCTACTGCCTTCCCACCGGTAACTTCTCGTGGGAGCACGACCCCAAAGAGATAGTCATCTACCAGGAGCAGCTCGAGGCTGGCCTGCGTCTCCCCCTGCACCCCTTGATAGTGGAGGTGCTAAACCATTTTAACGTCACTATCGATCAGCTTCATCCAAACACCATTCGGAACATGGTTGGGACTATATCATTGTGCTATGAATACTGTCTTCCTTTGGACCTTGACATCTTTTCTGCTATTCTCTGTATAAAGAATGCCACCCCCGGGGCTCCACCGGAGAGGTGTCTTTACTTCCTCTCCCCCCACCGTGGCTACAAGCTCTTACACGAGCTACCGAATAAAATTCCCGCCTGGAAGCGGGATTATTTTTTGGTCCACAACACCGAGGGGTGGCCCTTCCCTACTTCTTGGAGGGGCGCCGTCCAGGACTCCGGGGTCGAGCTGGATTCTGAAACTCAAAAAACGATGCTGTCCTGAGCATCAGTAGGCTTCCTCTGTTCGGACTACTTGACCGAGGAGAAGCTCATGCAGGCCGGCCTGAGCCTGGGTAGGTTGCCCCTTTAGGTTGCGTAGTACCTTGTCGCAACATTGTGTATATACATACTTTGTTCTTACCGAACTAATACCTTATGGTTTCTTCTTGGCAGCCATCATGTCTGGTGTTGACTCGCGCCATCTCCTTTCAAGCAACCAAAGGCGCAAAGTGAATAGGTCACGCCCCGACCAAACTCCCCCCTCTGGGGGTACCGAGTTTGGGTCTGCTGAGCCAGGCTTCACCTCACCGCCGCCCGAAGTTCTGCCACCCCCATCCAAAGGAGGTGCTGGCGGGGCCAGCCTCGAGGAGGGCGAGCTCCCGCAGCAAGGGGTGGTCTCCCCAAGTCCTTCTCAGCCGTTTCCCTACCCGCGGCTCCCAGTGGGAAACTGGGAGGGCGTAAATGACTTCATTGTGGTTTGTCAGAGGAGCAGGAGAGCGATATGCAACGAAGAGGTTGCTAAGTGGGGGGTGATGGAGCCTAGGGATCTTGCTGCGCTTGCCGCCTCTCACTGTATGGTGGTAAGTGGCCTTCTCTTCTCCTTCGTCTTTCCTTCCCTTTTGCTGTCCTTTGACTCCAGTCTCTTGTTGGCAGGTAAACACCGCCATACACGCCATGGCCCTCCAGATGCATGTCCACTCCAACAGTGCTCATAACTAGAAGGTCAACATTCAGAAGCTCCAGGGCAAGCTCCTTCACACTCGCAAGGGGAGCGAGTCCCAGGAGCTGCTCGTCTGAGACCAAGAGGCGCCGATTGCCAGGCTTTCTGAAGAGAGCGTGCGCTACAAGGAGGAGTCGTCGAGGGTGGCAGCGGAGAGGGAGCTCCTTCGCCAACAGGTTCGGGACTTGGAGTCCACTCTTCAGGACCGAACTCGGAACTTCGACAACATGGTGGAGGCCGAGCAAGAGAAGGCGGTCTGGGACTTTAAAGACTCCTAGGAATATCATGACCTTTAGGTAGAGTATGGCTCAAGTTCGTATTGCTCTGGGTTCAAACTCTGCCGGTGGTTGGTCCGGAAGAAATTCTCTGGGCTCAACCTTGATGGCATCTCCATGAAGGGCCTGTCTCCCGAGACGGCGGACCAGGCGGAGGAAGAGGAGCCTGACTCTCCGGAGGATGAGGACGAGAAGGCGGATCCCTGAGGCTTCGGCGGCATTTGATCATCTGCTTTGACTTCTGGTGGCTCCCGAGTGCCATAAACTCGGTCTTGAAAGGATCTTTTGCTGGGCGATTGTGTCCTTTTATTTTCTATCAGACTTTTTTGAGCTTTTTAGCTCGATTGTTGTTTTGTTGTTTTGTTTTTTTTTTTGGAGACAGTAATGAAATTTCCTTTTTTCTTCCAAGTAAGGTGTGCTCTTTTTATTTTTGCTAAAGCGATCTCATCACTTCGAGCTGTTAGGGCTACATGCCTAAAATAAGACCTTTCAGCAGTTATGTTTAAGGCATCTCTATAGTATACCGTGGAGTGGTCACCATGTATGCCTGAACTACACGTTTGTTGCCTATACTTTGGTTTAACCAATGTGTCGAGACAAGCTATGCTCCGTGGGGTTTAAACCCGAGCTGCCTATAACTCTGATATTCCATACTTTGCCTTCGCTACTGAAGCGGCTAAGTCTTTCCTGATGCCGAGGTCTCTGTTAGCTCGGTATTTTAGCCCTTAGGCTGAGGGGGTGACATAGTCTGCCCTTGAAATTTGCTTATGCCGCATAGGCGACTGGGTCTTATTGCTTCGGGATCATGTTAGCTCGGCATTTTTTCCCTTAGGCTCTGGGAGTGACTCGTGGTCTACTCAGTAGTTCGCCCGTGCCATATAGGCGACTGGGTCTTATCGCGCCGAGATCATGTTAGCTCGGCATTTTTGCCCTTAGGCTTTGGGAGTGACTCGTGGTCTACTCAGTTGTTACAGGTAATATTGTCTTAAGTTGATAATATTCCATGCCCGAGGTACTTGTTTCCCTTCGAGGGTCTCGAGCTCGTATGTTCCTTCCCCGAGAACTCGTTTGACTCGGTAAGGTCCTTCCCAATTCGGTCCGAGCTTGCCAACGCCGGGCTCAAGTACCATAACTTTCCAAAGGACCAGGTCGCCAACGCGGAGGTTCCGCTTCTTGACCCTGGCGTTATAGTACCGGGCTACTCTTTGTTGGTAAGCTGCAATCCTGATATATGCGAGGTCCCTTACTTCGTCGAGTAGGTCGAGGTTGGTACGTAGCTCGTCTTCATTTGCCTTAATGTCGCATGCTTCTAGTCATAACGAGGGAATCTCGATTTCAACTGGGATGACTGCTTCGGTGCCATAGGTGAGGTTGAAGGGAGTTTCTCCTGTGGCGGTCTTCTCTGTGGTTCGGTAGGCCCATAAAATGCTGGGTAGCTTGTCTGCCCACAGTCCTTTAGCTCGATCTAGGCGCGCTTTCAGTTCGCGAAGAATAGCTTTGGTCGTAACCTCTGCTTGACCGTTCGCTTGAGGGTGTGCGACCGAAGTGAAGTTCTGTCATATCCCCATGTCTTGGCACCAGTTCTGGAATTTTATGTCCTCGAACTGCTTGTCGTTGTTAGAGATTAGCACCTGAGGTAAACCAAAGCAGCACACTATGTTCTTTCAAAAGAAGTTCTGGACGTTTCGGGTTGTATATGTTACAAGAGGTTCAGCTTCTATCCACTTGGTGAAATAATCCACTACTACCACTAGGAAATTCTTCTGGCCTGTCGCTGGTGGGAACGACCCAAGTATGTCGATACCCCATTGTGCAAAAGGCCATGGGCTGGTGAGGTATTTGAGGTCGGCAGCGGGCTGATGATGGATGTTGGCGTGCTTCTGACACTTGTCGCATTTTCTGACGAGTTCGGTGGCGTCTGCTTTCATTGTTGGCCAGTAGTACCCTTGTCGTAGTGCTTTTTGGGCGAGGGCCCTGCCCCCCAAGTGTCCGCCGCACAGGCCTTCGTGAGTGTCGCGGAGTACAAGCTCGGCTTCGGAAGGTCGTAGGCAGCACAGGTAGGGGAGCGTGTAGGATTTTCGGTACAACCGTTCGTCTATTATGACGTATTTGGCTGCCTGACGCTCTACCCTTCTGGCGACGTTGCGGTCCACAGGGAGGGTCCCGTGTAGCAGGAAGCTCGCGAGCGGGTCGATCCAGCTTGGCTCTGCTTGAATGACGGGAGTGACCTCCTCTGCCCCCCCGAGAATGCTAGGCCGAGGCAGGTCCTCTATGTACACGGTCTTCATGGTGTTATCACTGGTGCTGGCCAACCGGGACAGGGCGTCGGCCTCAGGGTTCTCCGACCTTGGGATTTGCCTGATGAAGTATGACTGGAAGTTGAGCAGGGCCTCCTGTAGTTTGGCTAAGTAAGCAATCACAGTCAGTTCCCGAGCTTCGTATACTCCTGTGACCTGATTGACCACGAGCTGGGAGTTGCTGCAGATGATAATGTGCTTGGCTTCCATTTCTTTGGCTTGAGCTAGCCCAGCTATCAACGCTTCGTACTCTGCTTCATTGTTGGATGCTGCAAACTTGAAGCGTAGTGCGTACTCCAACTTTGTGCCACTTGGGCCATGCAGGACTATTCCGGCTCCGCTGCCCTACTGGTTCGAGGAGCCATCTACGTGAAGGATCCAGGGCTCCTCATCCCAGTTCGCGCTGAGCCTAACTAGGAGAGATTCCTTACTGGCTGCAACCTCACGATGCTCAGACTCGACCGGCCTAGGAACTTCGGGCTTGCCCGAGCTGGGGGCCTCATGCTCGACCGCCCTAGGGACTTCGGAGACAAAAGTGCATTCTGCAACAAAATCTGCTAAGGCTTGGGTTTTGATAGCAATTCATAGCTTATATTGGAGATCGTACTCGCTGAGCTCAACAGACCACTTCGTTAGTCGACCGAAGACCTTGGGCTTAAGTAAGACTTGCCTTAGAGGTTTGTTGGTGAGGACGACAACAGTATGAGCTTGGAAGTACGGGCGGAGCTTTCGGGCTGCGATAACCAGTGCGTAGGCTAATTTTTCTATCTCTGGATATCTGGTCTATGCTCCCTGCAATACTTTACTAACGTAGTAGATAGGTCGTTGGACCCGATCTACTTCCTTTATTAGTACCGAGCTGACCACTTCATCGCTGGCCGAGAGGTACAACTCTAAAATGTCGCCTTCTTCGGGCCGGTTTAAAACCAAAATACTGGCGAGGTACCTTTTGAGCTCGACAAACGCGAGTTGACAATCTTGGGTCCATTCGAACCCTTTGCTTTTCATTGCCTTAAAGAAAGGCAGGCAATGGTCTGTCGATTTGGACATGAAGCAGCTCAGAGAGGCTATCCTGCCGTTCAACCTCTGAACCTCCTTCACTTTCCGAGGTGGTCTCATATCTAAGATGGCCTTTATCTTGTCCAGGTTGGCCTCGGTGCCGCGCCGGTTCACAATATACCCTAAGAATTTACTCGAAGCGACTCCAAAGACATACTTATTCGGGTTCAACTTCATACTGAATTTACGCAGAATTTCAAAAACTAAGTTCAAGTCTCGTATTAAATCACAAGAAAGTTGGGTTTTGACGACCATGTCGTCTACATAACATTCCACTTTTTGGCCAATTAATGGCTCGAACACTTTATTTAGAAGTCTTTGGAAGGTCGCCCCAGCATTTTTTAATCCGAAGGGCATGACCTTGTAACAGTACAGGCCAAGCTCAGTTACGAAGGTAGTTTTTTCTTCATCGGCTGGGTCCATCCGGATCTGATTGTAGCCCGAGTAGGCGTCTAGAAAGCTCAGCAACTCATGCCCCGAGGTCACGTCCACTAGGCGGTCAATCCTGTGGAGTGGGAAGCAGTCATTTGGGCAAGCTCGGTTTAAGTCGGTGTAGTCGACACACTTGCGTCATTTACCGTTAGTCTTTTTTACCAGAACGGGGTTGGCCACCCAGCTCGGGTAATGGACTTCCCTGATAAAATTGGCTGCAAGGAGCTTCTCGACCTCCTCGTCGACTGCCCTCCATCGCTCTGGGGCTAGGTTGCGTTTCTTCTGTCTAACGGGCCTAACTACAGAATCAGTATTAAGCTTATGAGTTATGATGCTGGGGTCTATGCCGGGCATTTCCGCCACGGACCAAGCAAAAACATCTAAATTCTTAAGCAAAAAGTGTACTAGTTCGGACTGTAGGGGCTCCTTGATGGAAGCGTCGATCTGAAGCGTTCGGGTAGGGTCCTCTGCCGAGGTCGAAATGGAGACAGTCTCCTTCGTAGGCGTAGCTCGCTCCTCGCTCGGCTCTGCAGGTCACTCCAACTCGAGGTCGTCAACCACCTTGGCTTTTCCCTTGAGGGCGGCAACATAGCACTTGCGGGACTCAAGCTTGTCACCCCGCGCTACCCCGATACCGAAGTCCATGGGGAACTTCATGGCCAAGTAGTAGGTGGACACCACAGCCCATAAGGCATGGGTAATCGGCCGACCTACTATGGCGTTGTATGGGGAGGGGGTCGTGACCACCAAGAAGTCGTGGTTGAGCCTTATAATGCTAGGCTAGGTGCCGACTTCCATAGGTATTGTTACTCTTCCTAGGGGCCGAACTTCCTCTCCACTAAAGCTAACTAGGGGAGTGTTTGTGGGCTTTAGATCGCTCTCCTGAAGCTGGAGTTTGTTGAAGGCCGCTTTGATGAGGATATCCGTCAAACTGCCTGAATCAACAAGGACTCGCTTGACTTCGAAGTCGTTGACCCTCATCTTTATGATGAGCGCGTTGTCATGGGGGTAGTGGACCCCGTGTGCATCGTCCTCTATGAAGAAGATGGGGTCCTCTGTCCTTGGCCGTTTTGGAGGGTTCTGCTCTTCCCTGCTGGATTCATGAGCTGACGCACAAGCTGCTGCTAAAGTGCAACCCGCCACAATCGATCCTCCGACTTTGACGTGGATGATCCCCCGAACTGGTCTTTCTTCAGGGGGCTGCTTCTGTGGTTGCTCCGCTTGTCGTCTAGATTCGGGGGCGTCTCTACCTTGCTCTCCCTGTCGACCTGCTTTATTATTATTATTACTATTATTATTTTGTACAAAATTTCATAAATATCCGCGATGGATGAACTCTTCTATCTCATCGCGGAGGTTTTTACAACTCTCGGTACTATGACCGTGATCTTTATGAAAACTACAATACAAATTTTTATTCCGGGTGCTAGGGTCGGCCTTCAGCCGAGGTGGCCACTTCACATACGGAGCGTCCTTGATCGCCATGAGGATCTCAGCCCGTTTTGTATTGAGGGGCGTGTAGTCCCTTTCTGTTGCTGGGGCTCGGGAGGGCTGGACTGGCCTCGCCCCCCGAGCTATGTCCTTCTTCTTCCTGTTGTTGCCCTGAGATGGGGGTTCTGGTTCCCTCTTTCTTTTTTCTAGGGCCTATTCACCCTTCTGGTTGATCTTCTCCTCAGTCCCAATAAACCTATCCATGAGCTTAAGGAACTCGGTTACGGTTTTGGGTTGGTTGACAACTACGTGCCACTTGAACTCCTTATGGGTGATACCTCGCTTGGCTGCTATGAGGCATACTGTGGGATCCAGGTCGCGTATCTACAAGCAAGCGTCATTGAACCGCTTGATGTAGCTCCGGATGGACTCCCCTTCCTTCCGCACTATGCCGAGGAGGCTTTCCTGAGTTCGCGGGCATCTCTTGCTGGTGACGAAGTGGGAGGTGAAGACCTGCACGAACTGCGCCCAACTTCTTATCGATCCTGGCGCAAGGTTCCGGTACCAGGTGTGGGCCACTCCTTTGAAAGTAGTGGAAAAGGTCACGCACATGCAGGACTCGCTAGCCTGTGCCATGTGCATTTGGGATTGGAAGGCGTCCTCATGGTCATTTGGATTGAAAGACCTATCATACTTGTCTAGAGGAGGGAGCTTGAAATCATTTGGCATGGGGACAACAAGGAGTTCTGGAGATAATGGGGAAGAAACCGAGAGGAGGGAGGTAGCTTTCACTTCAGCCGAGCACACCTCCTCCTTTCCTTTGAGCTCAGGAGAGGCCCTGGAAGCAGTTCGGTGAGCTCGCCGGCGCCTTCACTACTGCTTTGCTGGTTCGGCGTTGGTGCTCGATGCCTCGGTGTTGCCGAGCTCGATAGGCTCGGACTGTTGGTGACAACTCTGGACCGAAGAGCCCTGTCTGTAGCCCGCTGGTAGGACCTCGAACGAGTTGTCTGCTAACGGGAGCTCGAACTACGAAGGTTGTGGTGACACGGGCTTTGTTGGGTGAGCAGGCTGCGAGGTGGGTGCCGAGATGGCAGCCGGCCTCTCTTTCTTGCCACGAGAAGAGGCGCGACTCTTGGCTGGATCTTGGACCTGGGAGACTTCTTCTCGACGAGGCCGCTCACTTCGGCGGGTCGGTTTGGCCTGCTTCGTGGGTGGGTGCCGAGGTGGAAGCGACATCTGCGCCTGAGGCAGAGAGGGAAACTGCTACTGGTACTGGTACTGGGAAACCTGGTGGAGCACTTGCTGTTGGTAGAGTTGAAACTGTTGGAACTGTTGCATTTGAGCCTGCATGGCCCGTATGCATTGCACTAAGTCCTCCAGTTGGTTCGGGTTGGTCGCTGGGGGCACAACCGAGGGTTCAATAGAGGTTGCTCCTAAAGTAGAAGGGAGCGGAGCAATGGCGGGTGCCACTGTATGAGGCGCATTCAGACTGGGGACTCCGTCCACGGTGAGGGGGACGGTAAACTATCCAATGCAGACAGTAGGAAGCTGGGGCTGCTCCCCACTAGCGTTCTGGTTGTTGCCATGCCCGGAATTGCTGGAATAAGCCATGAAGAATGCTACGTTCTTTTTTTTTTTTCTGGAAGAAGGAACTTGTGAAAGCTCAAAGGAAAGCTTTTAGAAGCGTTTCCCACAGACAACGCCAAATGATGCGGCACGATCCGGGCACTCCTAGCTGGTTGCTAACTGGCTCCTTGTTGACAATGAACAGCACCTGAGAAGATGGAAATGAAGGATTCCTGGGGATTTACTCGGTAGGAATACTCCCGAAGCTTAAGTCAGAATGTTGGGGAAGGAGAAAAAAGAGTGTGAAAGCTAAGAGTGTTGGTCGCACTTTATCACTGTGCTCAAGAGATTAGCTCGCGAGCAAGTAAAGACTCAGGTTGAGAATATGAGAGTGCGGAAGTATTCAAAAGTCTGAAAAAATCTCTCTTCTCCTTTGCCTCAAGGGCTTTTATAGGGGATTCCTTGTCAAATCGGACGTAGCCGCCACTGGGCCCCTGCTGCAGCCGTTACCTGCCAGGGCTGTGCAGGTGATCGTTGCAACGTACCTCTTGCTTGGATGAGTGACACGTCTTAAAGAGGCAGGCACGCCCCCGCCTGCTAAGAGACGTGGGTGCAGACTGTCGAAAGGACAGGGACTGCGCCGTCAGTCAAGAGACGTGGCACAGTCTGATCGGTACGGTTTGTCAGGTAGAAGCTTCCTGAGAAACGTTCGCGCTACTCATTTGCGAGCTACTTTGTAGCGAGCTTAGGAATGCTTCAGGGTTACCCTTACTAAGGTTCTCTAGGGTGACTTATCCGCTTAGGGGCTGGAGCGATCTGGTTTCCCTAGCTCACGAGTTGAAGCAGTCTTGGAGTATCCCCTTCTAGGTAGCTCGGGGGACCTAGAGCTTGTGTTGTACTGAGCTCCTCCTTCAGCAAAATATGATATAGCGAGCTGCTCTATGGGCTCGTTACTTAGCCGTGATTAGGCTATGATGCTAAGCTGTTGCCCGTGCTGAGTCAGGTCCACGTGTCATGATTTCATAGGTCGGGTCAAATCATCCTCCATTAGGTCGCTTTTTTGTATTTTTTTTACTTTAAATGTTTATTTATACTTTTTTGCTTTAGATGTTTCCTGTTTTTGTCATTTGGTTGGGCTTCACTTTAAACGTTTTTACTCTTTACCTCAGATTAATACCAATTAAAATGTGTCAAATCAGCATTTGGTTTCAAGAAACACTTGGACATTGGGAGTAGAGGTGAATTCGAGCCAAGCTGAGCCAAATACTACCAGGCTCGAGCTTAGCTCGGCTTGAGCTTGATTTTGAAAAAAATATTTTATAAAGATAAAAAATATATATATAAATATTTTCTATTTGATATTTAAAAAATAAGATTTATAATGTTTTTATTATATATATATATATATATATATATATTCGAGCCAGTCGCAAGCCGCACAAGCCGAGCTCTAGTAGGCTCGAGTTTGGCTCGTTTAATAATCGAGCTAGTGAATTGAGCTCGAACTCGAGCTTGAACTCGGTTGAAACTGAGCTGAGCCAAGTCTGAGCCAATCTCGAGCAGCTCGTGAATAGCTCAACTCATTGCCACCCCTAGTTCGGAAAAACAAGAACTTGACGTTTCCCCAAATGGCCCATGCACAATAATCAAAGCATTTCAATTTTCTATCATTTATTTGAAATAAGGTTAGTACACCCTTCTCCTTTTTTTTTCCTTCACATCAAACACAACCTACAATTTTATTAACCATTATTAAAGGTAATTAAGTAAATGAATACATGAAGGAGTTGGCCTGCCTTGCCCCAAACCCAAAGATACAAACCACTCGATCGATCCCTTTCACGTTCCAACACCCCAACAAACAAAATCAATACAAAACGAATAAAGAATGATTAAACATTTCGAATTTTGTGTTTTTTTTTTTGTTTTTGATAAAGAAACATTAATTAAGAAATCTAACCCTGGGGCTGCGAGTGGGAAGACCTGAAAGATGGTATAAAAGTAAAGCTTTAGTGGATTGATATGACTAAAAACAGTGCAAATTGAAAGCATCAGCGACTCTATTAGCTTCCCTGTAAGCAGGAGAGAAAGCAATGATTAATTTGTCACTGATGATGTTAATTAAGAGATTGCCACATTAAATCTCAATATAATTAAGATTCCAGTTGGCGCAGCATTCAACGCCATCCAACAACAGAGCGAGCATATATTTCAGTCTAGATCTCTTCTGCTTTCATGGCTATTTGCTACTCTCTCTCTCTCTCTACAAGTAGTGTCAGTGTTTTTAGCTGATTAATTAATTCTTAAACCCATGAGGCCATGACCATGCATGTCTCTTATTCTTTTCAGTTTCTCATTTTTCATTTAAGTTTTTGAGTGGTCCATTTTATATCTTCACATTTCTTTCGTATTTTTCAGTTCCATAATCATAACCATTTCATATTTCACACACGTCACATTTGGCATCGTTCTATGAAATGATATATTTTGTAGTATGTCACTGGAGAGACTATTTGAAGAGATATATGGTTTTACTCGTCGATTAATTAGTTATTTTAATAACCATGCACGTAAGTTCTGTTAAGTGATAGATTTCTGAACGGTGCTTTATTTTCTAACATTCCTTCTTCATAAAAAGCTTATTTAGTTTCTAATATGGTCAGGAAGTCAAGAACACGTCTATTTATTTCCTACGCTAAAATTTCATTTATTATAATGAGGATTGAACACTAAAAATTTAATCTGTAAATTGAGATTCGTAATTCATTAGTAGGTTATTGGTTATCGGGCATTAACCGTGATTTTACTGAAAATAAGGGCCTGTTTGGTGCGTTTTTTTAGAAAGATCTTCTCGTAGTCCGCTCTGAGGGTCAAAAGCGAGCTTTTGCACGAAGGTCTGAGCAGCCCGAATTATGTTTGGCAGACGTGTGTCTTTTGGCTGCTAGACCTGAGTATCTGAAATACATGAAGCCTATCATTGGCTTCTTAGCAGAAAATGGGTCACCACTCTGCGCTAATATTTATCCTTGCTTGAGTTATCATCACAACCAAAACAGTATGAGGCTTGACTATGCCTTGTTCACTGCACCAGGAAGTGTGGTAAATGATGGACGGTTCAGATACCACAGCCTTTTCGATGCCCTGTTGGATTCTGTCTATGCTGCTGTTGAGAAGGTGGGTGGTTCTTCTGTAAGGATTGTTGTATCAGAAACTGGCTGGCCAAGTGCTGGCGACCCTGTGGCAACCATTGCAAATGCACAGACTTATTTGAAAAGGTTGATCCAACATGTCAAAGGGGGTACTCCCATAAACCCCAATGGTCGTATTGAGACCTACATAATGTTCGATGAGAACACCATGCCTGGAGCAGAGACCCAGGGACACTTTGGGCCATTGGCCAAGCGCCAAATCAACACTTAAGAGCGCTTCTCATATAATATATACAAATAAAGGTTGCAGAGCCAGAGGTATATATATATCAAAAATTAAAGGAGCAACGACTCTAGTGATATAATGTGATATGTAATCATCAGTGGCTGCTCTCTCTGTGAATCCCACGTTAAAGCTTATTGTCACTGTAACCAAGTATTTACTACTGCAATAAAACCGTAATGTTATAGTTAAATTGCATTAGTGTTTGAACAATTAAAAAGAGCTTTTTAATTGATGATGATTTCTTATACTTGCTACAAACCTAGACCAGATTATATTTGTTACTACTTAGAAGATTTGCATGCTTCTAATCTAATAATAAAAAGAGAATGCCAACTAGGGATACAAATGGTATCTGTTTGTATGAAATCTGAATTTGATCCCTTTATTATGGTACCAAGTATGAATCCATGCACCCCTATGTATTCAATCCAAAAGATTTTATTCGCTCCATTTTATATTTTATGTTGTATCATCTATTTAGTAAACCTGGTTTGGATGCTCTACTACTGTTTTTACTAATTTCCATAGGTTTTCATGAAATACAATATCAAAGTTATAAGAGTCATATTTGGTCATTTTTAGTTTAACTTGTTAATAATATTCAATGTCAAATTGCAACCCGAATTAAATTTAATCTGTTTACAGCCTACTTTTTTCAAAATCAATTCTGGTATTGGTAGAAATGGCATCCCTAATTCAACCAACTTTCAAACCACTGAAGATTCAATTTTCTTATGTACTCAAATTCCATGTTATCTGTGAATTCCAACCAAATAACCATTAAAAAAAAAAAAACTCACATGTGTCAATAAACCAGCTGACACGTCCATCAAATAACAAAAAAGGGTTGTTAATAATTGATCATTTTGCTAAACTTGGTGGGAATTCCGAAGGATTCACAATCTTCAATAATCTATTTGTCACCCACAAAATGTTAGCTAGGCTAGATTATGCATTGTTAACTGCCCCATCCTTTTTGTGGGACAAGATGGTGATCTCAGAGCAGTTTCTGACTTTTTTTTGGCAACCTTCCCCTTCAAATTGGATTAAGAGCAATATAGATGGGAGCTTTTTGTCTATTGGTAAAGGAATAGCTATGTTGTGATTGTAGAGTCTAGAGACTGAACAGGTCTAGCAGTGGCTATGTGTAATGTCTCGTCAACCATTCAAGCCGAAGCTATAGCCATTTTGAAGGGCATACAATTGGGATCATCTCTTGCAACTTAACAGATTTGTGTTGAATTTGATAGTTGATTGCCTGAATCTAATTCAAGCTCAACAGATTGTTAGCTAAAGTTACTTTTTTTTTTTTTCTTATGTCAGGAACTCTTGGATAAGAAAAACTCTAAACATATTTGATTCTATTTTATCAATAAAGCTGCTTATAAAGTATAGCTAATGAATTTGCTAAATGAGGGCAGGTGGTGGAGGTAAGTTATGGCACTAGGGAGATCCACATGAAGGATGGAAGATGGCAGTGGTCATGGTGGCCATGTGTCATGAGGTTATTGGAGGGCCAAATCCGCCCTCATCAATTGCCCCCCACTCCTGAGCTAAGTGTAGCTCGGCGAAGGGAGCAGATTGTTCCTTTGGCCCAGAATGACTGTTTGATTAGCTCATAGTCGTTGGTGTCAATCCAATTTGCTCCTCAGGTCGGAAGAGTCCAAGTGTTTGCAGCCTTACGCAGGACCTCACAGTCTTGATTGTTAGGGCACAAGAGCAAATTCATCCGTTCGATAACAGGTACCCTGAGGACATCTACCTTATTAGGGATGCGACCATCAAGGGGTTCTGCAATCTGACTAAGTACCTCAAGAGAAAAGCTCATCATGCCGTCCTCAAGAAGGGGTTCTATGTGGCTGCTTTATCAGGTTGCTCCACCTAGGTAAACTTCGACGCAGTGTCCCTCAAGCTGGTTCTCAAAAGAGTAGCTAGCGAGTTCGATGCGGAGCCTGAAACCAAGGTGGAAGTCTACTATGAAGAGATTAGCCAAGTTTGTGTCTGTCATGGTCTAGTCTTTCCTTTGTTTCTCTTTCTTGTGTTGGATTAATCTTCATTCCTTTGCTTTTTTTTCTCTCTTTCTTTTTTTCTTTCTTCTTCTACACACCGATGAGGCTAAGGCGGAACGATATGTACCCGATCTGTCTGCACACCGATGGGGCTGAATGCGAACTACTTTTTTATTCCACCCATGCCGAAGAGGTGACTGGGTCTTATGTTGCTCATGCCGAAGGGGCGACTAGGTCTTATTCATGTTTAGTGCCGAGGTCACTATTTGTTCGGCATCATGACCCTTGGACTCTAGGAGCGACTCATAGTTCACTCCCCATAATATTATATAGCCGACATACGGCTTGACCTCTCCGCCTAAGCTGGTGGTCATTCTGTAAACTACAGTTTCATATTCTATCTAGTGGATTGTAACTCGGGGTTGCTATCAATTGTACTAGGCTGAAAAGTTGAAATTGAAGAATTTCTTAAAAATTTCGTGTTAAAGAGTTTGTCTTACAACCAATACACGGTCTTCCTTGCAAAGGATTAATTACATGTATTTAACAACCTACTTTATTGACAGTGACTAAATTGAACAAAAAAATTTTAATTTTTGTCTAACTTCTAGTAATAAAGGAGAGGCAATTGTTAAGACAGTAGAAAAGTGTTTTCTTGAATAGGGAATTGATAAAATTTTCTTCACTATAATTGATAATGCTAGTTCAAATGAATTGGGATATGCTCCTCACATAGGGCACCTCACACCGACCTCACATGCATATCTCACCATGCTTTGGGAACATCTCCCAGGAATAATAACGTATAAGTACATAAGATGTTTCTAATGCATGGTGAGATGTTCTTGTGAGGTCATTGTGAGGCACCCTATGTGAGGAGCAAATCTGGTCTCATTTCAAATGATGTTGTGAGTGTATTTTTAAGAAAGAAAATTGCTAATTACGGAACTAGTATTTTAGATGGAAAATTGCTTTACATGTGATGTAGTAGACATATAAATTTGATTTTGAATGATAGTTTGAAAGAGATGGGTAAATCTATTAATTGTATTTGGGGGTAGTAAGTTTTTTGGAGTAGTAGAGTAAGGTTGCAAAAATTTAAGGAGCTTGTTAAGATTAAAAAAATTCATAGTAAGAGTTTCTTGTGCTTAGATGTTTGCAATAAATGGAACTCAACTTATTTAATGTTGGAGGAAGATCAGAAGTTTGAAAGAACCTTTGAGAGGTTTGAAGATCATGATCCTTATTTTATAAGTAAAGTTGAGATGCGATTTTGCAGTACAGGTTTCAAGTTCCTTGTATGTCACATCTAACAACTTTTTTCAATAAATTTATTTAGAGGATTGCTTTTTACAAGAATGGGGACATATGGATAGGGAACTATTAGAAATGGTAAAAAGGATGAAATGGAAGTATGACAAGTATTAGAGCAACATTGACAAGATGAATAAATTGATTTATATTGTAGTTATTCTAGACCCTCGTTAGAAATTAGAGTATGTGGAATTTGCACTTATGATATATATGAAGGTGCGAAGGGTGAAGAACTTGTGAAAAACTTAAGAAAATTGTGTATGATTTATATAATGAATACAAGAATATGATTCCATCTGAAAATGAGTACATTAGTGATAAAACCCATGGTTTTCAAAACCAGACCGGACTGGAAAAACTGGGAACCGCTTTTTCCCCCAAAACCGTTGATTTTGGTTAGCAAACTGCTGAACTGGCTGGTTAACCGTTCAAACCGGTAACTAGACCCCCAAAACCCAAATTTCAACTTTAAGTGAGATAGAGGGTGAGAAACCAACACAACTAAATAAGATATTGTTAATGTCTTGATTTAAGAAGTACATGCCAAAAATGGAGGGTTTGAAAGTAAATTGGAGTTGGATTGGCACCTAAATGAAGATACTAAATATTCAAATTATGACTTTGGTATCCTAGGATGATATTAAGTTAATTGCCCCAGATAGAAAAACCACTTGTATGTGCTAAAAATTGGATCCAATTATCACAACATGCCATTAATGTTATAGAATATCTAAAAGAGCTTGACAAACTTGAAAATGGTAACAATTTTTTTTTTTAATTTAAGTTTCATATTATTTGCCATTTTTCTCATGATAATTATTTAACTTTTGTAATTTGTAAGTGTTTTTCTAATTTTCTTCCTCAATTTTCAAATTTATCAAATGTTGTATTTACATTAGATCCAATAGTGATTGGTATGTGATTATCCTTATTTATGCTTGTACTTGATACGTTTTTTAAATTTGATACTTGTATTGTATAACATATTAGACTTGTACTATAATTTTTAAGGTTCTTATATCTCTCTTATAGGCCACTAGGTTGAACCTGGAGAACATGGAAAACATTGAGAATATGATCCAAGACTTGTTATTGCAAGATTCTTCTTACTATGCTTTTGTTGGGTCTATGATGTTTGGTCATTGGTTTTATATTTGGACCTTTGATGTATGTTTCTGATGGATGATTGGATGATTTAATATATATATATATATATATATATTTCATATTTAGACTGTTGGACATGATTTATTCATGTTTAGGGTGCATTTTTTATGCCTTTTAGTTTTAGATGCTAATATAGTTTACTAATATTTTATTCTTTTCTCTCTAGATAATTTTTATTAATATTGTCATATAGATTTTCTATTGATGTTTCTTAAGGAGTGATTTTCTATCATCTTTGAAGTTTGAACATAAGGTATGCCACATTCTCTAGTTAAATTAGATTGTTCTCTAGCTTGGTGAATTTATGAACCATCAACCTTAGCTATCAATTAATAAATGGATTTATGAACCACTCAACTTTTTCTTCCTCTCTTCCTTGGCTTCTCTCTGCTTATTTCCACTCATCTCATCATAGAATCGAAGTGGAGCTCATTTGAATCAGGTTAGAGAATTGTATATGATGGAGGATGGTTTGACCCAATTTATGAAACGGTGACATGTGGACCTGATTCAGCATAGGTAATAGCTCAACATCTTGGCTTCGCACAAAAAAGTAACGAGCCCTCAGAGCAGCTCGCTACACCTAGCGAGCAAGAAAAGGGGTTCGCCACAATGCGACCTTCGGGTTCCCCGAGCTACCCCGAAAGGGATATTTCGAGGCAATTTTAGCTCGCGAGCTAGGGAAAGTAGCTCGCCCAAGCCCCCGAACAGATAAGTCATCCCGGGGACCAATTTTACTAAGGGTGATTCTGAAGCACCCCAAGCTCGCTATAAAGTAGCTCGGGAACGAGCCACATGAGCGCTTCTCAGGAAGCTTCTATCTGATAGGCCGTACCGATCAGACTGCGCCACTTTCCTTACTGACGGCGCAGTCCCTGTCCTTTCGACAGTCTGCATCCACGTCTCTCGGTAGGCGGAGGCGTGCCTGCCAATCTAGGGACGTGTCACTTACCCAGGCAAGAGGTACATCACAACGGCTACCTGTGCAGCCCTGACAGGTAACGGCTGTGGCAGGAGCCCAGTGGCGGTTGTGCCCGACCTGACACGAACACCCCTATAAAAGCCCTCGACGGGGGAGAAACTTCTTCTTGAACTGCTGATCTCTTGAATATAGTGGTAACGCGCTATCTGCACTCTTAGCCTTTCGCCTTTTCCTTGCTTCTACCGAGTACTAACTTAAGCATCGGAGTGTCCCCGAGGGATTCTTCTTATTCTTCCCCATTTCAAGTGTCTTCCAGGAGCCACGTGAGTGCCAGCTAGGAGTGACCGGATTGCGCTACATCATTTGGCGCCGTCTGTGGGAAACGCATCGAAAAGCCTTTCTCCAAACTTTCACGTCTCTTTACTCTCCAGAAACCCAACACTCATGGCTTCCTCCAGCAACATCGGACGAAGCACGTGAATGGATAACTCCAGGGAACAACCCCAGCTTCCTACTGTCTGCATTGGATAGTTTACCATCCCCCTCTCGGTGAACGGAATTCCCAGCTTGAATGTGCCTCTTAAAATGGCACCCATCATCGCGCCACTCCCCGCTACAGTCAGAGCGATGTTCACCGAACCTTCGGTCGTGCCCCCAGCGGCCAGCACGAACCAACTAGAGGACTTAACACAGTGCATCATGCGGGCCATGCAGACCCTAATGCAACAGTTCCAGCAACTTCAGCTCTATCAACAGCATGTGCAGCACCAGGTCTCCCAGTACCAGTATCAGCAGCAGTTTCCCCAGTTACCTCAACCTCAGCTTCAGCAATCACAGCTTCCCCCTCGACACCCGGTCTCGCAGCGAGCTAGGTCTCGCCGACAGGAGGAGCACCCGTCTCGCCAAGGAGAGTCCCCCTAGAACCCTCCAAGGAGCCAGGCCTCCACCTACGGCAGACAAGAAAGACCAGCTGCCCCGACCTCGCCACGGGCAATCAGGTCGGGAGGACCTCAGCTCGAAAGGCCCACGTCACCTCAACCCTCAAGGCCCGATACTCCATTCCTAGAAAACCGATTCGAAACCCTGGCCACAAGTTCCAAGCAGGAGCCCTCTGTTCGAAGCCATCACCAACAGCCCGAGCTATTTCCTGCACACACCATTCCTAACAGTACAGAAGTGAGCAGCACGAATGCCAAACCCGCCAGAAAGCAGAGACGCCACCGCCGAGCTCGCCGGTCTGCTACCCGCGACCTACCCGAGCTCGGAGGCAAAGCGCTATCTCCCGAGCTACTGGCAGTCTCTATGCCTAAAGATTTCAAGCTCCCCCCTCTTGATAAGTATGACAGGTCATTCGACCCAAATGATCACATAGACGCCTTCTAGTCACAGATGCACCTAGCAAGAGCATGTGAGTCGTGCATGTGCGTGGCCTTCTCCACCACCTTTAGGGGAGTAGCCCGCACATGGTACCAGAACCTGACGCCCGGATCAATAAGAAGTTGGGCGCAGTTCGCGCAGGCTTTCACGTCCCACTTTGTCACCAGTAAGCGGTGCCCACGAACTGAAGAGAGCCTCCTCAACATAGTGCAGAGAGAAGGAGAATCCATCCGGGGCTACGTCAAGCGGTTCAATGATGCTTGCATGCAGATACCGCGCTTGGACCCCGCCGTGCGCCTTGCAGCAACTAAGATAGGCGTGACGCACAAGGAGTTCAAATGGCACATGGTCGTTAACCAACCAGCGACTATAACTGAATTTCTTAAGCTCGCGGACAAGTTCATAGCCACCGAAGAGGAGATCAACCAAAAGGGCGAGAGTGCGCCCGAAAAGAGGAAGAGGGAAGGAGAGCCTTCTAGCTAAGGGGACAGCCGAAAGAAAAAGGATGTAGCTCGGGGGGCAAAGCCAGGACAGTTGTTCCGAGCTCCTACAGCAGACCGAACTGATTACACCCCACTGAACACGAAGTGGGCCGAAATCCTGATGGCGATCAAGGACGCTCCGTATGTGAAGTGGCCACCCCATTCGAGGGGAAACCCCAATGAAAGAAATAAGAATCTATATTGTACCTTTCACAAAGGTCACGGTCATAGCACCGAAAATTGTAAAAATCTCCGCGATGAGATTGAAGAACTCATCCATCGCGGATATTTAAGAAACTTTAAACAAAACAACAGTAATAATAATAAAGCAGGTCGGCAAGGGGAGCACGGTAAGGATGCTCCCGAGTACAGCAGTAGGCCGGCCAAACAGTCACAGAGACAGCCTCCGGAAGAAAGGCCGGTCTGGGGCACCATCCACGTTATAGTGGGAGGATCGATTGTCGCGGGCTGTACTTCAGCAACAGTTTAGACGTCAGTTCGCGAAGCCACCCAGGAAGAACAGAATCCTCTGAAGCGGCCGAGGACAGAAGAGTCGATTTTCTTCACAGAAGATGATGTGTGAGGGGTCCATTACCCCCACGACGACGCACTCGTGATAAAGCTAAGGATCAGCGATTTCGTGGTCAGGCGTATACTCGTTGACTCGGGCAGCTCGGCAGATATCCTCTTCAAGGCTGCGTTCGACCAGCTTCAGTTGAAGAAAAGTGACTTGAGGCCTGTGGACACTCCTTTGGTGGGCTTCAGCAGAGAAGAAGTCCGACCCCTTAGGAAAATAACAGTACCTGTGGAAGTCGGCACATGGCCCTGTGTAGTCAGACTTAACCATGACTTCTTGGTGGTTGCGATCCCCTCCCCGTATAATGCCATAATAGGTCGGTCGATCACCCATATCCTGCGGGCGGTGGTCTCCACCTACCATTTGGCTATGAAGTTCCCTACAGACTTTGGTGTGGGGGTAGCGCGGGGCGACCAGCTCGAGTACCGCAAGTGCTATGTCGCCGCCCTGAAGGGAAAAACTAAGGTGGCCAACGACCTCGAACTAGAGCGGCCAACGGAGCAAGGCGAAGAACGAACTGCGCCCACAGAAGAAACAGTTGCAGTCCCGACCTCAGTGGCAGACCCAACTCGGACACTTCAGATCAGTGCTTCCGTCCAGGAACCTCTACAATCTGAACTGGTAAGTTACAAGCTGAATACTGATCATGTAGTTAGGCCCGTTAGACAGAAAAAACACAACCTAGCCCCGGAGCGGTGGAAAGCGGTCGACGAGGAGGTCGAGAAGCTCCTCGCAGCTGACTTCATAAGAGAAGTCCATTACCCGAACTGGGTAGCCAACCCCGTCCTGGTAAAGAAGGCCAACGACAAGTGGCGCATGTGCGTCGACTACACCGACCTGAACCGGGCTTGCCCAAAAGACTACTTCCCGCTCCCCAGAATTGAAGGCTTGGTGGATGCGACCTCAGGGCATGAGTTGCTAAGTTTCTTGGATGCCTATTCGAGCTATAATCAAATCAGGATGGACCCGGCGGACGAAGAAAAGATTGCCTTCATCACGGAGTTCGGTCTATACTATTACAAGGTTATCGCCTTCGGGTTGAAAAACGCAGGGGCGACCTTCCAGAGGCTTGTAAATAAGTTGTTTGCGCCATTAATTGGCAGAAAAGTAGAATGCTATGTAGACGACATGGTCGTCAAAACTCAATTCTCACATGAATTAATACAAGATTTGTATTCAGTTTTTGAAATCTTGCATAAGTTTAATATGAGATTGAACCCAAATAAGTGTGTGTTCGGTATGACCTCGGGCAAGTTCCTAGGATACATCGTCAACCGGTGCGGCATTAAGGCCAACCCGGATAAAGTTAAGGCCATCTTAGATATGAGACCACCTCAGAAGTTGAAAGAGGTTCAGAGGTTGAATGGCCGCATAGCTGCCCTAAGCCGCCTCATGTCCAAATTGACAGACCGCTGTCTGCCATTCTTCAAGGTAATAAAGAGCAAAGGTTTTGAATGGACCCAAGATTGTCAGCTCGCGTTTGACGAGCTCAAGAAATACCTCGCTAGTATGTCGATCTTGATCCGAGCCGAAGAGGGCGATATTTTAGAATTGTACCTCTCGGCAATTGACGAAGTGGTCAGTTCGGTACTAATAAAAGAAGTAGGTCGGGTTCAACAACCCATCTATTATGTTAGTAAAGTATTGCAGGGGGCAGAGACGAGATACCCGGAGATAGAAAAACTAGCGTACGCACTGGTAATTGCAGCTCGGAATCTTCGCCCGTACTTCCAGGCTCACACTGTTATCGTCCTCACTAACAAACCTCTAAGGCAAGTCTTACTTAAGCCCGAGGTCTCTGGTCGATTGACGAAGTGGGCCATTGAGCTTAGCGAGTATGACCTCCAGTACAAGCCGCGAACTACCATTAAGGCCCAAGCCTTAGCAGATTTCACCGCCGAGTGCACATTCAACTCCGAAGTCCCCAGGCCGGTTGAGCACGAGGCCCCCAGCTCGGGTGAGCCCGAAGCTCCCAGGCCGGTCGAGTCTGAGCCCCATGATGTAGCAGCCAGTGTGTTATCTCTCCTAGTTCGGCCAAGCGCGAGCTGGGATGAGGAGCCCTGGATCCTTCACGTAGATGGCTCCTCGAACTAACAGGGCAGCGGAGCCGGAATAGTCCTGCACGACCCAAGTGGCATGAAACTGGAGTATGCACTACGCTTCGAGTTCGCGGCATCTAACAATGAAGCGAAGTACGAGGCATTGATGACTAGCTCTAGCCAGAGAATTAAAAGCCAAACACATCATTATTTGCAGTGACTCCCAGCTCGTGGTCAACCAGGTCATTGGCGAGTACAAAGCTCGCGAACCAACCATGATCGCCTAGTTGACCCAAGTCAGAGAGGCCCTGCTCAACTTCCAGTCACACTTCATCAGGAAAATCCCAAGGTCGGAGAATGCTGAGGCCGACGCCCTGTCCAGACTAGCCAGTGCCAGCGACATCACCATGAGAACCTTGTACATAGAGGACTTGCCCCGGCCTAGCATTCTCGGGGGGGCAGAGGAGGTCGCTCCCATCGTTCAAGCAGAGCCAAGCTGGATTGACCCACTCGCGAGCTTCCTACTACACGGGACCCTCCCTGCAGATCGCAATGCAGCCGGAAGGATGCGGCGCTAGGCAGCCAAATACATAATGATAGACGAACGGTTGTACAGGAGATCCTACACGCTCCCCTATCTGCGTTGCTTGCGGCCTGCCGAAGACGAGCTCGTACTCCGTGACACTCATGAGGGGTTGTGCGGCGGGCACTTGGGGGATAGGGCCTTTGCCCAAAAAGCACTTCGACAGGGGTATTATTGGCCAACAATGAAGGGAGATGCTATTGAGCTCATTAGAAAATGTGACAAATGCCAGAGACATGCCAATATTCACCACCAACCCGCTACCGACCTCAAGTATCTCACTAGCCCGTGGCCCTTTGCACAGTGGGGCATCGATTTACTCGGGTCATTCCCGCCAGCAATGGGTGGGAGGAAGTTTTTAGTAGTAGCAGTGGACTACTTCACCATGTGGGTAGAAGCCGAACCCCTTGTCACGATCACAGCCCAAAATGTCCGAAACTTCTTTTGGAAGAACATCGTGTGCCGCTTCGGACTACCTCGGGTATTGATTTCTGACAACGGCAAGCAGTTCGAGGATATCAAATTCCAAGACTGGTGCCAAGACATGGGAATCCAGCAGAAGTTTACTTCAATCGCACACCCTCAAGCAAATGGTCAAGCAGAAGTCACGAACAGAGCTATCCTCCGCGGGCTGAAGGCACGGTTGGACTGAGCTAAAGGACTATGGGCAGACGGACCACCCAGTGTTCTATGGGCTTACCGAACCACAATGAAGACCACCATAGAAGAGATTCCCTTCAACCTCACCTACGAGACCTAGGCAGTCATCCCAGCTGAAATTGAGGTTCCCTCGCTACGACTGGAAGCATATGACGACAAGGCGAATGAAGACGAGCTACATACCAACCTCGACCTGCTCGACGAAGTTAGGGACCTTGCATATATCAAGACCGCAACTTACCAACAAAGAGTAGCTCGGTACTATAATGCAAGGGTCAAGAAGCGGAACCTCCGCGTCGGCGACCTGGTCCTTCGTAAAGTTGTGGTATCTGAGCCCGACGTTGGCTAGCTCGGACCGAATTGGGAAGGTCCTTACCGAGTGAAATGGGTACTCGGGGAAGGAACGTACGAGCTCGAAACCCTTGAAGGGAAACAAGTACCTTGGGCATGGAATATTGTCAACTTAAGGCAGTATTACTTGTAACTATTAAGTAGACCATGAGTCACTCCCAAAGCCTAAGGATCGAAATGCCGAGCCAACATGATCTCGGTACAATGAGACCCAGTCGCCTCCACGGCATGGGCAAACTTTAAGAGCAGACTATAAGTCACCCCTCAGCCCAAGGGCTAAAACACCGAGCTAACCAGGACCTCGGTATGATGAAATACTTAACCGCTTCGCCAGCAAAGGCAAAGAATGAAGTATCAGAGGCGTAAGTAGTTTGGGCCTGAACCCTACGAAGCATAGCTCGTCTCAACACAACAGTTGGACCGGGTAAGGTACAACCTACAAACATACAGTTCGGGCATGCATGGTAATAACTTTGCGTTGTACTATAAAGATGCCTAAAACACTAAGGTATAGCTCGAGGTAACGATTACCAAAAGGTCCTATTTCGGGCATGTAGCTCTAATAGCTCGAGTGATGAAATCGCTTTGGCAAAAAATAAAAGAGCACACCATACTTGGAAGAAAAAGAAAACTTCATTACTACTTCAAAAAAAAAAAACTAAGCTAAACAGCTCGGGAAAGTTCAACAATAAGTAAAAAGGGGCACAACTGCCCAAGAAGAAGGTTTTTTGAAAACCGGGTTCTAGCACCCGGGAATAACCAGAAATCAGTTAGAGAATCAGAAAACTTGAGCCGCTAGCCTCAGGGGTCCACCTCCTCCACTTCATCCTCGTCCTCCGGAGAGTCAGGCTCTTCCTCCTCCGCCTGGTCCGCCGTTTCGGGGGTTAGGCCCTTCATGGTGATGCCGTCAAGGTTGAGCCCAGAGAACTTCTTCCAGACCAACTAGCGGCAGAGCTTGAATCCGGAGCGGTACGAGCTCGAGCCATACTCCACTTGGAGGTCGTGATACTCCTGGGAGTCCTTGAAGTCCTAGACTACCTTCTCCCGCTCGGCCTCCACCATGGAGTCGAAGTTCCGAGTTCGGTCCAGAAGTGTAGACTCCAAGTCCCAAACTTGTTGGCGAAGGAGCTCCCTCTCCGCTAACACCCTCGACGACTCCTCCCCGTAGCGCGCACTCTCTTCGGAAAGCCTGGTGATCTACGCCTCCTGGTCACGGATGAGCAGCTCTTGGGCCTCGCTTCCTTTGCGAGTGTGAAGGAGCTCGCCTCGGGCCTGGTCGAGCTCGCCTTGGAGCTTCTGAACGAGGGTCCTCTGATTACGAGCGTCGCCGGAGTGGATGTTAGTTTGGAGGGCCATGGCGTGGTTGGCGGTGTTCACCTGCCGAACGAGAGAGTAAGGTCAGAAGACAGTAAAAGGAAAGAAAGGATGGGAGGGAAAGAATGACCACTTACCACCATGCAGTGGAAGGCGGCAAAAGCGGCAAGCGCCTTGGGCTCCATCTCCCCCCACCTAGCAACCTCCTCGTGGTAGATCGCCCTTTGGCTCTTCCGCCCAGCCACAATATAGTCATTGACCCCCTCCCAGTTCCCTACCGGAAACAGCGGGTAGGGGAATGGGCGGAAAGGACCAGGAGGAGTCACCCCCTGACTCAGGAGCTCACCCCCTCGAGGCCACCTCTCTGGCGCCTCCTTCAAACGGTGCCGGTGGAACTTCAGGCGGTGGGGAAACAAGGTTTGGTCCAGCAGACTCGAACTTAGAGCCCTTAGAAGTGGGAGTCCGGTCGGGGCGCAACCACTTCACTTTGCGCCTCTGGTTGATAGAGAGAAGGTGGTGCGAGTCGACACCAGACATGATGGCTGCCAAGAAGAAATCAATGTTAGCTCGGTAAGAATGAATTATATGCATATGAACACAACCTAAAAGGATAACCTAGTCGGGCTTAGGCCGGCCTGCGCGATGCCCAGGACAGCATCGTTTTCCGGATTTTGGGGTCCAACTCGGCCCCAGGATCCTGGATGGCGCTCCTCCAAGAAGTTGGGAAGGGCCATCCCTCGGGATTACGGACTACGAAGTAATCCCGCTTCCAAGCAGGAATCTTATTCGGTAGCCCATACAAGAGCTTATAGCCGCGGCGGGGAGAGAGGTAGTAAAAGTGCCTCTCCGGTGGAACCCCGGTAGCGGCATTCTTTATACAGAGGATAGAAACAAAAATTTCAAGGTCCAAGGGAAGGCAATACTCATAGCACAAAGATATAGTCCCAACCATGTTCCGAATGGCGTTGTGATGAAGCTGATCGATGGTGACGTTAAAATTGTTTAGCACCTCCATTATCAAGGGGTGCAAGGTAGATGCAGGCCAGCCTTGAGCTGTTCTTGAAAGATGACTATTTCATTGGGACCATGCTCCCAAGGGAAGTTTCCAGTGGGGAGACTGTAGGCCAGGTCCCCAGAGAGGCGAAAGTAGCGAATTAGAGACCTATGTCTCTCCACCTTCATGGAGGAAGGGCCAAAAGTGTCAAGCTCCCTCCCCTGAGAGGTAGACGCTACATCACCGGAGGCCTTCCGAGGTTCCAGGACCTGTTCCCAACCTCCTCCCGAGCTCGAGGGAGCATCGTCGTCCTGGTTATCGCCTCGGTGGTAGGTGTGGTACGGATACCCAGACATGGTTGACAGTGATTAGGACTCACCAAAGGAGACAAAATGAAGTAAACTGAGGAACTTTGGATAGATTAAATGAGTGTGCGACCTCAGAATCCGAAGACAGCAAGATGGCGTTAAAGAAGGTGAGGCCCAGAGGGCCCTCCTATTCATGGTCTCCACACCCCTGAATCGATGGCCCAGATCAAAACGGATCCAACGGCTCGCAGGCGCACTGACTGCCCACCTTCTAAAAATCGAAAGTGATTGGCGGCACGTCTTTCGCGATTAAGGTAAAGACGGCCGCACAATGCCCAGAGTTAAGAGCCACTTCGGCACGTTTTCAAAATTTGAAAAGTCAAAAAATCTCCTGATTCCCGCTAATGCATTTAATGTGAGTGGTCAATCAAGTTTGAATTTCGGTCAAATCAGCCCATCGCTCTTTATGAACTCCTTGCACTAAGGTTACACTCTCACCCCGAGGAGTGGGGGACAACTAATGGAGGATGGTTTGACCCGACCTACGAAACAGTGACACATGGACCTGACTTAGCACAGGTAACAGCTCAACATCGTGGCTTCACACGAAAAAGTAACGAGCCCTCAGAGCAGCTCGCTACACCATAGCGAGCAAGAAAAGGGGCTCGCCACAATGCGAGCTCCGGATTCCCCGAGCTACCCCGAAAGGGATATTCCGAGGCAATTTTAGCTCACGAGCTAGGGAAACTAGATCTCCCGAGCCCCCGAACAGATAAGTGATCCCGGGGACCAATTTTACTAAGGGTGATCCTAAAGCACCCCGAGCTCGCTACAAAGTAGCTCGAGAACGAGCTGCATTAGCGCTTCTCAGAAAGCTTTTATCTGACAGGCCGTACCGATTAGACTGTGCCACTTTCCTTACTGACGGCGCAGTCCCTGTCCTTCTGACAGTCTGTATCCACGTCCCTCGGCAGGCGGAGGCGTGCCTGCCAATCCAGGGACGTGTCACTCACCCAGGCGAGAGGTACGTCACAACGGCTGCCTGTGCAGCCCTGACAGGTAACGGCTGTGGCAGGAGCCCAGTGGCGGTTGTGCCCGACCTGACATGAACACCCCTATAAAAGCCCTCACGGCGAGGGAGAAACTTCTTCTTGAACTGCTGATCTCTTGAATATAGTGGTAACGCGCTATCTGCACTCTTAGCCTTTCGCCTTTTCCTTGCTTCTACCGAGTACTGATTTAAGCATTGAAGTGTCCCCGCCGGGCAGACCCTCGAGGAATTCTTCTTATTCTTCCCCATTTCGGGTGTCTTCCAGGAGCCACGCGAGTGCCAGATAGGAGTGATTGGATTGCACTACATCAGTATATTTGTTCAATGGTATATTTGTTTTTTTCTTCAACGGTAAACTGTATAGATAAAATCGGGTTATATATGTATTTGAATCAGGTTATATCTGTATTTTTTTCTTCAATGGTAAATTTGTTTTCTTTCTTCAACGGTAAACCCTATAGATAAAATCGGTTGTAAGGTTCTTTGGTTCGAATCGTAAAGTTTTCTATACTCTTTTTTAATTTCTTCTTAGTTTCTCTTCTCTTTGGTCAAAAGTCGTTTGAAGTTCTTAGGGTTTTGTGTCCACTGTAAAGATGGGAATGCCAATCATGCACAGGAGGCCCTTCGTTTGCCAAGTTCAAGTTTCCTGATCACCAAAAGATCATTGTCAGCAAGAAGTGGGGTGGGGTTTCACCAAGCTTAGTCATATTGATTATCTTAAGTGGAAGCCAAAGAACCAGATTGTGCTAGATGGTGTTAATGCATGCCAAGCTTCTTGGTTGTCATGGACCCCTACGGAACGCCAACCTGGAAGAGCATTTTTGCCAGCAACTGCTTAGGACATTTTGTTTGCTCTAATTTTTTTCTGGTATATGTTTGCTCAATGGATTCATGGTTTTAAAAATTTAATATCTCCTAGGAATTTTCTTCATGAATTGGACTTGAATTTTCCCTTTATTAATACATCTTGTTTTATTTGACTGTAAAGTATCCATTGGATTTTCATTCACGATCATTATTAGCTCTTTATTTGGTCTTGTTTCTGTTAGAGAATTTCATTATATAAAAAAAGTTTTAGCCAACAATGTTAGCATTGAGTGCTTAGGGTTATGAGGTGGCACATTAGCCTTTACTTTAAAAATTAATGTGCTCAATAACTTTTTCTTTGGATTGGAATTCCCGTTTTGGGGAAGTTATTCTTTATATAATACATAGGTTTGGGTTTGATTTGCTTAGTATTTCAATTTCAAAACATATTTAAACATTCTTTGCATATTTGGCAAATAAAAATATTAAAATCAAATTCCTTTTTTTTGCTTTCTTATTAAGAGGTCTGATCCTGATTTTGTTTTGAGTAGAAATTCCTAGGTCATTATAGTAATTATGACACATCTCAAAAGTCTTCTTAAACTTCATGCTTTCATGATTTGGTAATCCAACTCAACGTTTTAATAGATGTGAGTTATTTTAATGTATAATGTCAAACATCTTATTGCTATGAATATATACTTTAATTATTGGGTAAAAGACTTCAACCTCCCCTGAGTTTTGTATTAAATACTAAGACCTTCCTTATTAAATGCTTAGTTGTTATATCTAACAGAACAGTTTGAAAAGAAAAATATGGTCCTTTCTAGTCCAAATAACATCAGTTAGCTTTTAACCCCTTCTTAACTTTGTAATGTCTGGTTAGTTATCGTTATTACTTGACATCAAAACCTTTTTGTAAAGAGGCCTCTACTTCTTCTCAATCAATGGGCTTCTCTCTAGTGAATGGTCTCTGATTTTTTTAATCTATAATTCAGAATTTTTTGATCCATTTTCAGACATGATAAAATTGAATTTTGAAAAGTTCATGCAGGACCATTACATGTATGTCAGTATGAATCTATAATATGTAATTCTCTGTAATTAGAAATTTCTCCTAACCAATATGCCAAAAAGAATGCTTGAATACCAATTCGGCTTAATTTTTGTGTAGGTATCACTTGTTCATGGATGAATACCAATAAAGGAAGTGATGTTATAAGGTTAACTCTAAGTTAGTTCTCTGCAACACTTTGAAGCAACAACCAAAAACATTCATTAAGACACCACAGAATTTTCCCTTTTTTAACGCATGCATCCTAGCTAGCAATTGTGGTTTATCCAGGTGATGCAACATCATCTTTTAACTGACTTGGATGTTTTCGTGTTATTGACCATAGATGCTGCTCCCAAAACTGTTTGAGAAGCCAAGCCTAATGCAAGATCTTGTGGTAAACCAGCAACTATTCCTCCATTCTACAAAACATCTATTTTAAGGTATGTATAAGCAATATCACTTCCACTCAAACTAGGAACTGCATCAAACAATTTCTCATCAGCACTCCATATCTTTCCAATTGTCCCAAGAAAAATTAGCTACCAGTTTGCCATCTTTTGAACAGCTTCTTCCAAATTTCTAATTAATCAGTGATTCAAAGAGTGTACCTTCTGATAACCAATCATTCATAATTCATAGTTGTATTGGAAATGTGCTTGAATCAACAATCATTTGGTCTAGTACAGGTGAAAGAATAAATGCAGCTAAGAGAAGCAGTTGGGTTACGTATACAAAGCTAATATGTTCTTAATCTATAATAGGAGTATACTGACTTGCTAATGCATCATGCTAAAACATCCTGTTAAAGTGAATTATGCTAAATCGACATAAAACTTCCTATAATCCTTTTTTCTACCCCACAGGTTTCCTTTCTTATTCTAGAAGATCTTCGAACCGAAGTTCCTCCTTACATCAAGGTCATAATTATTTGGTTTATTGGCTTCTGTGGATGGTTTTTATTTGCTATCCATCTAAAAATATGTAAAAGATTAAATGGTTAAGAACCATTCAATTGGATCAACTACAGAGGAGGATCTCCTAGATATGGTACATTGAAGACACCATCCATTGTCTTGCACATATACCCCATGTACAATTTCTTAATTATTTGGTTTATGGATTTAATGGATAGTTTTTATTTTTTCCATTATAAAAGAAGTGAAAGATTAAATTGTTGGAACCATTTGATTGGATAAATTCCAAGAGTGGAAATCTCCCAGATGTGGTAAACTAAAGATGCCATTCGTTGCCTAAAGCATGTGGCATATAATTAGCACCTCTAGGGAGCATGACCATCCTCTTGGTGAAATTGAGGTTTCTATATCTTAAGGAATAATATGGAGTTATAGAAATGTAGAAGCTAATAAGCATCAACTAACCATTCTTTTTGGCAACATGGAAGAGAAACTCAGCAATGAGATACTAGGTGGGATCACATTCAGACACATATTCCATGAACCATGCAACATGAGCAACTACCTCTTCATTGCTGAAGTATTGGTAAAGCCCATCTGAAGAGAGGTCCAAGAAGAAATCGCTTGAGGTAAGTTGATGGTGAACAACTAAAGGGATGCATCTAATCTAAGGAAAAGCCCCGCATAATCAATCTAAATCATCTTTAACAGAGCACAATTGCATCTTGGCTGCATCCAATAAAGAAGTGTGGTAAACTTTGATCAGTTCTGCAAGATTATGAACGTATGCTAATTGCATGAACATGGTTTACAGTCAAATAGAAGTGCCTACATAGAAAGGATATTCCAATCTCACTTTCCAACCCATAAGAAGAGAAAGGGTTGTCTATGGAGATCAAAAGATCAAAAGATTTGTTGCCCTTAGGAGTTTGGTGAGTTCCTAGTTGATGTGTCCAGAGGATGTCTGGAGTCCTATGTAGTTTCTTATGGACTATAGGAGAGATTTTTATAGTATTTAGGTCCTATTTGGTCAGCCAGGGGTGGAATGGATACGAGTGATCTTTATGGGGCCACAGTTTGATCTGGTCCTATTTGGTCATTTAAGTATGTCTGGAGTCCTTAGTACCTTGTTGTTTGACCTGTGATATTCAGTTTCTAGCTCTTGTCCATCAATTCTTTTAGTATTTCTTCTCCCTTTTTATACACTCTATATTTTCTTTTGGTAAGATTTTGTTATGTTGTTTTTTACAAATTCAATATCATAAATCATATCTTCCCCATTCAGTTTATTTATAAGAATGTTTAAGCTCAATATTTTTGTCATCCAACATCATGGTCCTTGGACTTCAGGTGGGTTACTCCTTGTTGAAGATGAATCCTTCCAAGTGAGCAAAACTACAGCTTTCTTTGGCCAATTATTTGCACATTTGAACTTTTCTTCACCACTAGCTAATTATGGTGATTCTTCATTGTTATTTTCATAGGAGGCTGGGTTATAGTTGATGTCTTCAATGAAGTTATTGCCATCTCTTCAAGGGCCTAGTTTTCGAAGATAGCTTGGGATCTAATACTTTTGTTCAAATGGAGAAAGCTGATGTTTCCATGAAGTAACCATCTCTAAATGCATAGATCATACAAGTTTAGCAATAATAAAAAACTAAGGCCCCATTTGGTTCGCGAGAATAGGAGTTTGGAATCGGAATCGAAATGGGCTATTCCAATTCCAACTGTTTAGTTGGGTGGAATTGGAATCCCATTCCCATTCCTGCTGGAATGGCATTCCCCCATTTGAGGGAATGGCCATTCCCTGCCCCTCCCTTGGGAATGAAATCACATTCCTACTGATTTTAATTCCCATTCCCATTCCTGTCTGAACCAAACAGACTATGGGAATGGACTATTCCAATTCTAATTCCAATTCCGGCTGCGAATTAAACGGACCCTAAAATATTTCTACTATGTATTCATTTTATTTCTCACAAACAAGCATGATAAGTTAAATCTAAAGCAAAAGCAAACCTAAATTTATACTGAGGCTTCATACATTTACACCATACATTTTGGATATGAGAGGACTTTTATTCATACCAGCTAAACTAAAATTCCTTTATTTTAATTAAGTTCATCCTAGATGTCAATTGGAAGCTTTATGAATTTTAGTTCAATTTGAACCCAGAAATTAGGAACCAATGTGAACCCACAAATTGGATTTATCTAATACTTGATGTATATCCTCATGCTTTTTGTCTTAGGTATGATAGGTAGGATGTTTCTCTTGGCTCTTTTAAAAGTTCTTATAGTTTCATTTCAATACATTTAATGAAGTAAAAGCAATTGTTTGGTACTATGTTAAAATCATGGGATAAAAAAGTGTGAGAATTCAGCTTTTAGTCTGAGAGTGGTCAATTTTGTCACTGATTGACAATTCTTCTCAATAGCAATTCTTTTTCTTTTTCATTTTTCTTAGGTTAGAATAGTTATGGTGGACTTGATCAATACCTTAACTACTACAAGCCTAGTAAAAAAGTTGACTTATCATGTAATTATCTTCTTTTTTTTTATGTTATTTTCATTGACAAGAGTTAAAGAGCTCACATGCTAGCATCAAGATACCATGGTACACCAGCCAGGTCAGTTTGTGATGACAGTATTGCGGCAGAAATGCAACACATATAGGAAATCAAGGTCCAACAGTAAGAAATGAATTCTATAGAATGCATTCAGCATTGGGGATCATATTTACCCGTAAACAGTGTTATTGATTAGATGGCTATTATATTCACATTTCCCCATGTTATTCCAGTTTTCACTTGTATTTTTTTTCTAAACTGCCTCTTTCCTTTATTTTTAATCTTTATTGTAGTAGTGCCTCTTGGGATTTAAATGATTGATTATGTTAGAGGTTATTCATTTTTTCCAGTATATTTTTTATTTTACAAAACCTGTTTAGACCACTTGATAAATAATATTTACCTCTAGAGTTAATTATTAGTTGCCACGGAATTAGCAGGGAAGTCTAGAAGAGTCAAAACCTGTACCCTTGGAATTTGGGAATCCTTTAGTTAATCTGGTTGAGGAGGTATGTATTAAGTTTGGAATTGTGGTCATTTTATGTGCTTATGGATCAATTAGAATTGAAGCTATGATAGGATATTCTTAATTATTTTCTGTTGATTTGAATTCTTTAATTTCCATAAAGCTTACTATATTTCCATAAATTCCAAAAAGCTTTAATTTCAATAGATATGTAGAGATTCTAAAGTCTATGCATTTATAATTATAATTCTTGAGTCCAAAAACCCTGAAGAATATTTCAGACATCAGTTATCAAAACATAAACAGTAGTAGCAAGTCAACCAAAATGTCTAATATGTGCATTTCTACCATACTCATTAATCTTGATTGTCCAATATGTTGACCGTCCAATATGTTGCTCATTTCTACCATACTCATTTTTTGGACATACTTCTTGACTGTCCAATATGTTGCTCCAAAAAGCATTATTGCCCTTACAACTATTTTTTTTTTGATATAATATATACATTAATTTTCAAAACTCACAAATTGATTTCTAGATGCTATGCTGTATTTAATTGGTAACATAGAAGTTGTTTTGATTGGGAGTCTGGGACTATTCGGTAGCTTATAAATTGTTATCTCTTACTTTCTTTCTTCTTTTCATTTAATTTCTTTTTTAATTTTCAATAGGTTTTTGTTATAAGTTAGAGCCCTAGAGGATCATGGAGAAATGTTTTAAAGTGCATGGTTTCCTCGAGACAAGAGGGTAAGATGGAAGAATTCTGCTTCCGAGACGGGCTAGCTCCTAACTGCATAACGAGCTCTTAGAGGGTAAGGATCTTAACATCTACATAAAGAGGTTAGTTCCAAGAGTACCAAATTACCAATGTTGCCTAAATTAGTTTTATTTCTTACTTTAACTTATCTATAAATTTGAACAATAAAGACAATTTTAATTTTGTTATTAACTAATGTAATGTAACATCCAACTATAAGAATTCGTTCACCAAGTATTATTTCTTTGCTTCTTTTAGGTCTCCAAAGTTAATTAAATGTAGATTTTCGGGCAAACTTATAGTTTTAATTTGATTTTTCAATATTAATTGGAAGGGTAGTTTTTTTATTAGTTATTCAAAGATGAACACCTCACTAGAGAGGGAACAATTATTAAGACCTCAATTGGAGATAATGGGCGTAGTTCTAGTAATTCTCAACTGCAGCAAGCTGAGTGATCTCCAAGCTCTTGAAGTGATTCTTAAGATACTCTATACTGATATATTGGTTATCTCCTCTCTCCCCCACCGAGTTCAGCTTTGGTCAGGGCAAACCCGTTCGAGCAGCCTTTACGGCCTTGTATTGAGAATATCTCCCTGCTTATGTGCTTTATTTTATGGGGAGATATTCCCAGTGCAAGGTTGTAAAAGACGGTTGGAACGCGGAAGCCAATTTCCTCCCCACCTCTCTTTTTTGTTTTGTTTTCTTTATTTTTTCTTTGATAGATCCCACCTCTTTGAAACAAGCACATGTCTTTTCTCTCTCTAAAACATTTAAAAAAGAAAATTGTTAGAAAAAAGAATGAAAGATACATAACAAAACAAGTATCCAGAATTGTTACTGTATCACCAAAACCAAAAAAGATATAGTTAAGGTTCTCAATAACATACATGCAACAACAAATTGATGATAATGGTTGGAAACGGGAAGAATTTTACATGTTCTTAAGATGACAAGGAGTGGAGAAAGAAATCATTTAGGTAGCATGAGATTGAATAAGGACAACTTCTCAAGAAAACTAAAATGTGTAAAACATTTCCTCTTGCATGCATCTACAACAAATAATAATTCTACTAAGTACTAAAATAGTAGTAGCAACTGAATGTGTAAGCGAAAACATTGTACAAGAATCTTCATACTTCACTTTCAATATGATTTATTATTATTTTTTTTTTGATCAATTCAATATGATTTATTTTGAAGTACAACTTAATATAATCAGCCTCTAAATATGGCTAGTATTGTGAAAATTTGATAAAAAATTCAAAGGATTTCTGTGTGATTAATTTATGAAAAACTTAATGAGGTTTGCGGATACTCATCAAATCTCAACGAATCAATCACACCCACTCACATACATGGACACACTGATAAGGTGGGAACCATTACATGCATTTTGATGCAAATATGATAAATGTCTATGTTTAGTTTCACATTAGTATTGTAGGTTATTAAATACTTATCCAACAAAGTCTTCAAATATAGGGAATTAATGCCAATTTTATTCAGATGCTTTCAGCTATGCTTCCATTCCTAATGAAATAGAACTAATTCTAAATCAGTTATTATTTTTATTATTTCTTTACCAATATAATCTTTTTATATCCATAAAAAATTTTAATAAATCATTCTTTCCATTTATCATTTTTTAGTTTATATTTTACATTGAAATTGATGGAGGCCCATCCCAAGGCCCATCTCACCCCTAGGGGCGGCAGCTCCTAGGATAAGGTCAAGAGTCCAATATAAGTCAAGAAAGGATAATTCAAGATCCATCAAGACTTAATCCAAGACTCCAAGACTTATCAAGAATCCAAGATTATCAAGAAATCAAGATCAGAATTCCAACAAGACTCCAAGAAGCATCAAGATTAGCAAGATAATCCAAGATTCATGCATCAAGGGAGATTGGACGGTGGAAGCTCAAACCAAGAAGAGTTCGATCCTATCAGATTAGATATTTGGTTCTATCCTAGTTGTTATTTCCTAGTTCTTTTACAATTTCCAGATGCATTATAAATACTGTTATTTTCCAGTTAATAGACACTTCAGAATCAATTCATACTTCATAATTTCAGAGTTTCTTCAAGTTCTCTTCTTCCAATTTTCGCCACCTTTTTTCTCTCCTAGAGAATTCGGTGTTCTTTGTTAGAAGCTAGCGATCGCCCGGTGCTTCCATAGCCAGCTCGGTTTTTCATTGCTTACACGCTGCGTCAGGTGGTATCAAAGCAGGGAATTCGCCCAATCATGTCTAACCCAGACGGTAGCAGTCGCAACCCACCCCGTGATGGAGATCAGGGGTTCCCAGCTGTTTGGAGAGCGATTGAAGAACAATGCACGGCCACACGTAACATCGAACAGCAGTTGGCAGAGGTGACTGAGCAACAGCAAACCTTGTTACGGGAGGTTGTCCCACGGAACCGGGAAAATCCATAGCAGATCGAAGGAGACAACCACGACAGACCACCCGTCGCTACTGTGTCCCGACGTCTAGTTCTTGACGACGACAGTGATGATGATTTCAAATTTGGTGGTGCTCCAGTTCTTCCCGGCAACGACAGAAACGACAAAAATTGGCACAATCAAGGTAATTTCAATCCCCGTAGGAATAATGATGAATTCAAACTTAAAGTAGATATTCCTACCTTTAGTGGAGATCTTGGCATAGAAGGACTTCTGGATTGGATCACAGAAGTCGATAGATTCTTTGATTACATGGAAATACCAGAGGAACGAAGGGTAAAACTGGTAGCTTTCCGATTAAAGGGAGGCACATCTGTTTGGTGGGAATGGATGAGAGAGACCCGGATCAGAGAAGGAAGGGGTCCTGTTCGAACCTGGAGGCGCATGAAGCAGTTAATCAGAGGTAGATTTTTACCTCCTAACTATGAACAATATATGTTTGAATCTTATTAGCGGTGTGCGCAGGGTTCACGTAGTGTTAATGAGTACACATAAGAATTTTTAAGATTAGCAGAAAGAAACTAGTTGTCTGAAAGTGATAACCAGCAGTCAGCCCGTTATTTGAGCGGGTTAAGACCGTCCATCAGGGACAAAATTGGTGTACAAATGGTTCTTAGTGTGCAGGAAGCAAGGAACCTAGCCTTGAAAGCATAATTAATGTTCCAAGACAAGGCACGCAGTGATAATTACCGCCGGTACAGCGGGAGCGACAACAGACCAGCAACTGTCGATAGGAACAAATCAGTCCCGGCAGTGCAACCCTCTCACCCGGCAAACACAAGTAACGCCGGTAAGGCTACTACAGGAGGACATACTCGAGGTGACCCTTCCAACCCTCTTAAACCCAGTAACCCTTATGCAAGGCCTGCTCCTATTAAATGTTTTAAATGTAATGAGGTTGGACATAGATCCAGTGACTGTCCCAGGAGGAAGGCAGTTAATATGGTAGAAAGAGAGGAAGAAGAAGATATTGAGGAGGAGGTATACTGTGGGCCTGATGGGGAGGATGAAGAGGGTCCATATGAACATGAGGAGTATACTTGTGTGATCAGAAAATTAATGTTGTCCCAGAAAAAATAAGGATACTTCTCAAAGGCACAGATTATCTCGTACCAGATGTACTGTCAAGGGAAAATTATTTAATTTAATTATTGATAGTGGCAGTCAGGAAAATATTATTTGTAGGGATGTCATCCAACAATTACAGCTGATCCCTAAAAAACATCCCAACCCATACACAATTGGGTGGATCAAGGAAGGAAGCGGCGTACGAGTGGAAGAACGCTGCAAGGTACCTTTTTCGATTGGTAAGTACCATGATGAAGTATATTGTGATATTGTTGATATGGATGCTTGCCATATTTTGTTCGGGAGGCCTTGGCAGTTTGATACAGATGCAAGGCACATGGGTAGGAAGAATACCTACCAACTTGAGAAAGAAGGTACACGTTATACTTTGTTACCCATAGCTGAAAAAAATATTACAAATGCTCCAAAAACATATGAGAAGAATTTCCTTACCATCACCCATCATCATGCTGAATTTGTTAAAGAATGTAAGGATACTCATGAAATACATTTGYTAKTAGTAAAAKGAGAAGATGTTAATGATGAAAATAAAATTCCAATAGAAGTACAGGGACTACTGGATGAATTCAATGATGTAGTTCCAGAGGAGTTACCAAATGAACTCCCTCCCATGAGAGACATACAGCACCATATTGATTTTGTTCYAGGTGCCAGTCTACCTAACCTCCCACATTACAGGATGAGTCCTAAGGAGAATGAAATCTTACAGGAAAATTTAGAAGAATTATTGAAAAAGGGACACATTCAAATCAGCATGAGTCCTTGCGCAGTACCTACCTTATTAACACCTAAAAAGGATGGCAGTTGGAGAATGTGTGTCGACAGYAGGGCCATTAACAAGATCACCATTGGGTACAAATTTCCTATTCCCAGGCTGGACGACATGCTGGACCAGCTTAATGGAGCTGTAGTTTTCTCAAAGATTGATCTCAGGAGTGGTTATCATCAGATCAGGATCCGTCCCGGAGATGAATGG
>NW_010729106.1:4450693-4487832 GCF_000365185.1 Nelumbo nucifera | reverse complement strand
GATGGTGTGAAAGTAGATGAAGAAAAAGTGAAAGCCATTAGGGAGTAGCCGACCCCATCCACTGTCACATATGTCAGGCATTTTCATGGGTTGGCAACCTTCTATAGGCGCTTTATTAAGAATTTTAGTAGTATCATGGCTCCCATTATTGAATGTTTGAAAAAGGGTAAATTTCAATGGGGAGAAGAACAAGAGCAAAGTTTTGCTCTCATAAAAGAAAAATTATGTTCTACTCCTATTCTTGCTTTGCCAGATTTTAATAAATTATTTGAAGTTGAATGTGATGCCAGTGGAGTTGGCATAGGGGTTGTATTGTCCCATGAAAAGAGGCCCATTGCTTTCTTCAGTGAGAAATTATGTGAATCTAGAAGAAAGTGGTCCACCTATGACAAGGAGTTTTATGCTGTGATTAGAGCCCTGAARACATGGGAACACTATTTAATTGCAAAAGAATTTGTTCTCTACACTGACCACCAGGCCCTAAAATATCTTAGTGGGCAAAAGCAATTAAGAAGTGATTTGCATGCTAGATGGTCTGCCTTCCTAGACAAGTTCCCATATAAAATTGTGTATAAGGCAGGACAGCAAAATAAAGTGGTTGATGCACTTAGCAGGCGTGTAGCTCTCATCAAGACCCTTAGTGTTGAGATTGTGGGTTTTGAGTGCCTGAAAGACTTACATGCTCAGGATGGAGACTTCCAACAGGTATAGGAGAAATGCGTGAATAAGCAGCCAGCATAGGACTTCTTTATTTATGATGGGTTCCTTATGAAAGGGGAACAGCTGTGTATCCCTTGCACCTCCCTCCGCGAAAAGATCATCAGGAATTTGCATGGGGGTGGATTAGCAGGACACTTGGGAAGGGATAAAATAGTAGAAGCAGTTAAGGGGCGATATTACTGGCCGAAATTAAGAAGGGACGTGCCTACCATTGTAAGCAGGTGCTATGTTTGTCAGACAGCTGAGGGACAAACCCAGAACACAGGTCTCTACATGCCCCTACCCGTTCCTACTGCTATATGGGAAGACTTGTCCATGGATTTTGTGCTAGGCTTGCCAAAGACCCAAAGGAACATGGACTCCATCTTCGTGGTGGTTGATAGATTCTCAAAAATGGCTCACTTCCTCCTATGCAAGAAAACAACAGATGCATCCGCGACAGCCAGATTGTTTTTTAGGGAGATTGTCCGCTTGCATGGGGTACTCAAGACCATCACATCAGATCGTGACACACGGTTCCTCAATCACTTTTGGATGACCCTGTGGAGGTTGTTTGATTCATCACTTAATTTCAACAGTACAGCCCATCCGCAGACAGATGGACAGACGGAAGTGGTAAACTGGACCTTAGGAAATTTAATTCGCAGCATATGTCGGGAGATGCCAAAACAGTGGGACTTCGCCATAGCCCAGGCTGAGTTTGCCTACAACAATGCAGTGCATAGTTCTACAGGCAGATCCCCATTCTCCATCGTGTACATGAAGGTCCCTAACCATGCACTGGATTTAGTGAAGCTACCTAGAGTACCCAACGCCAGTATCTCAGCAGAACAAATGACAGAACAAATCCAGTCCATCCAAGAGGCCATGAATCAGAAGCTTGAGCAATCCAGCGCCAGGTACAAGATGGCCGCAGACAAGCACCGACGGTCTCGAGTGTTTGATGTAGGTGATGAGGTTATGGTCTTCTTAAGGAAGAAAAGAATTCCCGTAGGTACCTACAACAAGTTGAAGCCTCGAAAGTATGGTCCATACAAGATCGTGAAGAAGATTAATGATAATGCCTATATAGTGGACCTACCAAATCATATGGGTATTATCCAAGACCTTCAACGTTGCTGACCTTCACTGGTACCTGCCAGAGATAACACTTGCCTATCCTAGTCACGACTCGGGGTCGAGTTCTCTTCAAGTGGGGGAATGATGGAGGCCCATCCCAAGGCCCATCTCACCCCTAGGGGCGGCAGCTCCTAGGATAAGGTCAAGAGTCCAAGATAAGTCAAGAAAGGATAATTCAAGATCCATCAAGACTTAATCCAAGACTCCAAGACATATCAAGAATCCAAGATTATCAAGAAATCAAGATTAGAATTCCAACAAGACTCCAAGAAGCATCAAGATTAGCAAGATAATCCAAGATTCATGCATCAAGGGAGATCGGACGGTGGAAGCTCAAACCAAGAAGAGTTCGATCCTATCAGATTAGATATTTGGCTCTATCGTAGTTGTTATTTCCTAGTTCTTTTACATTTTCTAGATGTATTATAAATACTGTTCTTTTCTAGTTAATAGACACTTCAGAATCAATTCATAGTTCATAATTTCAGAGTTTCTTCAAGTTCTCTTCTTCCAATTTTTGCCACCTTTTCTCTCTCCTAGAGAATTCGGTGTTCTTCGCTAGAAGCTAGCGATCACCTGGTGCTTGCATAGCCAGCCCGGTTTTCCATTGCTTCCACGCTGCGTCAGAAATCTAAGAAGGGATAACTTCTAGTAACAACCATTATGGTTTTCATTTTGGGCTTGCTTTAATTACCATGGTATAGGAATTATCGAAGGAGAGTGATTGCGTGCTGCCTTGGTATCAGAGTGAACAAACAAATAAACAATGAATTAGGGGGGAGGGGGTAATTCCAAGCAATAATGAGGCTTCTTTGAGAAAGGAAAACACCTCCAACTATAAATTAACTCTAAGAGTTTTAAACAAACAAAAATTTCACAGAATTACTGATTCTTTAACTTTTTGTGTGCACCCATGAGTTTTGATACAAATTATTCTATAGAAAATTGTGACACCACATAAAGTATAAAAAATTGTGTGCACCCATGATTCTTTAACTTTTCTTTGCAGGTTGTAGAGGAAGAAAGGATTGGATGAAGATTACAAAGAGCTTTTCTTTTTTTGAGATGTTAAAAGGAATTTCTTTTGGACTACTCTATATTTAATTAGTAGGTTGTTAAAAAAAGAAGACATCTACTCAAAAGGAAGAATGAATATAATGAGGGCTGAATGTTGTGTTTTTTCTTTTTGTGTTCTTAAAATGATGATGGAAGTCAATTGGAATTTTATGGATAAGGTGTATCTTCTTGGATTTTATATATATTTTCATATAGGTTTTATGTTTTGATTGAATATATTTTCATACAGGTGTATTAATTGAAATCTTTATGTAGCAATATTCACAATATATTGCACTTTTAAATAAAATTTTGGAACCTTTTTAGAGGCGGCCAAAAGTGCCTCTAAATATTAAAGCACACATATTTTTCCTTTTCTTATATTTCTTTTAGAGGCACATAAAATTGCTGCAAAATCATTTAGAGGCATTCAAATGCACCTCTAAATTGAACATTTAGAGGCACTTTTAACTGCCTCTATACAGGACTTTTAGCGTTAATGCAATAGAGGCAGTTGTATGTGCCTCTAAAAGTCCAATTTAGAGGCAGATTATACTAATGCTCAACTAAGCACCTCTAAAACATTTAGCAATAGGGCTTTTAGAGTCACTTACCTGGCCACCTCCTATAACCTTTAGAGGCATTTTTAAACTTTTTGAGGCAGTTATGGCCGCCTCTATAGATGAATTTTCTAGTAGTGAAAATTTGAAAAAGCTGAATCTGAAATGTCATATAGTTGTCATTATAAGTATATTATAATATTAAGTCAAATCACTTTAAATGCCCAATCAGCCTGCATCTTGATTTTTTTAGTGTTTTTTCAAAAAAAAGGGTGAAACGAAACACTTGTGAATCCGAGCCCGCTTGTGAAATGAAACACTTGTAAAATGCTTCAGTGCCAAACAACCAATTAGTGGGCCCATTTAGGATTACGAAGGTGAATTACAAAAAGAGAAAATATAATGAGATTCAGAGACCTAGCCTTCAGTTCCATGAAAAAGCATTTTTAAGGAAAATTGCATTTTAGTACCTATACTTTGGGCATAGTCTCACTGTAGTCCCTAAACTTTAAAACGTGCCAATCCAATACTTAAACTTTCAACACGTGCCAACTTAGTACCTACTGTTAGTCAACCATAAGTTATGTGTATCACGTGACATCATGTGGGACTTAAAAATTTTGGAAATGTCAAAATTACCCTTTTAATAAAACAAACAGGGCTTTCAATCTACAGCGGATGGAATTTCCCTTAAGTATGACCTGACCTAGGAATCGACACAAGTGGGATTGTATGTGGAGAATATCTGTGGATGGAAAGGGCTATTGTTGGGAGAATTCGATACAGTTGATAGAACCGGAGAAGTAGAACCAAGGAAATCATTCTTGAGAGTATTAGAGAGTTGGGATGACTAAACCACGTCATTCTGCAAGTATCAATCTTGGGGCTCCACTCAATGAGATGATCGCGCTTCGAGGACTCATCCCTTTGTACTTGATTGTAAACTAAAGGCTCCCCATCTTTGACAATACTATCGATCTCATCCACACAACAAGATTTCTTGATGGTTGGATCAATTTTGTGCTCTTGAACTTCATCTTGTAGGATTGGGATAGGATTCTGAAGCTCGGATGTCTTATCTGGATTGACATTTTCTTCTACTTAAAAGAAGATTTGAATGATTGTTTGAAGAGTCAATTTAGAACATGTCCACCAAGAATACGAGATATTTGGATACCTCTTTTGAACACTTCATTGAACAACATTCATGTTTGGAGTTCTAAAACAAGTGGGAACTAAGCTAGAAATGCAACAGGAATGAAAAGAAGCAAACCCATAACAATTCCATAAGCACGAGCAAGTGTTCAAACTGATCCCCAAAAACCAACATTTTGGACAAGTGGTTTAAGAGCTTGGGCAATCTATAAATATAGGGTGCTGAAATGAATGGAGCCCCAAGATTGATGGTTGTAGAATGACATGGTTATAAGGCAATCTGTAAACAAAGCTTGGGCAAGCTATAACAATTTCAATAATTTTATAAGCATGGGGAAGAACCATAGGCTTTGGTTACAAGGCAATTTGAAACACACTTGGACAAAGAATAAACAATGCTGAAATGATTTACTGTTAGAAAATAATAAAGAAGGTAGAAAGGAACTTATTGGTAATCACTTTCCAAATTGAGAACTTGCAAAACTATAGTGTTGAAGAATTGTGAATCAGAGAAATTGTAGAGAGAAGGAAGGCTGAGTCGTGCTACTTGGTCACTCTTCTTAAAACCACATTTGCCCCCTACGGTGCAGCCGAGTGATCGTAAATTAGTTGCCCAGATAAAACAGCTCACACGCCATTGGTAGGTATGCACTCGCTTACCAAACCTCCGCAAACCACCAAGAATGATGCTAAAAAAATTGATAGTCAACAGAGAGAGAGAACTGTGTTGTGTGAATTGATTTGTGTTTCTGGGTCGACCAACACTCCTTTTATAGAGTGTTCTTAGTCACCCGAAAGGACATAGAAGTGTCATTTCAGAGAGATATTTCTTCAGAACAGTGCACATGTTTGTAGAGGCATAAAACAGAAAAAGAAAACATTTAAAAATAAACTTTGAAATTCAAAATTCAAACTGTTTAATCCGACCAAAACCAAAGTGATTTGGTGTAGCGCACATATACCCATACATGTATTCATGGTTTTCAATACCGGACTAGACCAGACAGTTGGACCGGAAAAACCAGGAACCGGTCAAGTGACCTGTTCCATTCTTCCCCAAAATTGGGGTTTCTCAAAAAACCATTGATTTTGGTTAGCAAACCGCTGACCGGTTCCATTCTTCCCCAAAACTAGGATTTCTCAAAAAACCGTTGATTTTGGTCAGCAAACCACTGACCCAGGTGGTTAACCGTTCAAACGGTTTTGACCATTTTTTATTTTTTATTTTTTTATTTTTTGTCAGAACGGGCAGGCCTTTCAGTTCGAACTATCGGACCATTCGACCTGGTAACCGGACCCCTGACCAGTTCAGTCTCCGGGTTGGTTTTAAAAACCATGCCTGTATTTGTACCCATGCCCTAATCCGTTGACTTGATGCACACGTGAGAAAAACACCCCCAACCCCCTCACATGCATGTGAATATCTATAGTTCTTTCCTCCTGTGGGTCCCTACCCATAGAGAGAGAAAGTTTATAGAAATCTTTCCTTGCATTCAAAAGAAGGAAGAAAAAAAGACAAAACTCAAAGAAAACAAGGGAGGGAGAAGAGATTCTTGAAATTTTGAATCTCCCTCCAGCATTTACATACCAGAACCGCAATCACCAACCACGTGGTATGAATGCAAGTAAGTAGACTATAATGTCATGCAAGGTCATGTAGAGAAGTGCTATCAATGTGATAAGAACATAAACAAATGTCAAGAAAATAAGTCCCTCGAATTGAGTGACTATTTGATCATATTTAAGTGGCTGAGGTACAAGAAGCATAGGTGGGTGGTTGTACCAAAGCTGGACAAAGATGATTGAGAAGTGTTCTTTTCTGCAATTCTAGAGAAGCCATTAAGGTCATTCCGATAACCTCGTATTGGGGTTGTAAAACTTATTTAGGCATTCATTTTTTTGTTGCTCAAGGAAAAAAAGGAAATTTTTATTAAACATCAATAGCTCTGTTTGTAGATTGAGCAATGAAGAACTTTGCTTAATTTCATTCCCAACCAAAATTAGATACTTGTGCACTTTGTTTTTGGATTTTAATGAATAATGAGTAGCTTTTCTTAGTTTCATCCTTAACCAAAATAAGACATCCCTCAGCTTTATTTCTAGATTGACTAATGGGTGGCTTTGCTTAATATCATCTCCAATCACAATTAGACTCTCGTCAGCTCTGTTTTTAGATCAAGTAACGAGTAGCTTTGCTTAAATTCATCCCCTACCAAACCTGCCCTGACCCCACCTACCACGCTGAGTTTCATCACCTCACTACAAAAACACAGGTTTTTGCCGGCAGTCCCAAACTGTCGGCAAAAACTACATGACCACCGGCATTGACCAATGCCGACAATCTACCGGTTGTCTTTCTTTCCCGGTATAGCCACCATCAAGGAAACTCATGACCACCGTCAAAACTGTACAAAATCGTCGGCCTAGGTGTCATCAATTTGGACTATTAAATTAAGTATTGCCGGCATTTTGTCAGAATTGTCGGCTTATCCTATACTATACCGGCAGTCATAAACCGCCAACAAAGTAAACAAAATAAATTTATAATTTTCAAATATATTATAAATACCGGCATTACAAACCGCTGGTACAAGTAAAAGCAGACCACCGGTATGATTTTCATTGTACATGTGTGTCAGTGGTGTAAACCACCGGCGTAGACACCATGGACAGCCGATGTAGGTTTTGGTAAAAAAGTCCTAGTCTTTTAGGCGGCGGCCAGGAACTGCCTGCTTTAGTTTTGTCAAAAACTGAACTGCTCCTTTAGGTGGCGGTCTGGACCGCCGGCCTAAATTTTGCAAAAATTGTCATGCTCATTTTATTGGCATCTTGAACTGCTGGCTTAGATCATATTTAAGTCGCCATTTAGGCCTTATGTATAGTTACGCCGGCAATTAGGTGACTGCCGACTTGATCACTTTTTTTTATGATATGTTATTTTCTACACCCATCATGGTGGTGCATTTAGAAAGCCACTGCTTAAGCCTGTGGAGCTACAATATATCTCGACCAAGCAAGGAAAGGCATCCGAGTAGAAAACTTGGACTTCTCATGTGCCTATCTCAAGATGAATTAAGCTCTGAATGGGTATTCTGCAATTTCAGTCCCACTATTCAACTCAAAACACCAACATAAGTACTGTTACAAACTCAGTGGATACCCTTCCTTTACACTCTATTTGGTTCCTCTAGCTAGCTCACTAGAATCATTTTCATGTTGCCAATCAGCTTTTGCATCTGTTCCCTGGAATGCAAGGATGATGAATACACACAAGCACAGTCCAACTGTCCATTGCGAATTGTATCAAATATAACAATGGAGGGACCAACACTATGAACTGAAGAGCAACCTATGTAATCTTCCAGTCCAACCTCTTGGCACTAATCATTTAAATCATCGACCAAAGGGTTCTCAAAAATAGAGATGAAGCAAATTCTCAACAACGAGGATGGGGTAAAGCCAGGGTTGTCGATTGCCTTGCACATGAGGTAGTTATGGTCACCCATGTTTGAGAAATGCTTGTTGCAATCGATAGAATTACTCAAGCTCATGTAGCATCTCTTTGCCAATTCCCATAGATCTTCTCCTCTCTTTATGTCATGTGTGTTTAGGATGGCAGAGTGATAAAATCCTGAAACGGAGTAACACAAGTTTGGCCAGTTCATTATGTATAGAATATAAGTTTTCTTCTGACCGACCATTCATGCACCCAAAAATGCAGAAAGGATTATAAAGCCAATTCTTTACGGATTACAGGTGATTTGGATCCTGACAAGCATACAATTATATCATATTCTAAGGAGAAAACTTTGGCTATCCACATTCCACAGGGAGAGTCCCGTGGATAGCACGAGTTGTTGATTATTCCACAGGGAGAGTCCTATGGACAACACATGAGCAACTTTTTAATTTTCATCACTAGGTGCCTTGTTTCATTGGGGCTCACAAGGGAGTCATAGCAACAGAGAATTCAGATCTCCTATGACCCATAAGAATCCTAACCATATGACACTACAGTTGTACATTGGGAACATCTCACCATGAATGATAACATGAAAATATGAGAGATACTCTCAATGTATAGCTATAGTGAGGCATATAGGTGCAACAATGTGTTCCGAACTCAGCAGCAGATGTGTTCTCAATTAGGATTTAGGAGGTGCATCGATTTTAAGAACACGCAATAGACTTTGCTATTTGTTCTTGCAATCAGACATTATTTTTACAAATCAATATGCATATTCATATTTCCATTCTTAACCTCATATAGGGATGCAAATAGATGGGATTGGATTTGAATCAGGGTATATCTGAATCGGATTTGACAGAAAATGTATATGATCTAAATTTTAATCTATCAGATTCTCTAACCCTTGATTCCGGCAATTAGATTCAAATCATTTTATCAGATATTGATGAGGATCCGAACCAATTCCCTTTGCACTCGGAACCTTATATTATGGCCGATAAGCCTATATTTGTACATATTTTCATACCTCTAATTTGATGATTTTGGTAATAATGTTTTTATAATTAGCAAGGTATCGCACTAATTATGATGAAATTGTCTTGCAAGATGATTTGAAGCTTAATTGTGCAATTTTAAGGAGGAGTTTGATTTAATTGATCAAGATAATCATAGAGGAAGGACCATGCAGCAATGATGCTCCATAATGTAGCCATGAAGGAGAGACTCCATTGAAATCGGATTTGATATGTATGCATAAAAATCGGGAAATTCATCTACCTTACCTGTGATTATTTCTACCTACTTGATAGGTCTTGAAGAAGAAAAGCTGATAAAGGTGCTTAAAGAACACAAAAGGGTGATTGGATGGAGCATTAATGACATTCAAGGAATACGTCCATCAGTTTGCATGCACAAAATTATGATGGAAGAAGGATTCAAGCCTATGGTGCAGCCCCAAAGGAGGTTAAATCCTAATATGAAAGAGGTAGTAAAGAAAGAGGTGATAAAATGGCTTGATTCAGGTATTATCTTTCCTATCTCTTATTCTTCTTGGGTAAGTCCTGCGCAAGTTGTGCCAAAAAAGGGTGGGACCACTGTAGTTGAAAATGAAAATAATGAATTAATCCCTACAAGGACAGTAACAAGTTGAAGGGTATGTATCGACTATATGAAATTGAATGATGCTACTAGAAAAGATCATTTCCCCTTCCCTTTATTGATCAAACGATTGAAAAACTTGCTGGTCAGGAATTTTATTTTTTTTCTTGATGGTTATTCTGGTTATCACCAAATTACATTGCTCTTGAAGATCAAGAGAAAACTACCTTTACATGCCCTTATAGAATATTTGCATTTTGGAGAATGCCTTTTGGTTTGTGCAATATCCCTGCTACTTTTCGAAGATGCATGATGTCTCTATTTTCGGATTTCATTGATGATTTTATGGCGATAGTTATGGATGACTTCTCTGTTTTTGGATCTTCATTCGATGCATGGTTGCATAGTTTGTCTTTGGTGCTTAAAAGATGTGATGAATTTAACATTGTTCTTAATTGGGAAAAATGTCATTTTATGGTTAAGGAAGGAATTGTCTTAGGCCATAAAGTATCTTCTAAAGGTATTGAAGTGGACAGAGCTAAAATTGAGTTAATTGAAAAACTTCCCCCTCCAAAATCGTTGAAGGAAGTTAGAGGTTTTTTGGGACATGCAGGTTTTTATAGAAGGTTCATTAAGGACTTTTCTAAAATTGCTAGGCCTCTAACTAATCTTTTAGTGAAGGACACACCGTTTATAATTGATAGTGCTTGTTGTTGGGTTTCCCTCTTATGTGGAGGATGGCTCAAGAAGCCCATGTGGTATTTTTGAGCCCATGGATGAGGGTAATTTTGTCCAAAATGAAAATAGTCAAAGAAAATAACCTTTTAGTGGTGTTGGCTGCCAAAAAGATTAGAAGAAGAAAAGAAAAAAGAGGGAATCCCGTGCAAAAACGGAGAGAGAAAAGGAGCAGACTTTTCAAATTCTAGCATGCACGTTTTCATCTTGTGCTTCGATTGTAGGTCGTTTATGGTCCGATTGAGTTGACATTTCGCAGGCATGTTCGCGACTTAAGGTTCTTCAATCTGAACGGTGGAGATCTGAGTCAGTGAACAGTACCTCCATTTTGGGTGAGATTTCTCCATTATCTTGAAATATTTGTTAGTTTCCAAGGAATATATTTTCTTGATGATTTTCTGATTGCATGCCTTTAGTTTTATCTAGAGAGAACCCTTGTACAATCACTTTCTTGATAGTGAAAGTTTTTGGGTGACCGTGGTTTTTCCTTCCCACACCGGGAAGGTTTTTCCACGTAAATTTGGTTGTGTTCTTGTGTGCTTGTTCTTTGGTTTTAAGCTCTACTAAATTGTTTCCTAACAGATTCACACAAAGAGGGAGAAAAATATTATTTCTTCTATTTTGAAACTTTGTTAGAGTTTACTTGATTTCATGATTCTCCCAACAAGTGGTATCAGAGCTTGTGGTTATTGTTACTGAATATCTTGTGTTGAATATGGAAGCTAATTTGAGTAGAATGATTACTTTGAATGGTGCAAATTACCATACTTGGAAAGGAAAATTGGAAGATTTCCTTTATGTTAAACAATTTTATTTACCGGTGTTTGCCACTGAGAAACTAGAAAATATGTCTGAGGAACAATGAACCTTGTCATATCGACAGACTTGTGGGTATATAAGGCAGTGAGTAGATGATAATGTTTTGAATCATATTAGTGGAGAAACACATGCACGGACACTCTGTAATAAACTTGAAGAGTTGTATGCTCGGAAAACGGGAAATAATAAAATGATTCTCATCAAGCAATTGATGGCTTTAAGGTATCGAGATGGAACTTCGTTGACAGATCACTTGAGTACGTTCCAAGGTATAATTAATCAGCTAGCTGGAATGGGTATCAAGTTTGATGATGAGATTCAAGGGTTGTGTCTATTGGGTACATTGCCAGACTCTTGGGAGACATTCAGAATGTCATTGAGTAACTCAACTCCGAATGGTATAATCAATATGGATCTAGGTAAGAGCAGTATTTTAAATGAAGAAACGAAAAGAAAGTCACATGGGTCTTCTCAGCAGCCAGAGATTTTGGTTACAGAAAGAAGGGGGCGGAGTAAGAGCAGAGATTCCAGGAACAAAGATAAATGAAGAAGTAAGTCCAATAGGTTTGCTAATGTTGAGTGTCATCACTACGGCATGAAAGGACACATCAAGAAATATTGTAGACAGTTGAAATGAGAGAACAAGAAGAAAGGCAAAGAACAAGAGGGTGGTGATACCAAGGAAAATGATAGAGTTGCTACCAGTTCTACTGAAGACTTTCTTGTTGTTTATGATAATGATGTTGTCAATATTGCATGTCATGAGACTAGTTGGGTTATTGATAGTGGAGCCTCCATTCATGCCACATCTCGAAAGGAATTCTTTACATCCTATACGGCAAGTAACTTTGGTACAATAAAGATGGGCAATGATGGCTTAGCCAAAGTCGTTGATATTGGAGATGTGTGCTTGGAGATGAACAATGGCACGAAGCTACTTCTTAGAGGGGTAAAGCATATTCCTGATATTCGCTTGAATTTGATCTCTGCAGGTAAACTTGATGATGAAGGATATTGAAACACCTTCAGTAATGATCAGTGGAGCTTATTAGAGGTGCTATGATTCTTGCTCATGGAAACAAGCATTCTAGCTTGTATATACTGCAAGCAGGACTCTCACAAGATGCTATCAATGTTGTGAAAGATAAGCTTATATCAAAGTTGTGGCATAAGAGACTTGCTCACATAAACGAGAAATGCTTGATAGTATTGGCTAAGAAGAATCTTCTTTCTAGCATGGATGATCCACATTTGGAAAAGTGTACTCATTGCTTGGTAGGGAAGCAGAATAGAGTTTCTTTCAGCAGTTCCCCTTCTTCAAGAAAATGCGATATACTTGATCTAGTACATTCAGATGTGTGTGGTCCTATGAAGACAAGAACTCTGGGTGGTGCCTGTTATTTTGTGACCTTCATAGATGATTGTTCAAGAAAGTTATGGGTGTACACTTTGAAGAGCAAAGATCAAGTGTTAGACGTGTTCAAACAGTTTCAGGCTCTAGTTGAGCAATAGACTGGGAAGAAATTGCGATGCATCAGAACAGATAATGGGGGAGAGTATTTAGGTCCTTTTGATGAGTACTGCAGGCATCAAGGCATTCGACATCAAAAGACACCTCTCAAGACTCCTCAGTTGAATGGTTTGGATAAGAGAATAAACAGGACTCTAGTTGAAAGAGTAAGATGTCTTCTTTCGCAGGCTCAACTGCCAAGATCCTTCTGGGGTGAGGCTTTGAATACAGTTGTACATGTTCTTAATCTCACACCATGTGTTCCTCTTCAGTTTGATATTCCAAACAGAGTTTGGACTGGCAAAGATGTTTTCTTATGATCATCTGCGTGTTTTTGGTTGCAAGGCATTTGTGCACATCCCAAAAGACGAGAGGTCTAAGCTTGATGTGAAGACACGACAATGCATCTATGTTGGTTATGGTCTAGATGAATTTGGGTACGGATTATATGATCTAGTTGAGAACAAGCTAGTTAGGAGTCGTGATGTTGTGTTTATAGAAGATCATACTATACAAGATGTTGAGAAGACAGAAAAAGCAGTCCATCAATACAGTGATGATTTGATTGACTTGGATCCGATTCCTTTATCAGCACAGACGAAAAATACCCAGGATGATCAACAGGGTGCTGATGATGTAGATGCTCCTACACAGGTCGAGACAGATCATCAGACTATTGATCAGTTGCTAGAACCAGAAATTCAACTCAGAAGGTGTACCAGAGATCGATGTCCTTCCACATGGTATGATGCAAATGAGTATGTATTATTGATAGATGAGGGAGAGCCTCAATGTTATGTAGAAGCCATGGAAGATGAAAATAGGGCACATTGGATTGGTGCTATGGAAGATGAGATGCAATCTTTATATGACAATCACACGTTTGAGCTGGTAAAGTTGCCTAAGGGTAAGAGAGTTTTGAAGAACAAGTGGGTTTACAAGGTGAAGCAAGAAGAACATACTTCACAACCACGATACAAAGCCAGATTGGTTGTCAAGGGATTTAGTTAGAGAAAAAGGTATTGATTTTGATGAAATTTTCTCTCTTGTTGTGAAAATTTTTTCCATACGTGTTGTTTTAAGCTTAGCAGCTAGCCTGGATTTAGAGATTGAGTAGATGGATGTGAAAACTGCCTTTCTTCATGGTGAATTAGAGGAAGAGGTCTATATGGAGCAACCAGAGGGTTTCGAGGTAAAAGGAAAAGAGGGTTATGTTTATCGGTTGAAGAAAAGCCTTTACGGTTTGAAACAAGCACCCAGACAATGGTACAAGAAGTTTGAGTTAGTTATGGGGGAGCATGGCTATAAGAAGACTGCTTCTGATTACTGTGTTTTTGTGCAGAAATTCTCTAATGATGATTTTATTATCTTATTACTTTACGTTGATGGCATGTTGATTGTTGACAGAAATTCTTCAAGGATTGAGAATTTGAAGAAGCAGTTAAGTAAGTCCTTTGCCATGAAGGACTTGGGACCAGTAAAACAAATTCTTGGCATTCGAATTTGTTGAGACAGGAAAAAGAAGAAGTTGTACATGTCACAGGAACGGTACATTAACAAGGTACTTGAAAGGTTCCATATGGATAAAGCTAAAGTAGTTTCTTCTCCTTTATCTAACCCCTTTAAGTTAAGTTCAGATCAAGTCCCTTCAATAGATAAAGAGAAGGAAGATATGGCAGGAAGAAAGCATTGGGATGTAGTAGAGTGGATAATGAGATATCTTTGAGGTACTTCCAATTTAACACTTAGTTTTGGCAGTGGTAAACCAGTGTTAGTTGGATACGCAGATTCAGATATGGCAGGAGATGAGGATTCTCATAAGTCTACTCCAAGTTATCTGATTATTTTCTCTAGTGGTGCTGTTTCGTGGCAGTCAAGGTTGTAGAAGTGTATTGCTCTTTCTACAGCAGAGGCAGAGTTTATTGCAGTAACAGAACCTTGTAAAGAATTGTTATGGATGAAGCAGTTCGTAAGAAAGCTTGGTTTCAAGCAACAGAAGTATGTCTTGTTTTGTGATAATCAGAGTTGATGGTACGCGATCCGGTCACTCCTAGCTGGCACTCGCGTGGCTTCCGAAAGGTACCTGAGATGAGGAAGAAGAAGAATCCCTGGGGGGTTTGCCCGGCGGGAACACTCCGACGATTAAGTTAGTATTCTGTGTAAGAAGCAATGAGAGGATGAAGGCTAAGAGTGAGATAGTGCAAGTAATCCAAAAGATACCAGTTTTCTGAGAATAGGCTCCTTATAACAGAATTTCATTGCATCAGGCCTGCTGGCCTTTGATAAGGCGGGTACAACCGCCACTGTCAGCCTGCCACAGTCGTTACAGGCAGGGCTGAGGTGGCACGCGCGGAGTTGATACTACCGGGTTCGTGCCTGTCACGTAAATTTGGTTGTGTTCTTGTGTGCTTGTTCTTTGGTTTTAAGCTCTACTAAATTGTTTCCTAACAGATTCACACAAAGAGGGAGAAAAATATTATTTCTGCTGTTTTGAAACTTTGTTAGAGTTTGCTTGATTTCGTGATTCTCCCAACACTTGTTTGCATGCATTTAATTGTTTAAAAGAGAAATTGATCCAAACTCCCATAGTTTCGGCCCCCATTTGGAATTTGCCTTTTGAGATCATGTGTAATGCAAATGATGATACTTTAGGTGCAGTTTTAGGATAAAGAATATACATGAAATTTCATACCATTTATTATGCAAGTAGAACCATTAATGAGGCACAAAGAAATTAGACAACAACAGAAAAAAAAAAAAACTACTTGCTATAATATTTGCTATTGAAAAATTTAGACCTTATTTTATCTTATCTAAAGTGATTGTCTATACTAACCATTCTGCAATAAAATATTATTTGCTAAAAAAGATGCAAATCCTAGGTTGATAAGATGGATTTTATTGTTGCAAGAATTTGACTTAGAAATCAAAAGCAAGAAAGGCATCGAAAACATGGAAGTTGATCACGTGTGTAGATTGAACGGGGAGTATGTGGAGAGAATGGATGAACACCCTTTGCATGATTAATTTCCTGATGAGAAATTATGTTTTGTGCATGATAATGATGAACCGTGGTATGCTGATTTTACTAATTTTCTTGTAGGTGACGAGTTGCCCCCTAACATTTCTTTTCATCAAAAGAAAAAAATTTTATCTGATATAAGTCATTACCTTTGGGAGGAACCGTATTTATACAAGATTTGTGCAGATGCATACCAAAGGAAGAGGTGTGGAATATACTTAGCTTTTGTCATGAAAAAGAAGCAGGTGGACACCATGAACCATCCAAGACGGCGGCGAAGGTTTTACAAAGTGGATTTTATTGGCCTACATTATTCAAGGATGCTTATGCCTATGTAAGTTCTTGTGATCGATGCCAATGGACATGTAATATATTAAGGAAAAATGAGATACCCCTAAACAATATTTTTATTTGTGATATTTTTTATGTTTGGGGCATTGATTTCATAGGTCCTTTTCCAAAATCCTTTAATAATGAGTATATAGTTGTTGTTGTTGATTATGTGAGTAAATGGGTGAAAGCAATTGCATGTCCCATTAATGATGCTAAGGTTGTAATCAAATTATTGAAAAAAAAATATTTTTACTAGATTTGGTACATCGAGGGATATCATTAGTGATGGAGGTAAACACTTTTGCAATAAACAATTTGATAATTTATTAATTAAATATGGTGTTTCTCATAAGATTGTTACCCCGTATCATCCCCAAACTAGTGGACATGTAGAAATTTCAAATAAGGAATTAAAAGGTATTTTGGAAAAGACTATGAGTTTATCTATGAAGGATTGGTCAATGAAATTGGATGATGCACTTTGGGCCCATAAGACAGCTTTCAAAACACCCAATGGAATGTCTCCTTATAGGTTGGTGTTTGGTAAGGCTTGTCACTTCCCTATTGAATTAGAGCATAAAGCATATTGGGCAATGAAACTGGTTAACTTTGATTTGCAAGTTATAGGTGAACAAAGAAAGATGCAATTGAATGAACTTGAAGAATGGTGGCACCAAGCTTATGAGAATTTTAGAATTTATAAAAAAATGACCAAGGCATGGCATGATGCATACATTAAAAAGAAAGAATTCACAGTTGAAGACAAGGTTCTTCTTTATAATTCTAGATTGAAGCTTTTTCCCGGCAAATTAAAGTCAAGATGGAGTAGTCTATACATAGTAACTAGAGTTTTTCCTCATGGTGCAATTGAATATCTAATGAAGGGCAAAGATTAAAACCTTACATTGATGGTGGACATAATGCTTTCTTCAACTCCACCATTCACTTGAAAGATCTATGAAAATGAAAACAGAGTCAAGCTAACGACTATAATTTAGAAAATTTTTCATTTATGCACTTTAGGATTTCTAGTTGTTTCATGTTTCTTTATTTCCTTTTAAGTTTTGTTTTAATTTTTTATTTTTCTTGTTATTGTTGTTTCTTTCTTCTCTTTTGATTGATGTAAGGTAGGTTACAATTTTGGAGTCAATGGACAGGAAATTTCAGCATGTATAGCTGAAACCAAGACCAACTCGAAATGAAGTTTCTTTCCCTTCTTTTTTCTCTTTAATTTACTTGACATTGAGGACAATGTTAAATTTGAGTTTGGGGGGAGGAGATTGCAATTTTTGTGAACCCGAGAGCATGAGCATGGTTTGATTGCACTATTTTTTTTTTTTCGAAATATGCTTTAGCTTAAGTTTGTGATTGTTGGATTTTTCTTGATGACTAAAAGTCTAAGATAAATTCTTGATTGAAATCAAATATGACTTAGAAAAGGAAGATAAATGTTAATCCTGAGAATAGATTGATTCTCGTGTTAACTCTATTGTATAATGAAAGTTGAAATTCTTGAGCACATTATGCCATGATCTTGTGAATTTTGTGCAACTTGGTGAATGATTATGTGAGATATATGGATCAATATGATCATTATGTGATATTCTAGAACTTGTTTGATTAACCTTGAGGCGAAATCCTAGACAACATAAAACTTTGGAGATGATTTAGGCCATATTTGAATCATTTGAGCCTTTTCAAGCCAACCTTGATATATTTGAATCCTTAGTTACCCTTTTGAACATTTTCAAAAGAATGACATGCAAAACATATGATTAGCCACCATTCGAATTCTTTTCTTTAACATTCATTGTACTTAACCTGTAAAACCCAAAAAACCATGATCTACCCTTTAAGAGAGCTTAAATTTGTACAATGATGTTGATGAATGAAAGAAGGGAAGATGAAAGAAAAAGAAAAAAAAAAGTATTGAGAAAGAAAGGAAAGAGGCTTCAGAAATATATCTTGAGCTTAAAATTATGTGCTGAAAAGTTTATTCACTACCCAAGAAGATCAAAAGAAATAAGTTTGGGGGTTGTAATACATGTGAAAAATAAAGAATATGGGGATATCTAGAGAATAAATTTATATGTGCATATCCTTCTATGGTCTTTTGCTTTGTAATTCCTTATCATTTTTTTGTTAGCCCCTACCTAGGCCTCACATTACAAGCTTAATAAAGACCTATTGAAATAAAGTTTTATGATTGTCTACATTAGTGGAGAAGGACTATGAAGAACAAGCCTATGAAATATCCAAAAATTTCAAAGATCCATTGGTTTGCATAATTTGAACTAAGAAACATGCATGACACTCGAAAATTGACAAAACACACACACACACACACTCACATCAATTTTCATGATGAGATTTTGTTAGTATAAGATTCATGATAATTCTTGGATGGTATTTTGAATGCTTTCTAAATTATACACCTTATATAATCTTTGAGGCATATACTTTGGAAAAGCAAGATAAACAAAGCATGATCAATTCATGAGATTAAGTATGATTTTATTCATATTTTGATTGAGGACGATCAAAAGCTAAGTTTGGGGGTATTTGATAAGCCTATATTTGTACATATTTTCAAACCTCTAATTTGATGATTTTGATAATAATGTTTTTGGAATTAGTATAGTATTGCACTAATTATGATGAAATTGTTTTGTAAGATGATTTGGATCTTAATTGTGCAATTTTAAAGAGGAGTTTGATTTAATTGATCAAGATAATCATAGGAGAAGGACCATACAGCAATGATTCTCCATGATGTAGCCATGAAGGAGAGAATCCATTGAAATCACATTTGATATGTATGCACAAAAATCGGAAATTTCCTGTTTTGATATAGTTCTCTTATTTTGGACATAACTTTCTTCGTACATCTCGGATTGAAGTGATTCAAATGGATAATTAAAGGTAAGAGATAGGGCTATAACTCTTGTGTTTATCAATCAACCTAGTTCCGCCGCCAACCAAGTGCAATTCAAGCTACAAGTTTCGGGTCTGGCAGTTGGCAGTGAGAAGAGATAGGAATTCAACTGAGATAAAGACAAAGAGACCTAATTTGTGTTGAATTAGGAATCTGCATTAAAAAACAATTAAGGGGATGCTGCACTATAAAAAGGACCATAGACTCAAGGCAAGGGGGCACATCCTCAGAGAGAATTCAGCAGAGAAGAGAAGAGGAAGTAGTCTCAGCACATCAGAAGAGAAGAGAAAGCAATTTCAGAATGCCAGAGAGGGAGAGGAAGAATCTGAATTCAAGAGGGAGAAAGGATTAGTTGATGCACTTGTCTTCTACTTTCAAAGGCTAAAGTTTTCTTGTTATTGTATTTATTCTTTGATGTGTTCTTGTTGTGTTTCCCCTTTAATTCTCTTGAGTATGTTGAATTTAATGATGTCTAGCTAAATTCTCTTACCTAGGGTTTAGATGGATTTTGATATTAAGATTATATTGTTATTTGTTTAATTCAATTCAAGACCTTTATTATTTGCATGAGGAATTTTTATTGCTATGCTTAATGCTTTAAAAGAACTGACTTATCTTTTAATGATTTGATGATTCATGCATGACTAACCAAAGGATTGTTATGAATTAGATCCCTAGGCAATAAAAATTGCATGATAGACTATGATATCGAAAGATGATTAGTTCATGTGTGGGAATCAAGGAAGCTTAGTGAGTCAAATTCCCTTCTACGATTAGAGGTTTTCAAAGAAATTAATGCTTATTTTTTCTTTTGAGAACCACTTAGAAATTTGATGGTAGAAATGGATTAATATGACTTGAGAAAGCTTATTAATTAATTTAGGGAAATCCACCATCGCATGCAAATAACTTTAGTATACCTTAGAGTAATTTTGGTCTTAAGTTGGATTAAATAGGCAATTATATAACCTTGATTTAATGAAATGTAAACCCTAATTGCATTCATCCATCAATTCAGTTTTTATTAAGTTCTTCGATTTGCATAAATTCTTTTAGTTTTTGTTCATTCAATTGATTCATAAGTTCAACTTAGTTTAGTTTAAAATTGATTTGGTACTGTGATATAGTCTCTGTGGGATCGATACTTTTCTCATCCTTATGCGCACATTTGACTAAGGTACACTTGCCTGAATTAACTGTGCATAAATTACACAACAATGGCCACTCAGAAAATATGAGTCAAGATTGTTGATTAATTAAATCCCCAAACATTGCAAAAAAAGAATATTTATTTGTTCATAAATTTTCTATCATTTATTTTTCTAATTAAATCCCCAAATAGCCACAACCTTAATTTAACCATAATTTGTTGTTGCCAATCTCTATTCTTGGGTATATTTATCCTAATTTTTTCCAGATCGATGTTGTCTGTTTTAATAGTTGAAGACATTTCAAACAACTTTCTTTTATTCTTCGTATTAAACAATGCATGATCATTTCCTGTACTATGTATTTGAAGTCAGAAGAGCTTACCAAGATGACAGCTATGGAGAACCGGGTCCAAAATAGAATCCTACTAAAATCCTTCAAAAGGAAAGTCTTAATTGAATATAAACTCGAAATAATAATGCTATCTTGGTAAAAATGAACTAAGATAAAAATTCTAAAATGGCGTCAACTTGGTAAGAACGTACTAAGATAGAATTTCCGTGATGATGCTATATCGGTAAATTTTTACTAAGATGGGTCAGTAGCATCATTTCTGTTTCTTATGTGTCTTAGAATAGTCCCAGCTTGCATAAAACGTATTGTCCTTCTCCTATACTGCACCAATCAATTAGTTCAAATATAAATTATTTTTCAAAACTAAAATATAAAAATAAACATGCTCTTAATTAATTGTGTATTTGAATTTTGTTTTCAAAACTAATTCCAAAAAACATGTTCTTTGATTTCTGACTTCAAAAACATAATTTCAATTGGTTATTTAATATTATATTCCATCAATCATATAATTTCTATACTATAAAGTTGAGTTTTATTTTAAAATCCATCATTTCCATGATTCTAAAATATACCTATACTTTTTCATTTTTATCTTTATCCATATTAATTTATTTGTTATCATTCTTATGAAATTTTCTGATAGATTTTTGACATGCCTTTGTTTTTTTTTTCTTTTAATACATGCATCTATATCACATGGGGTGATTAATCCTAATTTAATTAATGTCACATGTCAACGCCTTTCTTGTATCATGCATATCTTCGGCAGTATAGATTTTTCTTGTTTTATATAGTTTAATTCTATTTAATTAATGCCACATGTCAATTATTAAAATATCAAATAATAAGGTCGAAAAGAAGTATCTATTAATATAAACCCTCAACATGCAATTTAAATTTTGCTATCCTATCAATCCTTTAAAACCTTGTGGCAACAGAAGTTGATTTAATCTTATTGTATCATATGTTGCTTGGGAACCTCTGTGCTTGGCGAAAATTCTCTCCCCTTACTCCATACAGTACACGGTATCATTATGCAAAGTACACAATATCATTAATTATGCATCTAAGCTTAATTTTTAAATAATTAAGTTAATATTTATAAATTTATTATCAGGGTCCTTGTGATACATAGGAATATCGGATAGCCTATATTCAATTTAATGATAGAAGGGATTAAAAAGAAATGTAAACATTATATTATTGCTTTGGAAAAATGTATCTTACCTAATAAAAATAATTAAATAGTTGATTAATTATTCTAAGATAATTAATTAATTTATTATCAATAKAAATGGAATCTATATATAGCAATTAATCTAGGATGATATATTTACTAAAATAATAGAGCAAGCCTACTGATACAGTACAAGATTCGGATCAACTGAGTAAATATTTACAAAATTGGTTTTGAAAGACCCATCTTAGTACATGCATATAGGAGAAAATTAGAATTTGGTGTGGGAGGCTATGTTTGGGCCATTTAATAGAGGAACACTTATTGGTTGCACAACGTGGAAAGTTGGCACCAAGGAAGGTTGAACCATACGAGATAGTTGAAGTCATCAATGAGAATACTTATAGAGTAAATCTATGTGGCCATATACGTCCCATGATATTTTCAATATCAAACACTTGGTACTATATGTTGGTGATCAGTCAAATAATGATTTGAATCTGAGGATGGATTCCCCCCAACCAGAGAGGACGATGCAGTACAGGAGAAGGCCAATAAATTCTATGCAAGTTGGGACCACTCCAAAATACGTAAGAAGCTTGGATAGTGTCACTGATCCAACCGAGTAATCAATTACCAAGTTGGCACTTGCATGAAACTTCTATCTTAGTTCGAAATTACCAAGTTAGCACCAGCATAGAACTTCTATTCTGTTTCAAATTTACTAAGTTTTGCCTACACAGAATTTCCATCTTAGTTCGAATTTACCAAGATAGCGCCAACACGCAATTTCTATCTTAGTTTGAATTTACTAAGCTAGTGCCAGTGTAGGACTTCTATTATAGTTCTTAATTATCAAATTAGTATTAGATCATGATTTCTGAATTTTTATTCAATTAGGACTTTCTTTTTGAAGAGTTTTAGTAGAATTCTATTATGGAGTGTTTTCATAAATTAGGAATCTTTTTTATATGAGTCATAAGGGTGTATGCGTATATAAAGAGTAGCTAGGGGAAGGCTAAAACATTTTTTAATATTTAATTTTCTCTTAAATATTCAGTAAAGAATTTTTCTTCCTAGTAGTTCAACATCTGCTCTTTTCTTTGAAGTTTTCCCCAATGTGTTTTGTTTCCGTATTGTGCCAGTTTCTCCCTGGGTTGTAGAGAATCCGACCTCGGATTCATGTTACCATTTAAGAGACTGCCAACAGCACTTCTACCATGCTTCTTTATTTCTAACCCTTTGATAGATAATTGGTAATGTAAGTCTCCAGTACGAATTGAGATTTCTCCATTGTATATCTTAAATTGCTTTCACTTCACAGAACCTGAATATTCTTTTATTGACCCTTTTGAGCATTGCAAGAGTGCTTTCCAATAAGGATTTTCATAGACATGCATGTAGACAATGTGATCATAATCTCCAAGAAGATAAATATTATCTTCATCATATTGAAATTCATAATGAATGATGGCATATTCCTCCTTAGTAATTGGTTCTTAATCATAAATTGGAGGTTCATTCCAATTAATAAGTTTCTTTTCAAGAGATATTGTTGAGGAGAATGGCCACACCTTCTCTTTAACCTTCACACCTTTCATCTCAAACTCCTTGTCAATTAAAGCATATGCAACACCCATCTCCTTTAAGGCACTTGTGAATTCAATCATGGCAAAAAGGCTAGAACCCTCCTCGGGTTTTGGTTTAGGTATATTCTCTTGTGATGGATATAAAATCAACATTTTCCCTTTAAACTCAAAGGAGTAGGTGTTCTTTCGTTCGTCATGGACTATGTAACATCAAATTACCATGGGCACCCAAGTAGCAAATGGCAAGCATCAATGCATACAACACCACACTACACATGACCACTATAATTATTAGTAGTAGAAAAGCTTGCTAGACATTGGTGTGTGACTGAAACTTCATTCTTTCTTTTTAGCCATGCAAGTTTGTAGGGTGAGGGTGTAGTTGAGTTTTTAGGTTCAGTTTGTGGATGGATACTTCCGCTATAACATTCTCACAATTCCTGCTATCAATTATAAGGCTTGTAACCTTTCCACCCATAGTACATGTGGTGTGAAAAGTATTATTTCTTAGCCAATCTATTTACTTGATAGGTCTTGAAGAAGAAAATTTGATAAGAGTGCTTAGGGAGCACAAAAGGGTGATTGGATGGAGCATTGGTGACATTCAAGAAATAAGTCCATTAGTTTGCATGCACAAAATTATGATGGAAGAAAGATTCAAGCCTATGGTGCTGCCCCAAAGGAGGTTAAATCCTAATATGAAAGAGGTATTAAAGAAAGAGGTGATAAAATGGCTTGATTCAGGTATTATCTTTCCTATTTCTAATTCTTTTTGGATAAGTCCTGTGCAAGTTGTGCCAAAAAGGCTGGGACCATTATAGTTGAAAATGAAAATAATGAATTAATCCCTACAAGGACAGTAACAGGTTGGAGGGTATGTATCGACTATAGGAAATTGAATGATGCTATTAGAAAAGATCATTTCCCCCTTCCTTTTATTGATCAAACGATTGAAAAACTTGCTGGTCAGGAATTTTATTGTTTTTTTTATGGTTATTCTAGTTATCACCAAATTACATTGCTCCTGAAGACTAAGAGCAAACTACCTTTACATGCCCTTATGGAACATTTGCATTTAGGAGAATGCCTTTTGGTTTGTGCAATGCCCCTACTACTTTTCAAAGATGCATGATGTCTCTATTTTTGGATTTCATTGATGATTTTATGGAGATATTTATGGATGACATTTCTATTTTTGGATCTTCATTCGATGCATTGCTTGCATAGTTTGTCTTCGGTGTTTAACAGTTGTGATGAATCTAAACTTATTCTTAATTGGGAAAATGTCATTTTATGGTTAAGGAATGAATTATTTTAGGCTATAAAGTATCTTCTAAAGGTACTGAAGTGGTTAGAGCTAAAATTGAGTTAATTGAAAAACTCCCCCCCCCCCAAAATCATTGAAAGTAGAGGTTTTTTGGGACATGCAGGTTTTTATAGAAGGTTCATTAAGAACTTTTCTAAAATTGCTAATCTTTTAGTGAAGGACACACCGTTTGTGATTGATAGTGCTTGTTTGCATGCATTTAATTGTTTAAAAGAGAAATTGATCTAAGCTCCCATAGTTTCGGCCCCCATTTGGAATTTGCCTTTTGAGATCATGTGTGATGCAAGTGATGATACTTTAGGTGCAGTTTTAGGACAAAGAATAGATAGGAAATTTCATACCATTTATTATGCAAGTAGAACCATGAATGAGGCACAAAGAAATTATACAACAACTGAAAAAAAAAAAAAAAAACTACTTGCTGTAATATTTGCTATTGAAAAATTTAGACCTTATTTGATCTTGTCTAAAGTGATTGTCTATACTGACCATTCTGCATTGAAGTATTTACTTGTTAAAAATGATGCAAAACCTAGGTTGATAATATAGATTTTATTGTTGCAAAAAATTGACCTAAAAGTCAAAGACAATAAAGATATCAAAAACATGGTAGTTGATCACTTGTCTAGATTGGACGAGGAATATGTGGAAAGCATGGAAGAACACCCTTTGCATGATGAATTTCCTAATGAGAAATTATATTTTGTGCATGATAATGATGAATCGTGGTATGCTGATTTGGCTATTTTTTTTGTAGGTGACAAGTTTCCCCCTAACATTTCTTTTTATCAAAAGAAGAAATTTTTATCTGATGTAAGTCACTACCTTTGGGAAGAACCGTATCTATACAAGATTTGTGTAGATAACATGGTGAGAAGATGCATACCAAAGGAAGAGGTGCGGAGTATACTTAGCTTTTGTCATGACAAAGAAGTAGCTGGACACCATGGACCTTCCAAGACGACAGCAAATGTTTTACAAGGTGGATTTTATTGGCCTACATTATTCAAGGATGCTTATGCCTATGTAAGTTCTTGTGATCGATGCCAACGAACAGGTAATATATCAAGGAAAAATGAGATGCCCCTAAACAATATTCTTATTTGTGATATTTTTTATTTTTGGGACATTGATTTCATAGGTCCTTTTCCAAAATCCTTCAATAGTGAGTATATACTTGTTGCTATTGATTATGTAAGTAAATGGGTGTAAGCAATTACATGTCCCATTAATGATGCTAAGGTTGTAATCAAATTATTGCTACCCCTTATCATTCCCAAACTAGTGGACAAGTAGAAATTTCAAATAGGGAATTGAAAGGTATTTTGGAAAAGACTGTGAGCTTATCTATGAAGGATTGGTCAATGAAATTGGATGATGCACTTTGGGCCCATAGGACAGCTTTCAAAACACCCATTTGAATGTCTCTTTATAGGTTGGTGTTTGGTAAGGCTTGTCACTTCATTGTTGAATTAGAGCATAAAACATATTGGGCAATGAAATTGCTTAACTTTGATTTACAAGTTGTAGGTGAACAAAGAAAGATGCAATTGAATGAAATTGAAGAATGATGGCACCAAGATTATGAGAATTCTAGAATTTATAAAGAAAGAACTAAGGCATGGCATGATGCACACATTAAAAAGAAAGAATTCACATTTGAATACAATGTTCCTCTTTATAATTCTAGATTGAAGCTTTTTCCCAACAAACTAAAGTCAAGATGGAGTGATCCATACATAGTAACTAAAGTTTTTCCTCATGGTGCAATTGAAGTATCTAAAGAAATAAGGGAACTATCAAAGTCAATGGGCAAAGATTGAAGCCTTACATTGATGGTGGACATAATCATTTCTTCAAGTCCACCATTCACTTGAAAGATCTATGAAAATGGAAACCGAGTCAAGCTAGCGACAATAACTTGGAATTATATTTTTTATTTATGCACTTTATGATTTCTAGTTGTTTCATGTTTCTTTATTTACTTTTAAGTTTTGTTTTAATTTTTACTTTCTCTTGTTATTGTTGTTTCTTTCTTCTCTTTTGATTGATGTAAGGTAGGTTGCAACTTTGGAGTCTATGGATAGGAAATTTCAGCATGTATAGTTGAAATCAAGACCAACTCGAAAAGAAGTTTCTTTCCCTTCTTTTTGCTCTTTAATTTACTTAACATTTAGAACAATGTTAAATTTAAGTTTGGGGGGAGGAGATTGCAATTTTTGTGAAAATTTTTGTGAACTCGAAAGCATGAGCATGGTATAATTACACTAATTTTTTTTTTCAAAATATGCTTTAGCTTAAGTTTGTGATTGCTGGATTTTTCTTGATGACTAAAAGCCTATGATAAATTCTTGACTGAAATCGAATATGACTTGGAAAAGGAAGATAAATGCTAATCCTGAGGCTTGGTTGATTCCCGTGTTAATTCTATTGTATAATGAAAGTTGAAATTGTTGATCACATTATGCTCTGATTTTGTGAATTTTGTGCAACTTGGTGAATGATTATGTGAGCTATATGGAACAATATGATCATTATGTGATATTCTAGAACTTGTTTGATTAGCATTTGAGGTGAAATTCTAGACAACATACTTTAGAGATGATTTAGGCCATATTTGGCTCGTTTGAGCATTTTCAAGCCAACCTTGATATATTTCAATCCTTACCCTTTTGAGTCTTTTCAAAAGAATGACATATGCAAAGCATATGATTAGCCACCATTTGAATTTTTTTCTTTAACACTCATTGTACTTAACTTGTCAAACCCGAAAAACCATGATCTATCCTTTAAAAGAGCTTAAATTTGCACAATGATGTTGATGAATGAAAGAAGGAAAGATGAAGGAAAAAAAAAAGTGTTGAAAAGGAAAGAAAATAAACTTCAGAAATATATCATGAGCTTAAAATTATGCGCTGAAAAGTTTATTCACTAACCAAGAAAATCAAAAGAAATAAGTTTGGGGGTTATAATACATGTGAAAAATAAAGAATATAGGGATATCTAGAGAGTACATTTATATGTGCATATCCTTCTATGCTCTTTTGCTTTGTAATTTCTTATCATTTCTTTGTTAGACCTTACCTATGCTTCATATTACAAGCTTAATAAAGACCTATTGAAATAAAGTTTTATGATTGTCTACATTAGTGGAGAAGAACTATGAAGAAAAAACCTATTGAATATCCAAAAATTTCAAAGATCCATTAGTTTGCATAATTTGAACTAAAAAACATGCATGACACTTGAAAATTGACAAAATACACAAATACATACACACACACATTTCAATTTTCATGATGAGATTTTGTTAGCATAAGATTCATGATAATTCTTGAATGGYATTTTGAATGCTTTCTAAGTTATAYACCTTATATAATCTTTGAGGCATATACTTTGGAAAATCAAGATAAGCAAAGCATGATCAATTCATTAGCTTAAGTATGATTTTATTCATATTTTGATTGAGACGATCAAAAGCTAAGTTTGGGGGTATTTGATAAGCCTATATTTGTACATATTTTCATACTTCTAACTTGATGATTTTGGTAATAATGTTTTTGAAATTAGAATGGTATTGCGCTAATTATGATGAAATTGTCTTGCAAGATGATTTAGAGCTTAATTGTGCAATTTTAAGGAGGAGTTTGATTTAACTGATCAAGATAATCATAGAGGAAGGATCATGCAGCAATGATGCTCCATGATGTAGCCATGAAGGAGATAATCCATTGAAATCGGATTTGATATGCATGCACAAAAATTGGGAAATTTCCTGTTTTGATATAGTTATCGTATTTTGGCATAACTTTCTACCTATAACTCGGATTGAGATGATTCAAACAGATAATTAAAGATGAGAGATAGGGCTACAACTCTTGTGTTTATTACTCAACCTAATACCGTCACCAACCAAGTGAAATTCGAGCTACAGGTTTCGGGTCTGGCAGTTGGCAATGCAGAAGAGATAGGAATTCAACTGAGATAAAGACTAAGAAGCCTAATTTGTGTTGAATTAGGATTCTGCATTGAGAAGCAATTGAGGGGAGGCTGCACTATAAAAAGGATCATAGTCTCAAGGCAAGGGGGAACATCCTTAGAGAGAATTCAGTAGAGAAAAGAAGAGGAAGCAGTCTCAACACATCAGAAGAGAAGATGAAGAAATTTCTATTCATTTTTTGATGTGTTCTTGCTATGTTTTCCCTTTAATTTTCTTGAGTATGTTGAATTTAATGATATCTAGCTAAATTCTCTTACCTATGGTTTAGATGGATTTTGATCTTAAGATTATATAGTTATTTGTTTAATTCAATTCAAGACCTTTATTATTTGCATGTAGAATTTTTATTGATATGCTTAATGCTTTAAAAGAAYTGGCCAATCTTTTAATGATTTGATGATTCATGCATGACTAACCAAAGGATTGTTATGAATTAGATCCCTAGGCAATAAAAATTGCATGGTAGACTATGATAACGAAAGATGATTAGCACATGTGTGGGAATCAAGGAAGCTTAGTGAATTAAATCCTTTTCTACGACTAGAGGTTTCCAAATAAATTAATGCTTATTTTTCCTTTTGACAACCACTTAAAAATTTGATGGTAGAATTGGAGTAATAAAGGATTAATATAACTTGAGAAAACTTATTAATTAATTTAGGAAAATCCACCATCACATGCAAATAACTTTAATAAACCTTAGGGTAATTCCAGTCTTAAGATGGATTTAATAGGCAATTATATAACCTTGATTTAATGAAATCTAAACTTTAGCTACATTCATCCATAAATTCAGTTTTTATTAAGTTCTTCGATTTGCATTAATTCTTTTAATTTTTATTCATTCAATTTATTCACGAATTCAACTTAGGTTAGCTTAAAATTGATTTGGTACTGTGATCTAATCTCTGTGGGATTGATACTTTTCTCATTATTATACGCACATTTGAGTAAAGTACACTTGTTTGAATTAACTGTGCATAAATTACAAAACAATGGCCACTCAGAAAATATGAGTCAAGATTGTTGATTAATTAAATCCCCAAAGATTGCAAAAAAGAATATTTATTTGTTTATAAACTTTCTATCATTTATTTTTCTAATTAAATCCCCAAACAGCCACAACCTTAATTTAACCATAATTTGTTGTTGCCAATCTCTATTCTTGTGTATATTTATCCTAATTTTTCCAGATCGATGATGTAGTTTGAGACTTTTCAAACAACTTTCTTTTATTCTTTCTATTAAACGATGCATGATCATTTCCTGTACTATGTATTTGAAACGTGCCAATCCAATACTTTGGGTATTGAAGTGGATAGAGCTAAAATTGAGTTAATTGAAAAACTTCTCCTTCCAAAATCGTTGAAAGAAGTTAGAGGTTTTTTGGGACATGTAGGTTTTTATAGAAGATTCATTATGGACTTTTTTAAAATTGCTACGCCTCTAACTAATCTTTTAGTGAAGGACACATCGTTTGTGATTGATAGTGTTTGTTTGCATGCATTTAAATGTTTAAAAGAGAAATTGATCCAAGATCCTATAGTTTTGGCCCCCATTTGGAATTTGCCTTTTGAGATCATGTGCGATGCAAGTGATAATACTGTAGGTGCAGTTTTAGGACAAGGAATAGATAGGAAATTTCATACCATTTATTATGAAAGTAGAATCATGAATGAGGCACAAAAAAAATTATACAACAGCTGAAAAAAAAAACTACTTATTGTAATATTTGCTATTGAAAAATTTAGAACTTATTTGATCTTGTCTAAAGTGATTGTCTATACTGATCATTCTGCATTGAAGTATTTATTTGTTAAAAAAGATGCAAAACCTAGGTTGATAAGATGGATTTTATTGTTACAAGAATTTGACCTAGAAATCATAGACAAGAAAGGCATCGAAAACATGGTAGTTGATCACTTGTCTAGATTGGACGGGGAGTATGTGGAGAGCATGGATGAACACCCTTTGCATGATGATTTTCTTGATGAGAAATTATGTTTTGTGCATGATAATGATGAACCGTGGTATGCTGATTTTGCTAATTTTCTTGTATGTGACGAGTTGTGCCTAACATTTCTTTTCATCAAAAGAAGAAATTTTTATCTGATGTAAGTCACTATCTTTGGGAGGAACCGTATGTATACAAGATTTGTGCAGATGGCATGGTGAGAAGATGCATACCAAAGGAAGAGGTGCGAAGTATAGTTAGCTTTTGTCATGACAAAGAAGCAGGTGGACACCATGGACCATCCAAGACGGCGGCGAAGGTTTTACAAAGTGGATTTTATTGGCCGACATTATTCAATGATGCTTATGCCTATGTAAGTTTTTGTGATCGATGCCAACAAACAAGTAATATATCAAGGAAAAATGAGATGCCCCTAAACAATATTCTTATTTGTGATATTTTTTATGTTTGGGGCATTGATTTCATGAGTCCTTTTCCAAAATCCTTTAATAATGAGTATATACTTGTTGTTGTTGATTATGTGAATAAATGGATGGAAGCAATTGCATGTCCCATTAATGATGCTAAGGTTGTAATCAAATTATTGAAAAAAAAATATTTTTACTAGATAAGGTACACTAAGGGCTATCATTAATGATGGAGGTAAACACTTTTGCAATAAATAGTTTGATAATTTATTAATTAAATATGGTGTAACCCATAAGATTGCTACCCCCTATCATCCCCAAACTAGTGAACAAGTAGAAATTTCAAATAGGGAATTGAAAAGTATTTCGGAAAAGACTGTGAGCTTATCTAGGAAGGGTTGGTCAATGAAATTTGATAATGCACTTTGGGCTTATAGGACAGCTTTCAAAATATCCATTGGAATGTCTCCTTATTGGTTGGTGTTTGGTAAGGCTTGTCACTTCCCTGTTGAATTAGAGCATAAAGCATATTGGACAATGAAACTGCTTAACTTTGATTTGCAAGTTGCAAGTAAACAAAGAAAGATGCAATTGAATGAACTTGAAGAATGGTGGCACCAAGCTTATGAGAATTTTAGAATTTATAAAGAAAGAACAAAGGCATGGCATGATGCACACCTTAAAAAGAAAGAATTCACAGTTGAGGATAAGGTTCTTCTTTAAGTTGATGACAATGTTAAATTTAAGTTTGGGGGGAGGAGATTGCAATATTTGCGAAAATTTTTGTGAACCCGAGAGCATAAGCATGGTATGAATGCACGAATTTTTTTTTTCGAAATATGCTTTAGCTTAAGTTTGTGATTGCTGGATTTTTCTTGATGAATAAAAGCCTAAGATAAATTCTTGATTGAAATCGAATATGACTTAGAAAAGGAAGATAAATGCTAATCTTGAGGATTGACTGATTCTTGTGTTAACTCTATTGTATAATGAAAGTTGAAATTCTTGAGCACATTATGCCATGATCTTGTGAATTGTGTGCAACTTGGTGAATGATTATGTGAGTTATATGGAACAATATGATCATTATGTGATATTCTAGAACTTGTTTGATTAACCTTTGAGGCGAAATCCTAGACAACATATTACTTTGGAGATGATTTAGGCCATATTTGAATCGTTTGAGCATTTTCAAGCCAACATTGATATATTTCAATCCTTAGTTACCCTTTTGAGCATTTTCAAAGCATATGATTTGCCACCATTCGAATTCTTTTCTTTAACACTCATTGTACTTAACCTGTCAAACCCGGAAAACCATGATCTACCCTTTAAGAGAGCTTAAATTTGCACAATGATGTCGATGAATGAAAGAAGGGAAGAAGAAAGAAAAAGAAAAAAAAAGTGTTGAGGAAGAAAGAAAAGAGACTTCAGAAATATATCATGAGCCTAAAATTATGTGTTGAAAAGTTTATTCACTACCCAAGAAAATTAAAAGAAATAAATTTGGGGGTTGTAATACATGTGAAAAATAAAGAATATGGGTATATCTAGAGAGTACATTTATATGTGCATATCCTTTTATGCTCTTTTGCTTTGTAATTCCTTATCTTTTCTTTGTTAGACCCTACCTAGGCCTCACATTACAAGCTTAATAAAGACCTATTGAAATAAAGTTTTATGATTGTCTACATTAGTGGAGAAGGACTATGAAGAGCAAACCTATGGAATATCCAAAAATTTCAAAGTTCCATTGGTTTGCATAATTTAAACTAAGAAGCATGCATGGCACTCAAAAATTGACAAAACACACACATACACACACACAAACACACACACACACACACACACACAAACACACACACACACACACTTCAATTTTCATGATGAGATTTTTTTAGCTTAAGATTCATGATAATTCTTGGATGGTATTTTGAATGCTTTCTAAGTTGTATACCTTATATAATCTTTGAGGCATATACTTTGGAAAATCAAGATAAGCAAAGCATGATTAATTCATGAGTTTAAGTATTTATTCATATTTTGACCAAGGACGATCAAAAGCTAAGTTTGGAGGTATTTGATAAGCCTATATTTGTACATATTTTCATACCTCTAACTTGATGATTTTGGTAATAATGTTTTTGAAATTAGCATGGTATTGCACTAATTATGATGAAATAGTCTTGCAAGATGATTTGGAGCTTAATTGTGCAATTTTAAGGAGGAGTTTGATTTAATTGATCAAGATAATCATAGAGGAAGGACCATGCAACAATGACTTTTTGCCTACAACTCAGATTGGGGCTACAACTCTTGTGTTTATCACTCAACCTAATTTCGCCGCCAACCAAGTGCAATTACAAGTTTCGGGGGGCACATCCTTAGAGAGAATTCAGCAGACAAGAGAAGAGGAAGTAGACTCAACCAATCAGAAGAGAAGAGGAAGTAATTTCAGCATGCCAGAGAAGGAGAAGAAGAATCCGAATTCAAGAAGGAGAAATGCTTAGTTGTTGCACTTGTCTTCTACCTTCAAAGGCTAAAGTTTTCTTGTTATTCTATTCATTATTTGATGTGTTTTTGCTGTGTTTCCACTTTAAATTTCTTGAGTATGTTGAATTTAATGATGTCTAGCTAAATTCTCTTACATAGGGTTTAGATGGATTTTGATCTTAAGATTATATAATTATTTGTTTAATTCAATTCAAGACATTTATTATTTGCATGAGGAATTATTTTTGCTATGCTTAATGCTTTAAAAGAACTGGCCAATCTTTTAATGATTTGATGATTCATGCATGACTAATCAAAGGATTGTTATGAATTAGATCCCTAGGCAATAAAAATTGCATGATAGACTATGATATCGAAAGATGATTAGCTCATGTGTGGGAACCAAGGAAGTTTAGTGAGTCAAATCCCCTTCTACGATTAGAGTTTTCCAAAGAGATTAATGCTTATTTTTCCTTTTGACAACCACTTAGAAATTTGATGGTAGAATTGGATTAATAAAGGATTAATATAACTTAAGAAAGATTATTAATTAATTTAGGAAAATCCACCATCACATGCAAATAACTTTATTATACCTTAGGATAATTTCAGTCTTGAGTTGGATGAAATAGGCAATTACATAACCTTGATTTAATGAAATCTAAACCCTATCTGCATTCATCCATCAATTCAGTTTTTATTAAGTTCTTCGATTTGCATTAATTCTTTTAGTTTTTATTCATTCAATTGATTCACGAGTTCAACTTAGGTTAGTTTAAAATTGATTTGGTACTGTAATCTAGTCTYTGTGGGATCGACAGTTTTCTYATCATTATACACACATTTGACTAAGGTACATTTGCCTGAATTAACTGTGCATAAATTACACAACAATGGCCACTCAGAAAATATGAATCCAGATTGTTGATTAATTAAATCCCCAAACATTGCAAAAAAAAGAATATTTATTTGTTCATAAATTTTCTATCATTTATTTATCTAATTAAATCCCCAAACAGCCACAACCTTAATTTAACCATAATTTGTTGTTGCCAATCTCTATTCTTGGGTATATTTATCCTAATTTTTTCCAGATCGATGCTGTCTGTATTAATTGTTAGAGACATTTCAAACTGCTTTCTTTTATTCTTCGTATTAAACAATGCATGATCATTTCCTGTACTATGTATTTGAAGTCAGAAGAGCTTACGAAGATGACAGCTATTGGAGAACTGGGTCCAAAAGGCTTCGGCAGTCAATGAGAGTAACAACAGCGTACTTCTCCGGGTGGTGATTGAGGAGGTCTTTAGATGAATGTGCGGCAATCAATCCAGCAGCGGCTAAGGCTCCAGATAATTTGATCCCTCGTTCCTTGCACACCTGCATTACAAACCCAATTTTTTATTGTCACTATTTATACAAGACTGGTGTTGCTCAAGGGAAGGTCTCACAAATTCCCTGTTGTCAACTAGTCAAATTGGTAAGCCAAAATATTTAGGTATTAGCATATTTAAATGTTAAAGCATGGTTTCTTTGCAGTGCAAATCCATTTTCATTGGTGCAGATGTATGATAGTGCAAATGAAATGAGAACATTGAGCATTGATCAAGACTAAGGATAAACTTATCCTTCCACACATGAATCGGTATACAAGACTAAGCAACTTGAACATTGATCAAAAAATGAAAAGAAGATCACTAAATAACCACCACAAAGTTAAGGATGATATGAAAATTCACAAGGGGCTGCTGCTGATGGACCATTCAGTGAAGTGATTCATATGCCATTTGAAAAAAGGAATGTGAGAACAGTTGATCAACTTTAAGCAAGCACCATTTAACAATTCTATACATAGAATACCATCTTAGTGTTCAAGTGTGTTGGATAACTATTATTCAAACTTCAAAATCTAAAATTTCCCAATAGAAAATCAAAGTAAAATTTCAGCCATAAATATGGAAGCAATCCAAATTTCAGCCAAAAGATCAAGTAACACAGAATGGATTGTCCCAAATGAATGTAAGTGTCCATGCTAGGGTGCATCTCAGATTCTAACACCCCATGGATTCTTGAGGAATCTCCTTGTTACAAAGTTTAACTTTTATACAATTTTCAGGGATATAGTCTGTAAGTCCTTTTTCAGCTTACCGAACTGGACTTCTAGACACACATCAGATCCTGATTTCCCAATCTGTGTTCATGAAACATATGAAGCATGTATCATAAATACAACTGTTCTAATTACAATCAAAGTAGCTCGTTGTAAGCCCGGTTAAAGATTCATAGGTTTCTCTATAGAGACTATTGTAGATACTTGGAAGAAGTGGCTGGTTTAGCTAATCAATGAACAGCAACGATTCAAGAGCAGACTGCACCAGAAACTGGGATGATGAAGCTTAACTTCAAAAGTAGTTTTCTAGGTAACCCTAAGTCTACGGGTGGAAGGAGTGCTCAGAGATCACACTGGCACCATTTTGTTGGGTTTATGTGATCCTGTTCATTAAGGGAATTTTACTCGCCCCACACTGAGGACCGGTTGGTTATGGAGAATCTCCTGAGGCTAAAATATAGGCTGTAGTTGGAAAATCAATGCACTACAAAGAAATTTTAGTGGAAAGGAACTCTCGTTTCATTATAGGATGGCTAAGTAAGCAGAATCCGCATAGACACATATTAAGCGAAATCACAACGGTAGCAATGGGGAAAGGAAAATATACATATAGACTCCAAGATCAGTTAACAATATTGCTGATAGGATGGCAAATGGAGAGGTAAAAGAAACCAAATGTATTGCAATCTAAACCCCTAAACTGTGGTGCTAAATAGAAGTCCCTCTAAAGTCAATGCCTTGGTTTGGGGTTTGGGGCTAGATAGAAATCCCTCTAAAAAGAACCTAATCAGGCAAGGAATCGAGATACAAGATATGATGTGTGTGTTGTTTGGTTAAGAAGAAGTCATGTCCAACTTCAAATCTTTCAAACCAGCAACCAGGCTTTGGCAATCCGATTCATCCAACACCCTCGTGAAGCCACAAATCTTTCCTGATTGCAATTGCTTCTGCCTGTACATGAGAAGCATTGATTAACAAAGAAAATTAGATGACACCCGAAGGGTATTTGTGTCCTTTTACATGTTTAACGTAGGTATTAAATTAGCACGTTTTGAAAATTTGATATTGGATTGACACATTTTAAAGTTGGGGGACGAAAGTGAGAATAATCTGCAATTTTCCCTTTTTTTCTTACTGAACATTTGAAGAGATTAAGAAATAATTTTTGTAAAAAGAGAGTGTTGACTGTTGATACAATTAGCTAGTTTCATTCAACAAGCAATCAAATAACTAAGATACATAGCAGACAAGCTCAAGTTTCAGAACTACTCCTTTCCCGGACGAAGCATCAGACTCTGTTGCCATGGTTTCCACCTCTGCGGGACCTCCACATTCCCCAACTTTTCATCCATGTAAATATCAATTGAATGCCGTGACTGAGGATAAGCAAGGTCATCAGGGTCAACCAAGTGATAACTGCTACTTTCAGTTGACGATCCAGGTCATGTTTACCAGTTGGTGTCAAGGCAATTATGGAAAACAAGTACGTCAATACCATAGCCGTGATGGCAACCCACATTGTT
>NW_010729106.1:4387408-4420916 GCF_000365185.1 Nelumbo nucifera | reverse complement strand
TCAACGGTGCCTTCTTTCACGGCCTCGGTGTGTGCACCGTTGGGTAACCTAACAGGACAAGGTGCAACATCATAGGTGTCGACGAGCACATTTAAATTCCMWGTCATGTGATGTGACGCCCTAGAGTCAACAATCCATTCAGTGGAGTAAGTCTTACCAGAGAGTTTTTCATTAGTCCGGGTTTTGTAAGCATCAAGCATTCTTACAAGAGTTTGCCATTACTCGTTATTAAGCCCGTTCAGTCCGGTCCTGTCTCCGTCAGTTACGGCTGCATTAGCAGCCACCTCATGCCCTACCAATGACTGAGCAGCATGAGTTTTTGCTGAACCTCGGTCACGTCCACCAAAGGGTCCACCCCCTTTTCCTCGACCTGCTCCATGCCAGGCCGACGTACCGCGGGGTCTGTCTCCCCCCCATTCAGACTTACTTGAGCTCTCACCGATCCTTTCGTTGTTGGCAGCCATGGTAGCCGGTCAGCAAGATTCGTCCGAGCTGCTTAATTATTGCAAGAAACACGTAGATGGACGATCCTAATGAGACTCACGAAGAAATCAGAACAAGTGATTCCGCCGATTCCGAGTCAAACCCGAGCTCCTGTCTGGTTTCCTCCGATCCCGCAACGCCGAGCGAAAACTAGGCGTCGTCGAAGCGGAAGGACCAAGAAGCTTCCTTACTATGGCAGCGGGAGTTCGAGCGAACAAAGTAGACTGAAACCTGAACAAACTGTGGAAAGATGGCTGCGGGAGTTCGAGCAACTTAAAACAAACGAAGAAAAACCACAGAAGATGCCATAGTCAATCAGCGAAGCAGTAGAGAACGAAAACCAAGAAGATGGGAAGAAGCCACCAGAGTCAATCAACGAAGTAGCAAAGAACGAAAACCAAGAAGATGGGAAGAGGCCTACTCTGTGGAGAGTCTAAAAAAATGAAATAAATAACAGAGCACTCCCCTGCCTCACTCGCACTTTAGTGCTGGTATCAGAAATCGTCGCCTTTTCTTTATCCATCAACTCAAGGATGCCAAGCAGAGTTTCTGGAGCCCTTACTCAGGACTGGGAACCAGCCGTCCTGCACAAATCCAAGCCCAATGCCCTGGCCCTTGAGATCCCAAAGTCATGAACCAGGCCTTGCGTTCCGGAGCAGCGGTTCAGACGGTGAAGAAGTTCGACGCGAGCTCGAATAAGAAACCGGCGACGGTGGTGAACACGAGGAAACTCGACGAGGTAACAGAGCCTGCGGCGCTGGACAAGGTGTCGACGGAGGTGAGACAGGCGATACAAAAAGCGAGGGGAAGATAAATGCTTCGGATGGAGCTCCTCTAGGAACTGGGACTCAGAGTCGTCGATAATAGGTTGTGGTCGGAACAAGATCTGCAGCCAATAACCGTCGGTCGCGCAGCGAACAGTAATGCTGGCTCTGATACCATGAAAAATTTCGAAAACCTTATATCCCTCATTTTCATTGATATCTTATGATATATATACAAATTCGATCATGTCTTTCCTAATCTAAAAAGGAAATGCAGAGCTTTCTAAAACTTCTAAATCCTAACTGTACAGTGAATATACAAATTCGGGATGAGGGTGAGGATGAACCTTCAAATCCGGGATGAAACCTGATGGTGATACCTGCTGGTTGACGCAATCATAATTACTTATCTCGTGTTCATAACCCTATTTAAAAATCCCCAATGAGCTCACCGAAGTAGTATATATTTGGAGCAGGCAGAAGGCAATTGTGGGTTCATAGTGAGTACTTGTTTGATTAATTAATCACATATATAGTTAGAATGGAAATCAAGAGAGATGAGATAGAGCTTTTTGAGATGCAGAGAATGCAGAGGCTTCGGAAAGCAGCCTTGGAAGGGAGTGTGAACTCCTTGCACGGATTGCTTGAAGAGGACGAGCTCATTCTCCATAGAGCCAGTGTGGCTTGTCCCACTGAAACTGCTCTGCACATAGCATCTGTGCTGGGTCACGTCGATTTCGGTAGAGAGCTTCTCTGCTGCGAGCCTCGGCTTGCTACCCAGCCTGACATCCGACGGCGACAAACACCCCTTCACTTGGCCTCCGCAAATGGGCATCTTCAGCTTGTAAGAGWGCTGCTCATTGCCAATCCAGAAGTTTGTTTTGCTCGGGATCGGGATGGCAACACCCCTCTCCATCTGGCAGCGATTCAGGGCCGAGTGGAGGTGGTAAAAGAGCTGGTTCGGATGAGACCCCAAGCGACCCGGATGCTTGTGGATCGTCGGCAGACCATCCTGCACCTCTGCGTCAAGAATGATCGCTTGGACGCCCTAAAGCTGTTGGTGAACTCAACTGGTGATGATTATGAGTTCGTGAACTCCAAAGATGATGATGGCAAAACAATCCTGCATCTTGCAGTCGCTGATCGGCAGATTGATGTAAGACTTTCATGCTTCCCTAACTTTGGTTTGATTTTGGTTAGACATCTATGACGTTTAATTTCTTCCGAGATCAATAATATTGCTCAGAGTGCGTAACACTCCTTTTTATGTTTAGGGCAATTTTGGGGTTTAATATAAAAAAAAAGTAATATATTTAAAAAATTTTCAAAAATAGGTTAATTTTTCAAAACATTATTCTTCTTAATTACTGTTTGTTCACCGTCCGCCGCCGCCGCTCGTTGCCGCCTCCGCTCACCTCTGCCTTTACCTTCGGCAACGTTGCTAGAGGTGGCCGGAGGCAGATGTGGCGGCGGCGCCGGTGGTCATTCCTCTATCCGCTGCTGCCGCCACTACCACCTCTGCGCAGCGGCGGATGGCGGCTCTGGTGAATAAATGGCAAGAAGATGAATAGTATTTTTGTGTTTTGTTGATATTATTTTTTAAAATTTAACCTATTTTTTAATTTTTTTTAAATATATTACGATATTAAACCCTAAAAGTTGCGTAGAGTGACGTAATCAGACAACCTCGCTGTAGAGTGACGTAATCAGACAAAAAGTTCCCTTCCATAGTCTTCCGTCCAAATTTTTTTGTAAACCCCTCATTGCCCCTTTGCTTGCGTATGAACAACTATCGATGCACAAGATCGAGATCCCCCCTCTGGTAGCAATTGATCAGAGTTCCTCTTTTTGCTTACAAAACTGGGGAATTCAGAACTCTGTTCCCCTGGGTACTCACTATGGCTGTTGGTCCTTTTATAGCATATTAGGTCTGCACTTCCTGTACCGCCAAACAGGTTCCAGATTAACGTCAACATCCACTATCTGTGTATACAGAGATTCAGAATACAAAGAGTGGACGATGAAGTGATATTACAAAATAGACGGTGAAGTGATTCAGAATACAGTCAATGTTTGCTAGTTTTGTCAAAAAAAAAAAAAAACGCTCCGTTATTCAGTTCGGTGGTTTTCTTTATAAATTTAAAGAATTTCGAAGGCCAAAATGGTCTTTTCATTAATACAGTTAAATATAATGCCACCCCTATTCTGACAAGGGAGGTTTAAGTCGTGTGAAAAGTGAGAGGGTAGGTATAAGTATTTTAGGTCAAACCTCTGGAGGTTCAAGTGTTTGTTGAATCACTTATCCTATAAATACTTATATTTGCGGAAATGACAATTATAGCCCTAATTTAATATAACCATATTGGATAAATACAAAGGCTAATACATAAATACTTATCTCACAATTCAACCTATTTCCACGTCCACCTAGCAACCAACAGTGTGAAGAAGACGGGAGGGAAAGAAAGGGAGAAGTAATTATATGACATTTATGCATCTCAACATATTAATTATAATATAGTTGTTCATATATACTGTTAAAGTAATACATTGTCTACGTATTTATTCATTATTTGTAGTTATTTGATTTTAAATTTAGTGTTATTAATATATTTATGAAATTTATATATGCTTTCCTAGCATTTTCAAGCACTTTCATAATTTTCATTAGTATCCATGCATTTCCAAAGTATATCGGTATCCATATCCAAGTTGTATGATTCGATACTCAATATTGATACTTTAGTCCTTGGTCACAACTAACAACACCACATCCTTTCATTGTAAGTAATCTTCTTACTCACTCAAGACTTAACCCAAAATCAAAGAGTCCTCTCACTCGGTCATCATTCCCACCCGAGAAGTATTTTAGGGAAAAGATGCATGTTAGTAAATAGACATGAGTTGTGGAGATAGGATTGTCAATGAACTACATATTGGTTTTAACCCAACCTGGTCCAATATGAGTCATTATAGACTAGGTCCAATTCAATTTGATGAATATTTTGAACCATTTTGGACTGATCCAATTCAATGTTTGGACCAATCTAATCCATTAATTAACATCTGTACCCTTTATCTTCTGTTAATGGACCAAATATTGGTTCAATGTGACCAAATCCAATATAAATCCAATCCAATAAATACTTTGCAATTTAGACCACTAAATCTCCATTGATCCAATTCAATTAATACGTCTTACTAATCCATCAAACCCAATCAAATTGTCCTTGATAAAAACATTCATCTAATCAGTGTTTTTTGTTGTCGCATGTCTTGTTTCGCATGAGAAAAAAAGTTGTGGGCTTCCTTTCAGATAAGGGAAATTCTACTATTTATATGTTAACCTGATTTTGGGTTTCTTAGGTGGTGTTCAGTAAACTAAAGTCTAAAGTTTGAAAAGCAAATAAACCCTCGAAAAAGCTCTAAAAGCATTTGGAGGAAATTTTGCTTTTCTGCTTTTGCAAACATCTGAATATGGTGGGATTGTTCAGTAATTTGAATGCTGTGACGTCTAAGAAGTTTGTATTTTACAAATTTACCCTTGAAAGTCATTATGTAAATAAAAGTAAAATAAAATGATTAAAGTAATAGGATATTGTAAAAATATTACAAAAATAAAACAAAATATAAAATATGATAAAAATCAATAAATAGTATCAATAAAAATAAAAATAATGTAAAAATGATTAAATAGTAAAAACTATTATAAATATAACAAAAAATAAAACAAAAAAACAATAATGGTAATAAAAATTAAATATATAAAATAGAGCATTTAATGATAAAAATAGTAAAATTGTGTAAAAGATGTCAATAAATGATAAAATGATATAAAAAGAGATAAAATAGCAAAAATTTATGATATAATAATAGTAGCAGTAGTAGTAGTAATAATAATTATAATAATAAGAATAATAAGAATAATAAATTATTACTACTACTACTATTATTAAAGCATTGCTTCACCCGATTAACTTTTTAGTTAATTTTACTTAAGCAGATAAATAATTCATCATCCTCGTCCAAGCCTTATCTCAACCATATTATGTTGACAAATGTGCAGACCATCAGATTTTTGCTTAGCAAAACTGCAATTAACGTGAACTCTTTGAACGCCAACTCCTTAACGGCCTTGGATGTTTTAATGAGAAGTCCAAGAGAACTGAAAGATGTGGAAATCGAAGAGGCCCTTCTTAGTGTGGGAGCTTTAAGAGCTAGGAGTATACCTCCAGCATCAATACGAGACAGAGATACACTCCCAACACCATATGATACTGGATTTACAGGGCGAAGTGATAAGCCCCTGGTCGACCGAAAGAATCCAGACGACCAGGCAGAACAACAAGACACCTCCGAAAATAATGAGACTTTTAAGAAGAAAACGTGGATGGAAGATATGCGCAACACATTGATGGTGGTGGCGATATTGATTGCAACCATGGCCTTTCAAGTGGGAGTAAACCCCCCAGGTGGTGTTTTGACGCTAGACGACATGCTGAAAAATAATGGTGGTAATGCATCTGAACTAGCTCCATCTCCAAGCATTCCTGAAGCAGGCAAGTCTGTAATGGCTCACGAGGACCATATAACATTTCGTCGTCTTTTCCGYTTCAACACAACAAGTTTCGTTGCCTCTCTGAGTATAATTTTATTTATGATAAGCGGATTACCATTCAGTCATAGGTATTTTATGTGGTTTTTGATGGTGATCATGTGGCTTGCAGTCACATCAATGGCTTTAACTTACTTGTTTTCGATATTAGCCTTGACACCACGTACTGTGTTAAAAGAACTGGACCGTCAATTGATAATAGCAGTGAGCACATGGTTGGGCCTGATGACCTTGCTCGTTCTTAGCCATAGCATTCGCTTAACATACAAGTGGATGAAAGGTAAGAGAAAGCAGAGGAAAGGGAGCCACCAGGATTACACAGTTTGATCAATGTTTTCTCCTAGAATTTAAGAAACACTTGTGGAACATATGCATGCATGCATTTATTTATCTCTGTGCTTTGTGTTTTGGCATTAATTGGTCGCTTCTTGAGTCCAGGCATATCTTGTATTAATAATCACTACCCCCTCTGTCCACAAGCTCCTGTACATGTCTCTTCAAATGTTTTTCTTAAAGCATCTTGCTATTTTGAAATGACCATGTTAAACTAATTATATGGTTTTGGAAATCAGCTGGATGTTCCGAGGTAAAATTATAAAATTATGCCTCTTTATGGGAAAATTACACTGTGTTTATTTCGTGGACGAATTCTTTTAATTTGTTTGTCAGAATAGGCCGTTCATTCAAACCGGATGGTCGGACCGTCGACCTGAAAACCGGTGGCCAGAATAGTTCCATTTCTGGGTCATTTCTTACAATGTTGATGTAGATCATTCATAAATGTATATAAGATACATAAAATCAAAAAGTGTGGACTGTCGTACAATTTGTCCACATTTCACATTCCAGAACAATTATAGATTCTGGTATGATATGAATTGGTCTCTACCACAAGGTGTGATGTGAAATAATACATACCTACCAACTTTTCATCTACACTACAAAACACCCCCTTAGTGAATAGATACTTCTGTACTTGCAATAATAGAATTTGATCTCTATTCCCAACAAAAAGTAGCTCTTCTATAAAATATCGCACACACAAGGCATCTTTTGCAAGGTAATATCATAAAAGGCAATTAAACATGAGGTGCATCCACCGTACAGTCCGGATTTCCTACTAACTTCCCTCTACTCCCCTCTCTACTAACCCATTAAAACTATTCCGCCTCACTAAGTCCTATCTAGTATAACGATTGACTAATGCCTTAATTAATACCTTTGTTATATACTATTTTAAAGAAATACCTATTTTTATGCATTCATTAAATAGTTCAAAAAATAAAAATATAATAATTTTGGGTGGTCTGTAACTAGGGGTGCTTGTGGTTCGGGTAACTGAATCGTGGGTCTTTTTTGTGAATCAAATAGGTAGTGGAAAACCAATAATCAGAACCGAATCGAAACTAGTCGGTTAATCGGTTAACCAGTTTGGTCGTTGGTTTTTTTCTGTTTTTATGACTTTATAATATTTATTATAATTATAATAAATATTATAAATATATATAATATTATATTTTAAATAATAAATAATATATAATATATTATAAATATATATTTTATATATAATGCATATTTATTAATTTATAGTATGTAAAATATATATAATATACATAAATATATAGAAAATATATAGAAAAACATATATACCGATAAGTTCAGTTAACCACCGGTTTTTTAAATTGGTTAACCAAAACCAAACTGGCACCTTCAGTTTTTTACAAACACCAAACTAAAACCGAACCAACCAGTTTGATTAACCAATTTTCGGTTTGGTTTTTTCGTTTTTTGCTCACCTCTATCCGTAACTCTTTTTCCATGCATAAATTTGCTTTACTAGGTTTAGAAAAGAAATAAAAATAAAATATCAATTTTAATTATATGCAAATTTCCCATTCTCTCTTTAATTATATGCAAATTAATTCTCTAAGCCTAATAAAACAAATTCATGCATGGAAAAAGAGTTACAGAATACTGACCACCCAAAATTATTATATTTTTATTTTTAGAAATATTTAATTATTGTATAAAAATAGGTATTTCTTTAAAATAGTATCTAACGGATGGGTTAATTAAGGCATTAGCCAATCGTTACGCTAGATAGGACTCAGTGACAGTTGGAATATTTTTAATGGGTTAGTAGAGTTGGAATATTTTTAATGGGTTATTGGAAATGCCTTTGATGCACTTTTTATGACAAAACTGCCCCTCTTCCTCTTTTTCTGCAAAATGCATCGAAAACCCAAAGAAATCTCTCCGCCTTCTCTTCTTGGTAATCGACTGAAACCCCATTCTTCTTCTTCCTAAAGAAATCCTAGTCCTCTCTCTCCAAAATTGAAAATAAACCCTATTATAGCCTTCATTCTTCATATGGAACCCCTGTTCATCTTTTTGTTGCTAATAAACTCCGGCAGCTGCAACTCAAGAGCTTCCACCGAAGAAACTCCCAACGGTGAACTTTTGGGCGTCAGCCTTGCTCATGACGTGAAAACCTGCCCACTTTATTCGTCCACTTGTGCTTGCACCAGGGCCGGTGTTCAAGAACTCCCCATAATACAAAGTGCTTAACGCAAAATCGTCATTCCACTTGAGCCACCCTGTCGGGTCGATCAGGCTATCAAGAGATGTCTTTATGAACACTATCCTCAAGTACTTCTGCCATGGTATATGCATCTAACCAAATATGTATACGTATAGAAAGTATGCATGCATATAAGGTCAGAAAATAAAAACAAAAAAAAAACAAAAAAATTTTGAATTGAACCCAAACCCCGATGGCCAAAAATATCCAAGCCCAGTCCCAAGAAAATTACTTGTTTTGTCAGTTCAGGCTCAGTTTGAGCCCACCCAAGTTACATCCATACGTTTCAGTTCCTTAAAAACCACCAAAACCCTCTTCAAAGTCTTAAAAGAAAGAAAAAAAAAAAAAAAACTATCAAAAGGTTCATCTCATGATGATATTATGGTTTACCAAAACATTTCATCATTTTGGTCATCAGAGACCATAAAAGATTATGGTAAATTATAAATAAGTACCATGTAAGGGAAAGGTAGGGAAACCTTTACAAACCTTATTGGTTTCCCTGACTTTCTCTTCCATTCCCTACCTTTTCCTTTAAACCAAACATAGCCTAAGGTCTTGAACTTTCAAGTGTAACAATCAATTACCCTGGATTTGGAAAATATACACAATTTTAGCACCATTAACTAAAATCATAGTGGGTGGTAAAATTATCAAATTGCCCATTATTTCCTAATTAATTTAAGGTTAATACCACAAAGTTAGGAAAAAATAAGACAAATTACAAACTATTCGCAAGTAATTAAAGGGAATGAATCGAAAACAAAGAACAAGCTATATACTCTGAGCCTGAAATTAGCCCAAGCCTCCAATGATTTGATGTAAATATGTCCACTCATAGAAATTTTAGAGTCAAAAAGAAATTTTAAAACGAAAAGAAAACAAAAATGATCACATTAGGTACATCAATGGAAGTTCCCATTCAATCGGTTCCTTACAAATATACATAAGTATACTACAATAGTTATCTGAACTCACTTCCTCCCAACTCTTAAACTTAATATATTGAGAACCTTAGTACGTAAGTGAACATTAGGAAACAACTCACTTGGGCTGTTTTGGAGTCGCCACCCATTAGTAAAATAAAATAGAGGTGATAGAACCTCAAGGAATGGTTTTCAAAAATATATTTGATTTAATAGTGACTCCAAGACCCAAGGCACTGGCTGAAGTCCAATAGGTGGGGCCTACATGGGATTCTGATGAGCACAAGCACAAATAAAATATTCTTCAATTGACTAAGAAAATATCAACAAAACAAATCAAAAACAAACCATCATGAGAGAATTCCCCTAATTATATTTTTATTATTTATTTATTTCTTATTCTTTTTAATTTAATTTTATATGTTATTTCCTTATGGAGCCTCAATTGATTTTATTTGTTCTATGTAATTATTAACTCAATCTCATATTTCTAACCTTACTAAAATATTTGATTTACTAAGATAGTATCATATGAGACTCCACCTAAGCAAGTGTGCCTTCAATGTCATCTTAGGAAAATTTTTGGAGTTCATGGTAACTCATTGTGGCATCGAGGCAAACCTAGAGAAGATCTTAGCTATTCTGAAAGTCTTTGTAGTGAACTACCCTGGACTATGAAGGATGTGGAGAGGCACACCAAGAAAGTTGTGGCTTTAAATAAATTCATGTCCAATTTTGTGGGGTAATGTTTATCATTCTTCTGAGGTACCAAGAGGCAAAGAAGTACTTTTAGCAGATGGATGAGTGTGAGAGAGTTTTTAAGAACTAAAAGATTACCCCATTTGATTTTATTCATTCTATGTGATTATAAACTGATCATCAATCTCATATTTCTAACCTTACTGGAATATTTGATTTACTGAGACCGTATTATATGAGTTAATAATCGCATAAAACAAACCTAGCATCAAGGCAAACCTAGAGAAGATCCAGGCTATTTTGGACATGGGACCACCCGAGACTATGAAGGATATGGAGAGGCACACTAAAAAAGTTGTCACTTTAAACAAATTATGTCCAATTTTGTGGGCCAACGTTTATCATTCTTTTGAGGTATCAAGAGGCAAAGGACTTTTAGTAGATGGACGAGTGGCAAAGAGTTTTTAAGAACTAAAAGATTACCTTAGCTCACCACCTCTACTAACCCAACCAGAACCCAAGAGGCATGTTGCACCTCTACCTATTAACAAGAGAGGAAGTCATCAATTTGGTGGTAGTACAAGATAAAGATGAAGTTTAAAGGCCAGTTTACTATGTCAATAGAATCCTCCGTACATTCAAAATTAGGTCCCCAATATAGAGAAGTTGTCATTTGCCTTAATCATTTCAACTAAAAAAATACAACCCTATTTTCTAATACATTCCATTGTTAGAGATCAAATCAGCCCCCCACGGCACATCCCCACCGTGTGTTGGGAACATCTCTCGATGATGACATCAGAAATGATGATGTCATCATCGGGAGATGTTCCCAACACACGGCGGGGATGTGCTGTGGGACGTTGTGGGGGGAATCTTGTGGAGGACTGATTTGAACTCCCATTGTTATACTCACTAACTAGACACTTAGGCAATTTTTGTAAAAGCTCGAGGTGTTGACTAGACTAATGAAGTAGGTTGTTGAGCTTAGTGAGTTTAATGTGAAGTTTAAGCCTAGGCCCTCATCAAAACACAAGCCTTGACAAACTTTATTGTAAAGTGTACTTTTAATAGTAGTTGAAAAGCCCAATAGATGGTTCATCTTGTCTAAATAAGCTATCAACCTAGATCTTATATGTTGATGGATCATCTAATAAAAAAGGAGCAGTGATGGTCTAATTCTTTTCAATCTTGATAATATCTTTGTCCACTCTAAAGATTTTTTATCTTCATCTCACTACTTATAATGATTGTGTAGCACAATTAGAATACAAATCACATCCAGATAAGCTTCAAAGAAAATAATTAAAGCCAAAATAAATAGGAAGAACAATTATTAACTAAATACTTAAGAAAAAAATCAATAGAACTACCTTTGTTACAATCTCAACAATATTAATCCAATCAATAAGTTCATCATATTTGAATTCATTTGGATCTATACCTCTATGAAAATTTGGGAATTCAAATTATAGATCTATTTTCCACGACTTCTATTCATCACCCTCAACTACAACTATCTTGGTTGTTTGCCTTAATGATGATAAAGAACAAGTGTAGGAGCCTCTATAAAACTTTGAGATATAAATCTTGAGACTCATTTCTCACCATTTTTGTTCACTACCCACAACTACAATTGATATGGATGTTTGCCTTCATGATAAAAAAGAACAAGTGGAAGCACTTGCATCAAAGCTATTATCCCCTGTCTTAGAACGATAACCTAGCGATCTCAACTCTCGAGCAAGTGCATCAACTTGTCTTATCAATTCTGCCACCTCTCTTTGTGTTTTGTTGTTGAGTTACTACTCTATGATGTGAGCCACTTGTTTCTTTTTAGGAGTCATAATCCTAAGAATGATCAAACTTATGCTTTTATACTAAATGGTGCAGTTTGAAAATAAATCACATTCAAAGAAACTTCAAAAAAAAAAAAAAACCAAAGTCAAAAAAGAAGAAGACCAATTCTTCATTAAGTAATTATGAAAAATCAATAGAAGTGCCTTATCTTTGGCCTAGATACTCTTTAAATATACTTCCTTATGCCTCTTATAAGGAAGTTTCCTAATCTAATTGAACTCTCCTTATTAGAACACTACTAAATCTCTTCAAAAAGAAATTCCTAATTAAAGACAAATTCGAAAATCCCGTTATGACACTATCTTAGTAAATGTGAATCAAGATAAATAAACACAAAACTCTTACAATAAATCTATCTTGGTAAATACCAACTAAGATGGGTCTTTAAAAACCAACTTAGTAAATGTTTATTCAATTTGTCCAAATCCCATACTGCATCACTAAGATATGCAATCATTAATTGTACAAGTGATGGAAAAGTTGAGTTCATACATATTCCATGTCCTCCAACATTCTCAGACACTCTAAAGGTTCCAACACAAGTGCAACAGTTATTACCAGTTGAGAAATCACCACCTATATACCTTAAGTCCATCTCTAACTCATGATGTTGAACCATCACCTAACATTAAAACCAATTATGCATCATTATATACTGAGTAGCCAAATTAACTACTACTACTCAAGAGGAGATATCTCCAGGTGGCGGATCAACTTCTAATGGTCAAGGGGAAAGCTATGGTCGATAGTCTCAACACTAGTCCTAAGTACCATGAACCAAAAAAATGATGTCAAAAACACTTATATAAAGAGTTCTACTGGCTATTGCTTTAATTGAAATTTATTTAATGGTTTAACCAAATGACCATACAAAAAGTGTAAACTATAGAGTACGTAACATTGAAAATGTAGAATAGCTCCAGTTGTATGGTTATAAATTATATAAATAAAATGTGAATCATCAATTACAACTAACATCATAAATAATCAGTAGGAAAATGCTATAAAGCATACTACTTGCTCCATTCTAGAATTTGAATAGATGGGATTTTCAGGGTTCAATTCTAGAATTCGAATCTTAGAATCTTGGTTCTAAAATTCAACCAGCCATTAGAATGCTATTTATTTGTTCATTCACAAAATTCAACCAGGCCTCTTATGATGTCTTTATGTACATAGTTTGGTAATTTCTTAATAAAAGAATCTTTTATCTATAAAAAAATTCTATTGGTTTATGTGACAATTTTTTGGGATATTATTCTCTGTTGGAAATATCATGTGTCACCACATGTTTAGTCTACCCCTCCCTAGACCCCAGTAGCTAGGACCATCATTGGGTAATGATGATGCACGTTTTTGTAGCTCCCTATTGGATGGAAACTCAGATACTAAGCTAGAGATTTCCTTGTTAAGAGGTGACTCGGACGTCAAGTTAGAGAATTTACTTGTTGGGTGGAGGTGACTCGAATGCCGAGCTGAATAAACCAACAAACTATCTATTTTTCTAAAGAGACCTATAAGGAGGCAATGTCAGAGTGCCCCAAGTTTCTTTACACGAGGTGGGCACTCCGATGCTTAAGTTAGTGAATCGAAGATTTTTTGAGAGAGCTAAATAAGAAAGCTACGAGAGATAAATTGTATAGCTTTTCTCTTACCTTGTTAGGTTGGAGGTGAGGCCTTTATATAGGCGTTGCTTGGCATGGGCTTCATGCATCGCGTCCGAGTTCTCCAAGAGGTCGTGCCCAACCGATCCTAATTCCACGGAGGTAGTTGTACACATAGACCAGTCTTCATGCATTTCTCGATCTCCTTCGAAAAATTTGGTATGGGGGCCAACTTCTGAGAGACCCGATAGTGGCGGATTGTGCATGTAGAATTGGTTGGCGAGCACGTTTCGCAAGTCGCCACCAGGACCTCAATTAGGCTGGCAAGCCTTCAAGGGAGGTCGCTCCTCGCATCGAGGTCACTTCGGCTGGTGACAAGGTGCTATAGGTCAGTCCTAGACAAGGTGCTGCTAGACAGCCTAAGTTATGGTCGAGGTCGCTAAGTCGGTGGTGAAGTCGGATCGCGATCTAGAATTCCATCACTTTGGCTAGAATAAGTCATCGCCTAGGTGGTGTCTAGGTGTCGTCCAACTGTTTCGAGATGCCATTTGTCATGATGTCATTGGAGGGCTAAATCCACCCTCATCAATTGCCCTCCCCCCACCCACACTCCTAAGTTGAGGGAAACTCGACGAAGGGAGTAGATTGTTCCTTTGGCCCAGAATGACAATTTGATGAGCTCATAGCCGTTGGCGTCAGTCCAATTTGTTCCTTTGGTCGGAAGAGTCCAAGTGTTTGAATGCAGCCTTATGCGGAACCTTGTCATCTTAATTATCAAGGCACGAGAGCGAATTCATCCGCTCAAGGAGAGGTGGAACTGGTACCCCGAGGACATTTACCTTATTAGGGATGCAACCATCAAGGGGTTCTGCAATCCGACTAAGTACCTTAAGACCGAAGCTCATCATGCAGTCCTTAAGAGGGGGTTCTAACTATGTGACTACCTCGTCAGGTCACTCCACTCAGGTAGAATGTGATGCAATATCCCTCGAGCCGGTTTCTCGAAGAAGTAGCCGAAAAGGTTGATAAGGAGCTTGAACCCGAGGTAGAGGTCGGCTATAAAGAGATCAATGATTCTATAATGGTGTTGAAAGCAAACTAGTCTTCCCTTCCTTTATCTCTTTTTTTTTATGGTGAGATATTGATGTCCTTTGAGATCGATTTAGGCGTGTTGTCGAGCTAGATAAACGGGTGGGCCATCCTTCTGAGTTTGGTCTTCCTATTGTCGATGTGCTTCAATGTCGGCTTGAGGGAGCCTTAGCTAAAAGCAGTATGGATTTCCCTTAGAGCTCAGTTTGACCAGGTTGCCGAGGTGGACAATCATTCTGTCAGAGTTTTAAAGGTGGTTACTTCTATGTCATCACTTGGGATTGGCTTCCCTGGGTAGGTGCTCGTGAGATCATGGTGTACATGTATTGAACTTGCTCCTGGAACTATTGGTCGCCTACTCCTACCGGAGTCATGGGGGGCTTACCTAGAGGGGTTGGCTCTGCTATCCGTGGATCACCTACTCTCACGGGAACCGACCTATGAGGCCAGTTCCACATCCAGTTCGCTTCCAACTCTCATAGAATCCATACAGAGCTTGATTAGTAGTGAGGCTTCACAATTCGGGCTGGGATACAATTTGGGCCAGATCACAGAAGCTTGCCCAAACTAGTCATTCATGTTCTACTCCCCTTGTAATGGTTGCTGATACATATGTTGTTGTCGGCATTGGCCGGTAGTTCGGTGCCACGGCTGTACTGCATCAACCCGCTAATCATCTACTCATACTAAGCCACAAGGAGCTCGACCTGCGAGGGCAGCTCTGCTAATTATAGGTCATCAGCTCGCACAGGAGCCTTGGAAGGCTTGACCTGCAAGGGCGTCCGTGCAATCCGTTGGCCGCCAACTCCCGTGGGAGCTACGAAGGGCCCGACCTGTAGAGGCAAACTCGCAAAACAAAACTAATGAGTCTTCACCCAGGCTGACTATTGTTGAAAATAAATGTAGAATGAGTTGAGGTTGATAGGGCTTCTCCACAGTCTGTTGGTCGTCAACTCCCGCAGGAACCACGAAGGCCTCACTCCGGTCAGACTACTGGTTGTCGAGGTCGCTCTGTTGCTATTTATTCTACGGTGATATGAATGCACCACTCGTCCTGTGCCCACATCTGGAGATTCTTGCTTCAGCTCATAAAACCGTCGTGCTTCAATCCCTACGGGAATCGTTGATGGCTTTACAACGAAGAAAGGGGCATTCACATGAGGTGGTGGTGTATTTATCTAGGGTACTGGGAGTGCTGAGTTCAATGTGGCTACTACTAATTGTCACAGGGGGGTTCTCAAGGTTTATCATGAATGCTCTGCCCTCCAATAATCGATTCTTGTTCTTGATGTTGGTGCTGCTCAAAAATATAATTGGGTTGATGGAATCATAAATTAAAAGATGAAAATTGAGAAATCTTGAAGGTGAGAATTTAATTTTTTAGAATGTGAGAACTTAACTTTTGTCGTAGTTTCCACAGACGGTGCCAATTGATTATGCGCGTTTTGATAGTTCCCTATTGGATGATAGCTCAAATGCCGAGCTGGAGATTTCCTTGCTAAGAGGTGACTCGGATGTCGAGTTGGAAAATTTACTTGTTAGGGAGGTGACTCAAATGCCAAGCTGAATAAACTAATGAGCTATCTATTTTTCTAAAGAGACCTGTAAGGAGGCAATGTCAAAGTGGCCAGGGTTTCTTTACCTAGGGTGGGAAATGCGATGCTTAAATTAGTGAATCAGAAATTTTTCGAAAGAGCTAAATAAGAGAATTGCAAGAGCTAAATTGCACATCATTTCTCTTACCTTGTTAGGTTGGAGGTGAATCCTTTATATAGGCGTTGCTTGGTTTGGGCTTCACACATCACGTCCAAGTTCTCCAGGAAGTCATGCCCAACCAGTCCAAAGTCCACAAAGGTAGCCGTACACGTAGACTACTCTTCACGCCTTTCTCAGTCTCCTTAGGAACATTCAGTATGGTGGCCAACTTTCGAGAGACCCGGTAGTGACGAGTTCCTTTCCGAACATGTAATGAGCTTTAATATCTTCGAAAGGCTTTCCCAAGATCGTATCTTGCTTTTGAACAAGGGAATGTGGAGAAGGCTTTACTGGCACGGCGGCCGGCAGCTGAGGCTGGCGCCTTTCGGGCTCTCGTCTTCTTTATTGATGCCTAACAACATTCGCTCCTAATCTATGCCCGTTAACATCTGGCTTCGGCACCTAACAACATTTTCTCATGAACGACATGCCCTTTACATTCTCGTCCATCCAACCAAACCGGCGCTTGGACATGCAATCTGAAAGGATCAGATTTCTAAAGTAGAGAAAAGGAGGGGGAGGGTGGTAGAGATCTCTGCCCGCCTGCGCACGCTCCGCCGCTCGGTAGTTGCAGCGACCGTTGCCGTTGGTGATGGCGATGGCCACATCGATGGATGGCACTCCCTCCCTCTTCCGACGCGGCCATCCATTAGTCGAAATGGTCGCAAGTCATTTCCAACATTCCCCTTTCCCCTTCATCTCGCCGACGACCATTTCCAAATTACTCTTATCCCCTGTTCCCTGGTTACACGAAGGCAATACTATTATCACGCATCTTCTCATATTCGTTTTCTTAGTTTTTGGTTTCATTTTTAATCATTTTTCTATGAAGTAATGAGCGTCTGGGTGTTCATCGGAGTCGGCAATAGAGCCTCTACCGAATTTAGCTTCTTTGTAGTCTTCGGATCCCACCTAGACAAGCTGTGGTTTTCCTCTGTTCTTTGGTTAGGATTTTCAACCTGATTTATTGCCCATAATAATACTCTTCTTTTGATGTTTCATGGAATCATCAACTTATTTTTTATATTTGATCGTTTGCCTCATTTCATGGCTACCGTTAATGAACTTTTCAGAGATGCTACTAAGTACCTGTAATTGAACCAAAAGGGGTTCTCGATTACATGGTAAAATTGATAATTCAGCAGAAATAAGAGAAGAAACGAAAAAATCAACAAAGAGAATTATAGACCTTTAAGGGCTTGAATTTGGGTTGCTGAACGTGTTTAGAAGTAATGGAGAGTGAAGCTTTTATTTTGAAAATTTGAAGAAGAATAAAGGGTAAAATAATATTTTTTGTTTGTTAATGGACACTAATGGTAAGGGAAGTATTAGTCAATTGTCAGAAACAGTAGGGATAGCATTAGTCAATTTTCAAACAATAAGGATACACTTAATCAATTAGCTAAATCATAAAGGTAGTTTAAGAAATTTACCCTTCTTATTATAAGTGTATAAGCTTGAAAATGGTAGGCAAGCCCATTCTTGTATGAATGAAGATTCTTCTTGCTTTTTAGTATTTCTTTTGGTTTTGGATCAATTTATATCTATAGAAATGAAACACTTGATTTAGCTAGATTGGAAAATAATTGATTGTGCTGGTTGTTTCTAATTTAACTCATAAAAAATTGTTAGTGATTTAATTACATCTATTAGTATATATTAAAACAAAACATGCCATGTCACATGGCGTCTTTCTTCCCTTACCCAATTGGAGTTTGGATCTCCTACCCGCCTCACTATAGCTATACAGGAGATCTGAATTCACCATGAGTTTGGATCTCCTACCCACAAGAACCCTACCTAATGTAGTACAGATGAAGTGTCATTTTGGTAGGTGTAGGTAAGAGATCTGAATCAACTCAATTGAGGCTTCTCCTTGCTCTTCAAAGCTTACCCCTCCGTAGGACCTCTTTCCCTTTTTCACCCTTAATATTTTGGTTTATACTGATTCATGTTCCCAAAATTGATAAGAATAATAATTTACTCAAAAATCTCCTAGACTTCTTAGAAAACCTTCCTTCCCCACCTTATCTCCTTGGCTTCATCTTTTCTTATTGTTTGTTATTGGTGTTCGTTTGATATATATGCACCCATTCCACAAGGGTGGTAGCTCTGATTTCTATTTGGTAAGGCCCAAGGGTTAAAGTTTCTTATTGGACCACTTGTATATAGATACAAATAAGGAAATGCTTGGAAAATGCATGAATATGGATGAAAAAAAAATATGAAAATGTTTGGATATATTGAAAAATGCATATAAATTTCATAAATATATTAATAACATTATGTTTAAGGTCAAAATATCCATAATTGGTGTATGAATACATAGGAAAAGAATAAATAGCCGTGTTGACTGGATTCCAATGATTTCTGATCTTTCTTTACTCTTTCTTTCTCTTAAATTCGACATGGGTACTATTCTTTTTGTTCAAAGACAGGGAAGAGATAGAATGAAAAAAAAAAGTGATCTAGATCAAGTGTATACCTATTAGGAGTGTAAACGGATTGAATTTGAATCGGATCAGGCAATATCTGAATTCCAATCCGATTAGAAAATCCGATATGATATATGGCAGATACTGAAAATTTATCCGAATTCGAATCCGGTTAAATATTCAAATATTCGATTCAAATTTGATTAATTAATTACTTTAGATAATTAATAAATGTATAGAATAAATATTTTATTGATAATAAAGTATATAAATTATATAAAATATTTTATATATTATATAAGAATTAAATAATCGATCGAATTCTGATATTTATCGAATCGAATCAGGTCATATCCAAATTCAAATCCGATTAACTATTTGGTATGAATAGGATATCTAAATTCAACCGGTTAGATATTCAAATTATCCAAATTCAGTTTGAATATCTAATTTGAAATCGAATTTTCAAATACCGTTTACACTCCCAATACCTATGACTAAAAGAAGATCAACAAAAAGCGGACTTACTGCTCCCTATGTTCTCTACTTCACGCTTTGCCACCCTTATCTTCACCTTCTCCCCGAAACAGAAGTTTGTTTAAACTCAACATCATTCACTCTTCTTCATGGGGAAATGAGAACAATGGGTCAGATTGAGTAGCCATCATTTTATAAAAAAACTGTATTCTAGCCATACAACTAAAATGTCACACACGTTAATAAAAAAAATGCTCCCTTTCAATTACATTCCACTTTCCAAGCACTTGGATTGGATTGACAACTTGTCCACCTCCTTTAACTGCTGTAGAAACCAAAAAGGCATGTTGCCATTGGTCACCTGAAAATGTATCAAAAGTAGTAGTCCAAACGTCATATCCAGCATCATTTTGTTGTTGAGAACATTTATGATGCCAATACGGTCTCCCAAAATGCATCCTAGTGTGGGCCAAGCGGAATATGCACTTCAAAAACCTTTCTAACCATTTTCTCTGACACCAAGAGAAAGACTGAGTGTTTGCGTTGGCTATGTCTACTTCGTTTGGCTTCTCGGAAACTGGTGAAGCTATGGTCCGAGTAACTCCGGCCGGCCGCAGAGTTTGTGTTACCAGACTCGGGGTGAAAGAAAGGGCAGGTTGGCTTTGAAAGATGTTTGATAGGGGAAATTGAAGGGGGGAATCATCTATCATCAGATGTCGTTGTTGCAGGCTTAGGTAGCTCAGTTGTGGAATTGTATGTCTGATCTATAACTTATTAGATTGGTATCGGGTGGTCGATTCCTGTTCGTGTGGGAGTCGGAGTTGGAAGTGCTACGGGTGGTAGAAAGAAGTCCGTATCGAGTCGGAGGCAAAGCTTTGTCCCTATTCCGGTGGTCCCCAGGTTTAGAGAGAGATTGTAACAGAAGAGGAACCCGGCGATGGAGAGTGAGAGCTTTTGTACTCCTGCTTCATGCTTGGTGTTTAGAAACCTTTAGGGAGTTAGGGAACGCCGCCCGAGGCATTGCCGGAGTTGCAGAGGAGAACCTTCAGTGCAGGGACCCCAGGAGGCTGTGAGGCTAATGATTTGGGTGGGAGCGCCGTATGACATCTGAAAGGCCTTAACAGTGGAAATAATCGGGGAGATCTTCATGGTCAATCTCGTGGTACAAGGGCTGGAGACATTGATCCATTGACCCAACAGAGGGCTTTGCTGGGTTGCGGTAGAAGCTGAAACGGAAGGAACAAGGGAAGTAAAGCTGGAGGTTGATAGACTTGTCCATCAGGGGTAGGAGGAGAGAGGAAACTCGATGCTGTTACGGGAGGGTTCACATCTACGCCCTACAAAGAGGCGCTCCACAATGTCCACAGCACATTCTTACTTTGTATTGTATAATAATTACGAGAAATGATAAGGTAGGGATGATCTGTGGGGCATTGGGGCGCGAATTAGAAAAGAGAGGCATAAGTTCGGGGGAGCCCACGTGCGAATTAAGCGCCAAAAGTGGAAACCGGATCTGCTCCTCATAATTGGCGCCTCACGCGCACACTCTATCATTCATTCGGAATATCTCCCGTTTTTATTAATTATTATTCATGGGAAATCCAATGAAAGGTGGATGTGCATATGAGGTGCTCATTTGTGAAGAGCAGATCCTGTCACCCAGAAGTGAGTTTTCTGGTTCATGGGCCACTGACTTCAGGAGGGTCTAAGTGTCTGACCTTGTGCTGACAAGCTCATTACGGCCGCGGGTTCTTAGAACCGATCAAAGGTGTTAATTGGACTGGAATTGGTCCAATCCGATTTAGTTCAATGTGAGTCTATTATAAATGTTTGAATGGTTTAATTTGTTTTGATTTAGATTTGTTTCAATTCAAATTTGGTCCAATAATGTTTATATTTTTATCTTTATATCAATGAACCAGATATTGACTTAATCAAACACAGTCCAATATAAATTTATTACAGACAGATAGGTCCAATCCAATCTAATAAATATTTTAGACTGAATTAGTCCAATCTAATATGTCTTATTGGTTCGTTGAATCCATTTAAATTGATTTTGAACTGAACGAAGTATTCCAATCCAAAACCGGTCCATTGACACCTTTAGAACCAAGTCTTGTGGTGTTGCTTGTATGGGCCCTTCAGTTGGAGCAGGAGAAGGGTTGGCTGAGAAGGATAGAAGGCCAGTCTCAAAGGGGTTTTTAGTCCTGGTTTCGTTAGTTTGGGATCGACTGAAAACAGCCATTGCACCTAGACGAGCCAGTCGAATTCCATCTTAGCTAGAAACCTGAGAAGCTTAACCCTAGCTAAAAGGAATGTAAAGAGAACTGGGTTGAGGTTGATTTGTAAGAAAAAGTCCCTTCTGAACTCTGATGGCAACAAAGGATACAAGACAAAAGGAAGTGTTTGAATCAGGTGTAGTGGAGATGTCTACAACCATTGAAGCCCGAGCGGAGAAGAATGGTCAAGTGGGAAAGTCTTTGGGTTTGCAGATCTGGGGTGGGGTGGGGTTGGGAGGAGTAAGGGGTAGAGGGAGAGGAGGAAGGGGAAAGGTCAGCTGCTAGTTGAGAGTTTTTTGACCCCTTCGGTTGATGAGTTATTAGGTTGTTGAGAGTTTTGTTCTTGAGTTTGGCTGATGTTCCCTTGGTTTGGGGTATCTAGTGGTGCTCTTGTTGTAATTTAGGTCGGAAGTATGTTGTTTGCTTGAGTGGTGTGGAGCCCAGGTTTCCTACTCACTCTCTATCCGTAGTGAATTGGAGTTACACATCTCTCAATTTATAATAGAAATGTATGGCTCTAATTCACTGTAGGTAGAGTGGGTAGAAAAAGTGAGTAGAAAATCCCGAATGGTGTGGCTGTAGATCTTTTCGAGTTTTTGTTTTGTCTCCGTTGTAGAGCTTTTTGAGCCATTTTATTGGCTAATTTTTTTGTAATTTTTCCTTCTATCCTTAAAAAAAGGAGAAAGACTCAAAGCTTATATTCGACTTGCAACTCCAACAAACATAACCACTGATGGAAGATTAATGTACAACAGATGTTACCCAATAGAAAGCAGAGCTACCACCCCTGTGCAGTGGGTTCATATCAGACGAATACCAATAACAAACAATAAGAGTAGATGAAGCCTGGGAGAGAGGTGGGGAAGGTTTCCTAAGAAGCCTAGGAGTTTTTTGGGTAAATTCTTATAATTTTAGAAATGTGAATGGGTTCAAACCAAAAAATTAGGGGTGGGAAGGGAAAGAGGTCTGCTGAGGTGGCAGGCTGAGAGTGTAAGGAAGATAAGAGGAGAAGGAGAGGCCATGTGACATGACATGTTTTAAATTAATGAAGTTTATGTTGTATTTATGTGCTTATGCCTTGTTTTAAATTATTCAAGCCTTCAAATTAATGCTATTAATGTGACTTTGAGATTCATGTAAGTTTCATTAGAAAGAAAATAACGAAAGGAAGAGAAAGAAAGAAAAGAGTAGCGATCAAATTAGTCTCTTGACTAAGTAACATGGGGATAAGTTTCAAGGTTTGTGCTTTGGGCTTAGATGTATTTTGGTTTTAGACTATTGTGATTTTAAAAGAAATTTTTATGAAACACCCAAGACATTTTTGACTCATTTTTGTTTCGTACAACTTAAAGCTCAAAGGTTGAAGCTTATCCAAGCAAGCGCATATTTAAAGGCTTAAAGGTCATCAACAATCCAACATGCCTATTTAAAATTTATTTAAACCCCCCAATCGTTTTAATGTCTATTAACACTTCTTTTCTAAGTTTATACACAAAAATTATATTTAGTCTTAGGACTTGCAGTTTGAGATGTAATTGGATCGCATTCGGCAAAACCCGAATCCAATTCGATTATTAAAAGTTTGCATGAGTCTGATCCAAAATCCAATCAGATTTGAAGATCATGGATTTGAATTCGAATCCTAATTATAACAGATTCCATTTGGATTTGGATTTAATTGGGTTCTATTTTAATTTTTTAAAATACAAAAAATAAAATTTTAATTAATTTTCAACTTTTATATTAATAAATTAATGTAAATATACATACTGGATTTATTATATATATATAAATTCATATATAATATAATATATAAATACATTTTTTATAATTTTAAATATAACTATATAAAATTTATATATTAAAATCAATAAATATTATAATATAATCAAACTTAGATTTAATCAAATTTGCTTAGATTGGATGGGATTAAATTCAAATCCGATTTAATTATTTATTGGATGCAGATTGTAAAATCTAAATATGATATAATTAGATAATACATCATCTGAATCCGAGATAATTAAATTCGATGTTAAATTGGGCCTTAGATTTTCAGTTATCATTGACAAACTTACTTGAAATCTTAAACCTAGGTTACTTATGGCATGCCTGATAGTTAATAATCTTTAGCATGTACAGTATATATTAGAAGAACATTGCAGCTTGGGTTTGGGTTTAAAATTTTGGATTTGATATCAATTTGTGTCCAAGTTAAAGTCCATGGCTTGGTCTTGGATTGGTCTTCAGGATTAAATATCCTTAATCCTTGCTTTATGAGTGAGAGAGAGAGGGAGAGAATTTGGTTAGTCCAACGTTCATATTTAGGGTTGGTTATTAGCCCAACTAGACCTATCTAAATTATACATTATTAGAGAGGGTGTTGTAGGCTTATGGTATACTATAAGCAGGATCGTTTCTGTGCAGGTCATAAAAATTAAGGCCCCTGGTTCATGGGAATAGGGGTCTGAAATTGGAATCGGCTATTTGGATTCTAACTGTTTAGCTTCTGGAATCAAAATCCCATTTTATTCTTGTTGGAACGGTATTCCCCCATTTGAGAGAATGGCTATTCCTTGTCCTTCTCTTGAGAATGAAATCCTATTTTTGCTGATTCCAATTCTTATTCCTGTACCTGTCTGAACCAAACAATCTATGAGAATGGAGCATATTTCTATTCCTATTCCGGATGATTTCGAACATGAAGGTTTTTATTGTGACATTATACTTTTAATAATTTAATTTAAAAATAAATAACCGTCAGAAATGGGAGGAGGAGGAGGTCTGCTCAACTGAACGATGCAGCTCGTCCTTTGACTCACATACCCATGTATGCGCGCCACAATTTCTATCGGCTCCGAGTCTTTTGTGCGTTGATCTGGTCAAACCCATTACGCTTTACATCTCAAGTCTCAAATTCTTTCACCAGAATTTCCGCTGTTCTTCTCTTAAATCAATCTGACCTCCCTTCACGCACGCACTCTACTCTCCCTTCTGCAACTATTTTATAATTGCAAATACAACCACCGATCGATACAGACAATGCTTGCGCACGGCACTGGCCAAAAGCCTCATGCCATCTTTATTCCCTACCCACTCCAAGGCCATGTAATTCCATCAGTCAATCTTGCCTTGAAGCTTGCATCAAAAGGATTCATCGTCACTTTTGTCAACACCCAATCCATCCATCACAAGATCTCCAAAGCCCAGCCAGGGAGTGGCGGAGACATCTTCGCCGATGCCCGGAAATCCGGTATCGACATCCGCTACGAGACCGTCTGTGATGGACTGCCCATTGACTTCGACCGGTCACTCAACCACGACCAGTTCATGGCCTCCCTCCTACACGTATTCTCTGCCCATGTCGAGGAACTCATCAGAAGGATTGTTCAGCAGGCCAGCCCTCCACTCACCTGTCTGATCGCTGACACATTCTTCGTGTGGCCATCAATATTGGCAAAGAAGTTCGGCCTTGTTTATGTTTCCTTCTGGACAGAAGCCGCCTTGGTCTACGCTCTGTACTACCACGTCGACCTTCTACGGCTGAATGGCCATTTTGGTTGTATTGGTAGGTGATGATTAATTAAATTTTGTAAGTTAAAAACTTATTTAATTGGATCATGCTTATCTCTTTTCATCTCTCTGTCTGATCAGACAAACGTGAGGACACCATAGATTACATTCCAGGCGTGTCAAGCTTAGAACCGACGGATCTCATGTCATACCTTCAAGACACGGATACGTCGACGGTGGTGCACCAGCTGATATTCAAGGCATTCCAGGATGACAAGGGAGCGGATTTCGTGATATGCAACACGATACAGGAGCTCGAACCAGAGACAATCTCGGCTCTGCAGCTGGAGAAGCCATTCTTTGCTATAGGACCAATCTTCTCATCCGGTTTCACCAAGAGCATGGTCGCCACCAGCCTGTGGGCGGAGTCCGACTGTGCCCAGTGGCTTGACACCAAGCCTCATGAGTCTGTCTTGTACGTCTCGTTTGGCAGTTATGCTCATATCGGTAAACAGGAGATTGAAGAGATAGCACATGGAATTTTGCTCAGTGGAGTTTATTTTGTTTGGGTGGTTCGACCAGATATCGTAAGCTCGGAGGACACCGATCCTCTTCCTGAAGGGTTTAGAGAGGAGATGGGGAATAGAGGGTTGATCGTGCCTTGGTGCAACCAGAATTCAGTGCTGAAGCATCCTGCAATCGGAGGGTTCTTGACCCACTGCGGCTGGAATTCAACATTAGAGAGCATCTGGTGTGAAGTTCCAATGTTGTGCTTCCCTCTGTTGACCGATCAATTCACCAACCGGAAATTAGCGGTTGATGATTGGAGGGTCGGGCTGAATTTCAAAAGTAAATTGGGTATTAATCAGAAAGAAGTCGCAGACAAAATCAAAACTCTGATGAATGGAAATGCTGAGTGTCGGAAGGAGATAAAGAATGTGAAGAAGGCACTGGAAAATGCATCGGGGCCTGACGGATCATCTGAGAAAAATTTTGACCAGTTCATTAAGGATCTGACACTAAGAATTCAGAAGAAGGAACTTAGTACATGAAGCCACAGTGTCAACAATTTGGGAATGTAATCTGTCCACTGTGGTTTCATAATCCTTGGATTTTTTTTTTATTGGTAACAAAGATGATCAGGGGCTAAAAGGTCCACTAACGTGTAAATTGTGATGTATATAAAAAGTTTGAACACAGATAGTTGGAGCTCTCTCGAGCTCTCTCACAACATGTGAGCCAGAGCAAGAAGAAAATATATTTATATAAGAATAGCTAGTACAAGAGTTTACATATTTACATGTAAAAGAATAAGAAAATGAAAAGTATTTCTTTCTAATTTGATTCTTTCCAATTATCTCCTTCCTTTTCTAGTGAGTGTGCAAAATCTGGAGTAATCCCTAGAATCTTTCAAATCAATTGTTGTCTTCTTCAAGCTCTCGTTGACTGAACGAGTTGAACCTGAGCCATCTGGTTCATTTACCCTCCCCTTCAAGATGAGGTGCTGGGAACTTGAGTGAACACCCATATTGGACCTTAGAACCCTGAAACTCTCCTTAGTCATGGGCTCATGGGTAGGGAACTATGTCACCCAATTATTCTGCATGCAAGGCAATATATTAAGAAACAATGAATCCCATTGCTACTTTCTCTCGTACAAAATGATAATTATGTGTTTTGTGCGAGCATGGAATCCTAGATTAAATGCAAGGTTTTTAAAATCGAATTGTACAACGAACCGGTAGGGGTCCGGTTCCCGGGTTGAATGGTCTGATTGTTTGAACTGAATGAATGGCCTATTTTGACAAAAAAAAAAAAAGCAGCTAAATCATTGGACGATTTGTATGATTCGATCGCCATTTTTTAAGACATATAGTCTACGGGTCCATATAAATTGACCCTTATATGTCAAACCCGTAAAATTATACGAGTCACTAAATTCAACTTGAACCATTTATAAATTTAATTCAATCATCATCATCATCATCATCATCATCATCATCATCATCATCATCATCATCATCATCATCATCATCATCATCATTATTATTATTATTATCATCATTATTTTATTTTAGCATTTAATTTAAATTTTTTGTTTTATAGTAATAATATTAACTAAATTTGTAATATTTAAATGTTTACTTAAAGTAGTTTTTCCAACCGACTATAATTCTTATATAATAGATTTTTTAATTCATATTTTGGATTTAAGAATAAACATTAATGATTTGGATTAACAATTTTAGTGACTGTTAATAAATATCGATTCTTATATGATGATGATGATGATGATGATGATTAATTATTTCTATAAATAATTGATTGTTATTATTATTTACTTAATTCAGTAATTTTTAGCAAGTAATTATTTGATTTAATTTGAATTATTTTATTTTTTAATTATTTATAATAGACATTTAGGGTAGTCTATTTATTTGATTTAAAAGACTTACCATGTTTTATCTAGGCAATGACCCAATACTAAGTAAGGGGCAACTACAGTATCATTTAATTTGAAATTTACTATTTAACAATAAAAAATCAATATCTTGTTGAGCAACCCACCCCCAAAAAAGTATCAATAACTTTGAAATCATTAATCTATTTATAAAATAGTAAAATTAGATGGATGTTTATAACAATATCACCAATACTGCTTAATATTTAGGGACATATGAATGGATAAAAATCATTTAAATGATATACATTCAAAGAGGCAAAGAAGGAAGAAAATCATTCAAAGAGTTGCTAAGAAAAACAATCCATGCTAAACAATATTTGCAAATGCATTCATCCTCTGAAGTAAGAGATGAAAAATATATAACTACAATCAAATCAACATGTATGGCTACAATCAACTGATAATTTGATAAGGACTCCAAAGCCCATCCAACAGAGGAAACATTAAAAAAAGGAGAATAATGGGACCATCCAAAGTATGGAAGTCACATCCAAGTTAGGTGGCAATGGTTCTTTTGGTCGATCACGGATTTTAAGTTTAAGCTCCCCACAGTGCACGTAGACTGGTTAGAATTTATCTTTAGGAAAAAGGTAGGTAAACATGTACATAACATAATGCCTTGTTTGAATAATAGGAATTAGGATTGCAAATGAAATATTATTTGAATTATAGGAATTGGCATTGCAAATGAAATATTATTTGGATATTTGCAAAAACATTATTGAACATAAAAAACCAATTATTCAAAAATAAGGTCGTTAATCAAAGAGTATTTAAAATTATTCAGTAAATAATAATTAAAATAAATTAAAATTATTAATTAATTATCTATCTGAGTTAAAATGGGTAATTTTAGCAAAAAATTTTAAGTAATTAAATTTTTCTATTAACATTTTTTAATAATAATTTGTATTATTAATAGATTAATAATATATTAATAATTATGAAATCAGTAATAAGCATATTATTATTATTAACTAATAATATATTCTTATTATGTGTGTATTGATTTTGAAATCAGTAATACTAAAGTATTATTATTACTACTATTATTATTATTTTATTTTTATTAAGTAATTAATTTGTTATAAATAAAATTTTTAGTTAATTCATAAATAATATTTGCTTTTATAATTCTTTAAGTTTAAAAATATTGAATAATAGAAATTTTTATAATTTAACTTTCACTAAATGAAGTATTTATTAGAGAATAATAGTATTAATTATAATTACTTGTAATAATAATAATATAATTGTATTAACTAATATAATATTATTAATTATAATTACTTATAATAATATAATTAATTATTTCATATAAATGTAAGAATTATAATTTCTGATAATAATTATAATATAAATAATTAGCATTAAATTTTTTTCAAAATAATTAATGAGTTAATATAAATATAAAATGATTATTTCCGAATTACTAATTACCATTATAAAAATATTTATTAATTATCATTAATTAATCATCATTTTGATTTAATAATGAGCAATATTGTGAGTAATAAATTATCAGTAATTATTATAAGAAATAATTTTCAGTAATTAATTATTATCATTGAGTAATTATTATTAGTAAATAATAGTTGGAATTAATTAATTAGAGATAGTTAATAGTAATTAATTAGTAACTAACAATAATTGTTATTAGTAACTAATAGTTGTAATTAATAATTAGAAGTAGTTAATAGCTAGAATTAATTAATTAGTTTAATAGTTAACATTAATTAATAGCAGAGTTTCATTTTTTTAGGAAATGATTCAAAGTGGGAGTTTCCCACTTCCCACAACTCTCCATGGTGGTAAGCTCCACTCTCCATGTTAATGGATTCTTTTCTTAAACTACCACTAATTAAAATTTGACACATGTCTAGTGGGCTCTGTTTTTGAACTACCACTAATCAAAATTTGAGCTGTCCATTTTGTTTAAATCTGGAATGACAGGTATCTGGATATAAATGAGCCACATGTCTTACTATAGGGACCTTTGGCCTGAATTAATAATTGCTTTTATAATTAATTTAGGTAACAATGTTGAATAATTGAGTTTTTTAATTTAACTTTCACTAAATAAAAAATTAATGGATTATAATAATATTATTCATTATTATTATTGATAATAATAATATGAATAATTAACATTACTTATATATTTATGAATTAATATAAATATTAAATGATTATATCCGAATTAATAATTATCATTATTAAAATCGTTATTGATTATCAGTCCGAATTAATAAGTATCATTATTATCAGTAATTAATTATCGCTATTAATTAATGTTGGTAAAAACATTAATATTTTGGTATTTTCAATTGTTTTTAATAATATTTGGGTCAGCAAACATTAATTATCGCTTTAATTAATTATAAGTAAATATTGTTAGTTCATATTGTTACTCGGTTTGGTCAGCAAAACATTAATATTTTTGGGTGTCTTGGGAATTTGAATCAATTTAAGCCAAACCAAAAATAATATAAACTGAACCAAAGGCAATATAAACCAAATAAAAAACTGGAGCAATATAAACCAATTTAATCCGGGTGTACCCGAGCCGACATGATCCAGATTCCATCACCATCTTCGAGAGGTCAAATAAGGGTTGTTTATCACCCTTTTCAACAAACAAATTTATTAAATATTTGAAAAAACAAAAGAAAATATGAATGAAATAAGAAAAAAATAAAAACAAAATCAGTGGTGATAACTGTCGTCTGTGAATGCTCTTGAGCAACAATACGCGTCTAGTAAACATCTAACCGGAAACTAAACAAAGAATGAGCACTAAAGTTAAATGAACACAAACATAAACAGAGAATGAATACAAACAAACATTTAAAAAAAAAAAATACAAAAATTGAGGTTTCTGTAAATCAGTTTTAGAACACTAACCGGATTGAATCACTTTCTCTGAATTCGAAGTTTCTGTGAAATGCAATTTGAAGCAGCTCCTGTATTGAACTCTTCTCTCGTTTTAGATCTGCACAATCAATCTCTTCTCCCGTTTTGCTGAGACTTTTCTTTTACTGGTGTTTGAAAACAGGTACAGAATTTGAAAACAGTGGGTGGTGGATGGATGCAGTCTAAATGGGGTTTTGCATTCCTTACGCCTTCTCTTCCTACTAACCCAATAATGTCTCCGCTTCCTACATTTTCGGTTAGTGGCCTGCTAACTGACTACGTGAGGGGTTTTGCATTCCTGAAATTCAGATACATGAGTTGCCAAGTGTGGGGAGGGGCTGTGGCTTATTGCAATTTTGTATGGCCACGTCTTTGAATGAAAAGACATTTGAAATGGCCACGTGTCACGTGACTGGGAGGGGTTTTGACCTGAAATTACTGTTCAAATTTTCACTTACCCTTTTTTAGAAAATAATTTAAGAATGAAAATTTCCCACTTTACATGACAAGTAGGCTTTGTTATTGAAAGACAACTAATAAGAAAAAAATACTTATCTAATTTATTTATCAGTTTGAGTACAGCTGTCTGAATGGAAAAAAGCACATGTATCACGTCTAATTGGGGGACACTTTATATATATCCGAAATCTACGATTCAAGCAAGCGAGTGGAGAAAGAGATGGTTGAATATTTTATCATGCTCCATCGACATATATATATTTTGGTGATGTAACAGTTTTTCAAATAAAATAAACATCGGCCAATGGTTGGTTCAGCATTGTCAATTAAGGATTCTGATTGATTGAAAACCTGCAGTTATTAACCCCCTTGAGATGACAGCAGCATTGAGAAGGGAGGTTGCCTCCTTGGTCTCTGGTCCCCGTTACTTTGCCACACCAGCTTGAGATCCGCGTTCAAATTGTCCTCTAGCCTTGTTTTAGGGTCTGAATTTCCTAAAACTCAAAAGCTGTCGATTTGGTCTAATTGACTTTTTTATTTTGAGTAATCTTTTCAAATATATGCATTCCAAGTTACCCTTGACCAGGTTATTTTTTCCTTCAAATCCCAACTTTTAGTTTTTTAAATTTATAAAAGAAATTATAAATTAGACTTAAAACGAAACATATATGTACATATATAATATATAATTATATATTTTAAATTAATAAAATACATGTTTACATAAACACATATCTATATATATAATCAGAGACAAAAAACGACGGTCTGGGTCATTTTTAAGACACTAATGATCATGTACCACGGCAATTTCTACAGAATTTTTCTTCTTCCTCGAAGATTCACAATCAACAATATTGATAAATTCAAGATTTAATTACCAGGTGGTAGTGTACCTATGAGAATATGCCACGTCAGCTTGTCATTTCAATTAATGGAACTACATTTCAAAACTTGCATTTAACTTAAAATTAATTTCGTAGAAAGTCAATAAGAAGAATTGGTCCCTAAAAACAAACCCATTTGCATTGAGTGACACCCCTTAGAAAGAATTGGGATCTGCTCCTCACACAACGCGTCTCACACCGACCTCACATGGGAAATATTCCCAATGCACGGTGAGATGTCGGTGTGAAGCGCACTGTGTGAGGAGAAGATATGGTGTGTGCCTTAGAAACTACTAACTATAATAACTTTTGGGTTGATTAGAGCACATCCCAATTTTTGATAAATAGGAGTCATTTCGTGCTGAATGACTTGTTTTTGTTTGTGTAGAAGATTTCAACAGGGCAGTAACATAAGCTACTTCAACCATATAGACAGAATGCCCGAATCACCCAATTTTTCTTCAAACCCTCCCCTTTTCCTCGAGAGTGGGGATTTTGGAGAGAATAGTTCCAAGACTTTTATCTAATTCTTTTAGAACACGCAGAAAGCAAGCAGTCGATTATTATTACAACTGTTCCTGTTATAGTGAGTGTTTTGATCAGTTAATCAGTCAGAACGATGGAATTCAGGAGTGCTGAGATAGAGCTCATTGACATCAAGAGAATGCAGAGGCTTCGGGAAGCAGCCTTAGAAGGGAGTATAAATTCCTTGCACGAATTGCTCCGGCAGGACGAGCTCATTCTTCATAGAGCCAGCGTGGTTTGTGCCGCCGAGACTGCTCTGCACATAGCATCTGTGCTCGGCCACCTCGATTTTGCTAGAGAGCTTCTCCGCTGCAAGCCTGATCTCGCTACCCAACCTGACATACGACGGCGACAAACACCCCTTCACTTGGCCTCCGCAAATGGGCATCTTCACCTGGTACGAGAGCTGCTCTTCATCAACCCAGATGTTTGTCTTGCTCAAGATCGGGATGGCAACACCCCTCTCCATCTAGCAGCAGTCCAAGGCCAAGTGGAGGTGGTAAAAGAGCTACTTCGGCTAAGACCCCAAGCGACCCGAGCCCTTGTGGATTGTCGGCAGACTATTCTRMACCTCTGCGTGAAACATGACCGCTTAGAGGCGCTTAAGCTGCTGGTGAATTCAACTGGTGATCACGAATTTGTGAACTCCAAAGATGATGATGGCAACACAATCCTGCATCTTGCAGCAGCTGATCGGCAGATTGATGTAAGCTTTTCATGCTTCTTACCTAACTTCGATCGCTTTTGATTTTGGTTAGATATACACGACATTCGTTTAATTTTCTTCCAAGAGCAATATCAATTGGCATATTGCTTGAAACCCATTATTCATTAATTAAGTGGATTCCACTAACAGATTTGAAAATCAAGAGTGGGTTATGACCTTCTGAGTTGCACATGCGCAATTTGATTGATTTTGAAACTAAAATATATCAAGTTGTAATACTTGCTAGTCGTAGACTCACATTAAGCTAATWATGTTTGATGAAATGTCGAACACTTACTGTGCAGACCATTAGATATCTGCTTAGCGAAACCGCAATTAAAGTAAACGTTTTGAATGTCAACTCCTTCACGGCGTTGGATGTTCTGACAAGAAGTCCAAGAGACATGAGAGACATGGAGATAGAGGAGGTTCTTCGAGGTTCCGGAGCTTTAAGAGCTAGGGAAATCCCGC
>NW_010729106.1:4361360-4384177 GCF_000365185.1 Nelumbo nucifera | reverse complement strand
ACTCAATACCGAAATTACCATAAGGTATATTAACGTTATTTGCATGTGATGGTGGATTTCCCTAAATTAATTAATAAGCTTTCTCAAGTCATATTAATCCTTTATTAATCCAATTCTACCATCAAATTTCTAAGTGGTTGTCAAAAGGAAAAATAAGCATTAGTTTCTTTGGAAACCTCTAATCGTAAAAAGGAATTTGACTCACTAAGCTTCATTGATTCCCACACATGAGCTAATCATCTTTTAATATCATAGTCTATCATGCAATTTTTATTGCCTAGGGATCTAATTTATAACAATCCTTTGGTTAATCATGCATAAATCATCAAATCATTAAAAGATTGGCCAGTTCTTTTAAAACATTAACCATAGCAATAAAAATTCCTCAGGCAAATAATAAAGGTCTTAAATTGAATTAAACAAATAACTATATAATCTTAAGATCAAAATCCATGTAAACCCTAATTAAGAGAATTTAGTTAGACATCATTAAATTCAACATACTTAAGAAAATTAAAGGGGAAACGCAACAAGAACACATCAAATAATGAATATAATAACAAATAAAACTTTAGCCTTTGAAGGTAGAAGACAAGTGCAGAAACAAAGCATTTTTCCCTCTTGAATTCGGATTCTTCCTCTCCTTCTCTAACATGCTGAAATTGCTTCATCTTCTCTTCTAATGTGCTAAGACTGCTTCTTCTTATCTTCTTTATTGAATTCTCTCTAAGGATGTGCCCCCTTGCCTTGAATCTGCAGTCATTTTTATAGTGCAGCATCCCCTCAATTGCTTCTCAATGAAGACTCTTAATTCAACAAAAATTAGGTTTTTTAACATTTATCTCAGTTGAATTCCTATCTCTTCTACACCGTCAACTACTAGACCCGAAACGTGTAGCTCCAATTTCACTTAGTTGGCGGCGGAATTAAGTTGAGTGATAAACACAAGAATTGTAGCCCTATCTCTTAGCTTTAATTATCCATTTGAATCACTTTAATCCGAGTTGTAGACAGAAAATTATGCCCAAAATACGAGAACTATATCAAAACAGGAAATTTCCCGATTTTTATGCATACATATCAAATCCGATTTCAATGGATTCTCTCCTTCATGGCTACATCATGAAGCATCATTGCTGCATGGTCCTTCCTCTATGATTATCTTGATCAATTAAATCAAACTCCTCCTTAAAATTGCACAATTAAATTCCAAATCATCTTATAAGACAATTTCATCATAATTAGTGTAATACCATACTAATTCCAAAAACATTATTACCAAAATCAACAAATTAGAGGTATAAAAATATGTACAAATATAGGCTTATCAAATACCCCCAAACTTAGCTTTTGATCGTCCCCGATGAAAATATGAATAATATCATACTTAAGCTCATGAATTGATCATGCTTTGCTTATCTTGATTTTCCAAAGTATATGCCTCAAAGATTATATAAGGTGTATAACTTAGAAAGCATTCAAAATGCCATTCAAGAATTATCATGAATCTTATGCTAACAAAATCTCATCATGGAAATTGAAGTGTGTGCGTGTGTGCGTGTGTGTGTGTGTGTTTTGTCAATTTTCGACAGTCATGCATGATTCTTATTTTAAATTATGCAAACCAATGGATCTTTGAAATTTTTGAATATTCCATAGGCTTGTTCTTTATAGTTCTTCTCCACTAATTTAGACAATCATAAAATTTTATTTCAATAGGTCTTTATTAAGCTTGTAATCTGAGGCCTAGGTAGGGGCTAACAAAGAAAGGATAAGGAATTACAAAGCAAAAGAGCATAGAAGGATATGCACATATAAATGTATTCTCTAGATATCCCCATATTCTTTATTTTTCACATGTATTACAATCCTCAAACTTATTTCTTTTGATCTTCTTGGGTAGTGAATAAACTTTTCAGCACATAATTTTAAGCTCATGATATATTTCTGAAGCCTCTTTTCTTTCTTTTTCAACACTTTTTTTTTATTTTTCTTTCATCTTCCCTTCTTTCATTCATCAACATCATTGTGCAAATTTAAGCTCTATTAAAGGATAAATCATGGTTTTTCGGATTTGACAGGTTTAGTACAATGAGTGTTAAATAAAAGAATTCGAATGGTGGCTAATCATATGCTTTGCATATGTCATTCTTTTGAAAATGCTCAAAAGGATAATTAAGGATTGAAATATATCAAGGTTGGCTTGAAAAATCTCAAACGATCCAAATATGGCATAAATCATCTCCAAAGTAATATGTTGTCTAGGATTTCGCCTCAAGGCTAATCAAATAAGTTCTAGAATATCACATAATGATCATATTGTTCCATATATCTCACATAATCATTCACCAAGTTGCACACAATTCACAAGATCATGTCATAATGTGCTCAAGAATTTCAACTTTCATTATACAATATAGTTAATGCGAGAATCAATCAATCATCAGGATTAGCATTTTCCTTTTCTAAGTCATATTTGATTTCAATCAAGAATTTATCATAGACTTTTACTCATCAAAAAAAAAATCTAGCAATCACAAACTTAAGCTAAAGCATATTTCGAAAAAAAAAATAATGCAATCATACCATGCTCTTGCTCTTGGGTTCACAAAAATTGCAATCTCCTCCCCCTAAACTTAAATTTAACATCGTCCTCAATGTTAAGTAAATTAAAGAGCAAAAAGAAGGGAAAGAAACTTCATTTCGAGTTGGAAGTTATACATGTTGAAATTTCCTGTCCATGGACTCCAAAATTGCAACCTACCTTACAGCAATTAAAAGAGAAGAAAAAAACAGCAATAACAAGAGAAAGCAAAAATTAAAACAAAACTTAAAAGGAAATAAAGAAACATGAAACAAATAGAAATCCTAAAATGCATAAATGAAAAATATAATTCTAAGTTATAGTCGTTAGATTGACTCTGTTTCCATTTTCATAGATCCTTCAAGTGAATGGTGGACTTAAAGAAATGATTATATCCACCATCAATGTAAGGCTTCAATCTTTGCACATTGACTTTGAAAGTCCACTTAGTTTCATTAGATACTTCAATTGCATCATTAGGAAAAACTCTATTTACTATGTACGGACCACTCTATCTTGACTTTAGTTTGCTGAGAAAAAGCTTCAATATAGAATTATAAAGAAGAAACTTGTCTTCAACTGTGAATTCTTTCTTTTTAATGTGTGCATCATGTCATGCCTTGGTTCTTTTTTTATAAATTCTAGAATTCTCATATGCCTAGTGCCACCATTCTTCAAGTTGATTCAATTGCATCTTTCTTTGTTCACCTACAATTTGCAAATCAAAGTTAAGCAATTTCATTGCCCAATATGCTTTATGCTCTAATTCAATAGGGAAGTGACAAGCCTTACCAAACACCAACCTATAAAGAGACATTCCAATGGGTGTTTTGAAATCTGTCATATGGGCCCAAAGTGCATCATCCAATTTCATTGACTAATCCTTCTTAGATAAGTTCACAGTCTTTTCCAAAATACCTTTCAATTCCCTATTTGAAATTTCTACTTGTCCACTAGTTTGGGGATGATAGGGGGTACCAAGCTTATGGGTAACACCATATTTAATTAATAAATCATCAAATTGTTTATTGTAAAAGTGTTTACCTCCATCACTAATGATAGCCTTCGATGTACCAAATCTAGTAAAAATATTTTTTTCAATAATTTGATTACAACCTTAGCATCATTAATGGGACATGCAATTGCTTCCATCAATTTACTCACATAATCAATAGCAACAAGTATATACTCATTATTGAAGGATTTTGAAAAATGACCTATGAAATCAATGCCCCAAACATAAAAAATATCACAAATAAGAATGTTGTTTAGGGGCATCTTATTTTTCCTTGATATATTATCTGTCCGTTGGCATCGATCACAAGAACTTACATAGGCATAAGCATCCTTGAATAATGTAGGCCAATAAAGTCCACTTTGTAAAACCTTTGCCGCCGTCTTGGATGGTCCATGGTGTCCACCTGCTTCTTTGTCATGACAAAAGCTAAGTATACTCCGCACATCTTCCTTTGGTATGCATCTTCTCACCATGCCATCTGCACAAATCTTGTATAGATACGGTTCCTCCCAAAGATAGTAACTTACATCAGATAAAAATTTCTTCTTTTGATGAAAAGAAAATGTTAGGGGCAACTCATCACCTATAAGAAAATTAGCAAAATCAGCATACCACGGTTTATCATTATCATGCACAAAACATAATTTCTCATCAAGAAATTCATCATGCAAAGGGTGTTCATCCATGCTCTCCACATACTCCTCGTCCAATCTACACAAGTGATCAGTTACCATGTTTTCGATGCCTTTCTTGTCTTTGATTTCTAAGTCAAATTCTTGCAACAATAAAATCCATCTTATCAACCTAGGTTTTGCATCTTTTTTAGCAAATAAATACTTTAATGCAACATGGTTAGTATAAACAATCACTTTAGATAAGATCAAATAAGGTCTAAAATTTTCAATAACAAATATTATAGCAAGTAGTTTTTTTTTTCAGTTGTTATATAATTTCTTTGTTCCTCACTCATGGTTCTACTTGCATAATAAATGGTATAAAATTTCTTGTCTATTCTTTATCCTAAAACTGCACCTAAAGTATCTTCACTTGCATTACACATGATCTCAAAAGGAAAATTCCAAATGGGGGCCGAAACTATGGGAGCTTGGATCAATTTCTCTTTTAAACAATTAAATGCATGCAAACAAGCACTATCAATCACAAACGGTTGTCCTTCCCTAAAAGATTAGTTAGAGACCTAGCAATTTTAGAAAAGTCTTTAATGAACCTTCTATAAAAACCTGCATGTCTCAAAAAACCTCTAACTTCTTTCGATGATTTTAGAGGGGGAAGTTTTTCAATTAACTCAATTTTAGCTCTATCCACTTCAATACATTTAGAAGATACTTTATGGCCTAAAACAATTCCTTCATTAACCATAAAATGACATTTTTCCCAATTAAGAACAAGGTTAGATTCATCACATCAACAAAATGTTGCGGTAAGCAGGGATTCAACTATGATACCATAAAGACATGATGACCTAAACAATTACAAAAATTTAAAGTTCCATTCTCAAGGATTTTCATTATGTTTTTTGGTTTTATTTATCAATAATTCCACCTATGATTTACTATCCCCATGAATTTTGATTCATTCCCCCACTTGTATTTTTATATTATCAGTTAACCATTTTTTGGTAAGAATCAATAGATATCATGAAAGTGGTAAGCTCTTCCCATATCATAGCTTTTTGGTATTATAAATTTACCCATGATTTGGAAGACACTTAATTGTAAGACAAATTATTCTTGACGTGAATCAGTATTAATTGAAGGTGATGGCTATCAGTCCAAATCTGTCGCTTGCTTAACTGTGTATCACTTGTTATGAAATTAATCATGAGTGAACATGTTAGTATTTATGGAGCCCACATGTCAACATATAGAACATTGGTGCATTCATTTGTGATTGATTAGGTAGCAAATGATACACAACCAAAGGAGTAGCAGTTCCAAGTGTGTTAGGGGAGCCTAGACTCATGTTAGGGATTGTATACTATAATCAATTAACATCTCATTACCAATCACAATCCAAAGTTTTGTAAAATGCTAAGGCTACACTTGTTTGAGGTGTAAATGAGAACCAGGGTAAACTTTACACCATGGTCTGATTTTGTTAGTATTTGTTTGAGGTGTTGTTTTACATCGCAAATGAGCATAAAACTCTGCTCTAAGCAAGTTTTACACCAAAATTTTGTAGAAAGTTACCAAATCAATGTAAAACTCCATCTTCTCTATTGGTGTAAAACTCCCTGATCGCACCTCCTCTTAGCCGTTGCAATGGTCAAATAGCACCGGTATTCCCTCTCAATGATGATGCAGGTATGATGACTCTTTCCCCATAGAACGGCCTGATCTATAATATTTTGGTACCAGATCTGAGGAATGTATGCCTACTAGTCTCATATCTACACTATTTTTTCCAATCTAGTTACTGGTGTTCTCTCATTGGTTTTGTTCATTTTTTTAGTTCTCACTCATGCAAAGCACTAGAATTTCTCTACAATTTTAGGAGTTACATTTGTAAATACCTCCATCACAATATGTTCGGCTTTCATCTTTCTGATAAGAATGTCAAAGAAAACTTTTGGGTTCGACATGGGAATATCCATATAATGACCTTCCTACTTATAAACAAGGGTATGAGAAAATGAAGTAGGGATTCTTAGGTGTTTTCCTTAATTCTAGAACCTTATTAATTTGATGTATGGTGATAAAGATTGAATTTAGAATCTTAATCTGCCATACCTCAATATTGATGCAAAAAATGACCATTGGTATGAAAAAATAAGAATGCACTTTCAATTCTCTATTATATATTATAATTCATACAAGCCTTTCTCACCTTCACAAGTTTATAAAGTTTAAACCATTTGATCCCAAGTTTGTGAAGCTACTTTTCTATATTCTCAAAGTTATTATTTGAATTTTGTTAATGTATTACATTACTTTAAATCAATCCTTTATTTGCTACAACTTCTCATATAAGTTTATTAGGTTTTGATACTTATATTATTAGAATCATGATTATCATGCATTTTTGTTTGCAATTAACTATTTATTAATTTCTAAAACATAAGCATGTGATAAACTTTAATAGAAGATAAGGCCCTATTTAGACTAGAATTGTCGAATTGGGATTGGAGGTTGTACTACTTAAAGTAATGATTATGTGGATGGTTGTAGATTTTGGCCATTTGACTTCTAATCAAATATACCCTACATTTTTGAAAGATAAATTGTTTTAGGATATTGACGTCAGATGAATTGATTACTGCCATTATTTTTTTTATAGTTCAATTAGCACCTTGGTGTCTTGTTCATTTATATGTAAATGAGATTGTTCATTTGCTACTTGATTTGGATTACTAGCCAATGCATCTTTTAATTTACTTATTTAGTTTTTTTTGGGAAAATACAATAAGTACATCAAGTAGCAGGAACATAGGGGCTATGTAATAGTTTTCTAGTATTGTTGAATCATATTAAAACTAAAAGATCATGGTCTAAACTTAACCACAAATAGAACACTTGCATTGAAACTCAACCACTAGGTAGTGGTCTGAAAGAAAATTACTCAATCCTAAAACATGTAGGGAAATGTATCTTAATCACATGGAAGATAAAATGAAGATCTTTGTTGAAACAAAATAGTCCAATCTAAAAATACTAAATCATTAGAACTAAAAACAATCAAAACTCTCCTTTAGGCCACACCCACACCCTAGAATCCTTAGGCTAAGGCTATTTTGAGATTAAGGTTGAGTGGTTCATAAATCCATTTATTAATTAATAGCTAAGGTTAATGGGTTCATAAATTCACCAAGCTAGAGAACAATCTAATTTAACTAGACAATGTGGCATACCTTATGTTCAAACTTCAAAGGTGATAGAAAATCACTCCTTAAGAAACATCAATAGAAAATTTGTATGACAATATTAGTAAAAATAATCTAGAGAAAAAAGAATAAAATATTAATAAACTATATTGACATCTAAAACTAAAAGGCATAAAATGCACCCTAAACATGAATAGTCTAAATATGAAATATATATATTAAATCATCCATCAAAAACATACAACAAAGGTCCAAATATAAAACCAATGACCAAACATCATAAACCCAACAAAAGAATTTAAAAAACCTATCAAGTACAAGCATAAATAAGGATAATCACATACCAATCACTATTGGATCTAATGTAACTACAACATTTGATAAATTTGAAAATTGAGGAAGAAAATTAGAAAAACACTTACAAATTACAAAGGTTAAATAATTATCATGAGAAAAATGGCAAATAATATGAAACTTAAATTAAAAAAAAAAAATTGTTACCATTTACAAGCTCATCAAGCTCTTTTAGATCTTCTATAATATTAATGGCATGTTGTGATAATTGGATCCAATTTTTAGCACATACAAGTGGTTTTGCTATCTGAGGCAATTAACTTAATATCATCCTAGGATACCAAAGTCATAATTTGAATATTTAGTATCTTCATTTAGGTGCCAATCCAACTCCAATTTACTTTCAAACCCTCCATTTTTGGCATGTACTTCTTAAATCAAGACATTAACAATATCTTCTTTAGTTGTGTTGGTTTCTCACCCTCTATCTCACTTAAAGTTGAAATTTGGGTTTTTGAGGTCTAGTTACCGGTTCGAATGGTTAATCGGCCAGTTCAGCAGTTTTCTAACCAAAATCAACAGTTTTGGGGGAAAAAGCGGTTCCCAGTTTTTCTGGTCCGGCTTTGAAAACCATGGGTTTTATCACTAATATACTCATTTTCAGATGGAATCATATTCTTGTATTCATTGTACAAATCATACACAATTTTCTTAAGGTTTTTCACAAGTTCTTCACCCTTCGCACCTTCATATATATCAGTAAGTGCAAATTCCACATACTCTAATTTCTAACGAGGGTCTAGAATAACTGCAATATAAATCAACTTATTCATCTTGTCAATGTTGCTCTAATACTTGTCATACTTTCATTTCATCATTTTTACCATTTCTAACAATTCCCTATCCTCATATGTCCTCATTCTTATAAAAAGCAATCATCTAAATAAATTTATTGAAAAAAGTTGTTAGATGTGACATATAAGGAACTTGAAACCTGTAGCGCAAGATTGCATCTCAAGTTTACTTATAAAATAAGGATCATGATATTCAAACCTCTCAAAGGTTCTTTCAAATTTTTTATCTACCTCCAACATTAAATAAGTTGAGTTCCATTTATTGCAAACATCTAAGCACAAGAATCTCTTATTATGAATTTTTTTAATCTCAACAAGCTCCTTAAATTTTTGCAACCTTACTAGAGACTGCTCCAAAAAACTTACTACCCCCAAATACAATTAATAGATTCACCCATCTCTTTCAAACTATTATTCAAAATCAAATTTATATGTCCACTACATCACATGTAAAGCAATTTTCTATCTAAAATACTAGTTCTATAATTAGCAATTTTTTTTCTTAAAAATACACTCACATCATTTGAACTGAGACCAGATTTGCTCCTCACATAGGGTGCCTCACAAGCACATCTCACCATGCATTAGAAACATCTTATGTACTTATACGTTATTATTCCTGGGAGATGTTCCCAATGCATGGTGAGATGTGCATGTGAGGAGCATATCCCAATTCATTTGAACTAGCATTATCAATTATAGTGAAGAAAATTTTATCAATTCCCTATTCAAGAAAGCACTTTTCTATTGTCTTAACAATTGCCACTCCTTTATTACCAGAAGTTAGACAAAAATTAAAACTTTTTTGTTCAATTTTTAGTCACTATCAATAAAGTAGGTTGTTAAATACATGTAATTAATCCTTTGCAAAAAAGACCATGTATTGGTTGTAAGACAAACTCTTTAACATGAAGTTTTTAAGAAATTCTTCAATTTCAACTTTTCAGCCTAGTACAATTGATAGCAACCTTGAGTTACAATCCACTAGATAGAATAAAAAACCTTGGGCAAGAAAGTGTCATAAACTTCTTAAAGCCCTCAACACCCACAAACTTGAATAGGAAACTGATCAACAATGATCATAGAGTTAACCTCCTCCTAGTAGACTCTTGGTCAAACTTCCAACAACTAAGGCTAAGGGAATTCATATTTTTACCATCTTCTTTGTTTAAACTTGGGTGCAAATTCAATTCTACTTGTTTTGTGTCTATGTTATAAGGGTTCCTTTTACATATATTCATATGATTTCGTAGTAAGATTGTTTCATTTTTTATGTTCATAACAAATTTCCTATCACAATAGTTACATTTAGCCTTCACCTAACCATTATTTAAGTAATAAGGTAGATACAAACTATGTATGGAAGGGATAATTATTGAGACAGGGCAGAATTTCCCATTCCTAATTAGGGGTGTAAATGAGTCGAGCCTACTCGTGAGCTACTCGCTAAATACTTGAGCTCGATTCAAAGTAATTGAGATCAAGTTAAGTATTTGGTTAAGTTTAGTTTGAGCTTTGCAATACCTAACTATGTAAGGAAGGGATAATTATCGAGACAGGGCAGAATTTCCCATTCCTAATTAGGGGTGTAAATGAATCGAGCCTACTTGCGAGCTACTCGCTAAATACTTGAGCTCGATTCAAAGTAATTGAGTTCAAGTTAAGTATTTGGTTAAGCTTAGTTTGAGCTTTAAAATACCTAACTCAAGTGGCTTGTGAGCCCAATTGAGTTCATAATAAAATACTATTTTTGTATTTATAATATAAATAAACATTATTTTTAGATTAACTTATATAATATAAATAAATCAATTTATATGATTTTCATAACATATTTTATTTATAGAATTTATAATATTAATTTATCTATAATTTTTTAATATCTTTACTTTAAATATTTTAATATGCTTAATATTAATGTATTTATAATTTTTAAAAGTAATTTATTTGTTATCCATTGAGTCGAGCTAAGCTTAAGTAGTATGTGAGTATCGATTCGAGTCGAATTTGAGCCAAAAACATGAAACTCATTTGAGTTCAAGTCAAGTTTCAAAATTTGTGTTTTTGAGTTGAACTAAAACTTGAATAGCCTAATGCTCAGCTTGACTCGACTCAAATACACCCTTATTCACAATCCTCTTCCTATTAGTGCTAGGCCTAGAATATGGAATGAAGCATAAGCTAACAAGGCGGTTTTAGAAGTTAAGCTAGAGGCCTAATGGATTTCATCTCAAAAAAAAAAAAAATCAAAAGTCAATCCAACAGTTTTATAAGATAAGTCAAATTCCACATGTTTTTGCACCTTTTTTCATTATACCTAAGAATGAGGCTTGGTCCTCTTGACCCTTTCCCCTTCCTTCCATAACTCGCCTTAAGGGTGCCTATATCAATGATAAGTGCCTTTGTTCATTATTTGAGATAGTGAAGCACAAGGAGAACACGACAAGTGTTTAAGTGATTAGCATTATTGAAAGAGACGTTCAAAAATTGTAAAAAGAAAAATGTTATTTTTCGGTGGGGAGCAAGATTGAGCGATTAACAACAATTTATATTGATCAATTCAAAATGTTATTAACTGTGGCACGACAACTCATATTTTGTCACCAATTTCTATTAATCTACCACAAACTTTTCATGAAGAAACAACAATGATACCAAACACAACCAAAGTTTATTTTTCTTAGATTTGACTTTATGTTCATGAACAACTTGGAAACCTATTACATTGATGACTTCATTGAGTATTTGATTTTTTTGTGGGTTATTGGCTATGATGGAATTTTATATTCCAAGAAACTTTCTCAAAGGATTCCATCCATGTTGGGACTATGAGTAAGGGAAAGACATGTAGAGCTTTTCTATCACAATTTACCCACATCCATCAAAATTTGATGTTGAATTGGGGACTATTTTGGATTTGTAGGCCACTAACCACCAAATTAACATTCATTAAGAACTAAATTAACTAAAAAATAAAACAAAATATTTTAAAAAATTTCATAAATCCTTTTGGTTAATGGAAACTTAAACCACACTCCTACTATAAAATCAATTTACTACAAGATAGTCACATGGTCTAGGCAATGCCATTCACTTGTGATCAGTTAATGAAAGAAGAAACAACTCCTATAAAGAGAAATGACTACTTTTGCTTTTGTGCCTGGAGTTGAAGAGTTTCTTGTAATAGGGAAAATGAAAGTTGTTACATAGAAAAGTGACAAGGCATTCACTAAGTAGGAGAAAGAAGAAAAAATAAAGAATATGGCTTAGTTTATGTAAATGGCTAAAAAACACTTCACTTATGAGGACTTAGGTTATGTAGTTTTGGAAACTACAAGATATATTTAAGTAGTTTAGTAAGATCATAAGGCATATTAAGTAATTAAACATCACAAATATTACATATATAATATTTTATGTTATATGTCATATAATATGTATAAAATTTATTTTATGTATTATACAAGGTAACATATTATATATAATATGTATTATATACCTCATATTATAATACTAGCGGGCCTCGTGCTATGCATGGGAAAATCAAAATGATCAATATTTTCAATTTAATAATTGATTATGGAAAATAATTTTCTAAAAGTTACTAAAATTTTAAGGTAAGAATTTTCTAAAAATTATGAAGATTGATTAATATTTTCATATAATAATATGAATGATTAAAATTTTCAATTATAATAATATTAGTAATTATTAATATTTCCAATTTAATAATTTTCCAATTTAAGAAATATTAATATTTTCTAATTTAAAATTACCAAAAACCATTTTAAATTACCAAAACAGAAATTGGTAATTACCAAAAACCATTCTAATAAATTATTAAATTTGCTGTTGAATTATTGTTTGAAAATATAAAATAAATTGTTATTTAATTATTGAAACATTATTGTTTAACTAATGAAAGTTTAAAATATCAATAAACTATCAATTATTATTAATAAACAATAATTATTGAATTGAACAAATATTTTAGATATGAATTATTAATAAACAATAATTGTATTGGCCATGGAGTACACACATGAACAGTTCTCATCCCAACTCTATAGTGCCGATTGATCAGTTGTTTATACAATGCTAAGTTGAAATCCATTGCCAAGAATGCTAACTTGAAAAAAAAAAGTTAATTAAGAGGTAAGAATCACTTACCAAAAGACAAAAACCCAATCTATTAACCCATATATGTTCATCTTATTGACCCAAATATGGGTTGTGTCGTTTGCTCGACGGAGCAATGATAATAACATACTAGGATCTCTCCATTGACATTGATACGCATTGTTTCATAGTTAGTAATTGATTGAAACTTCATTTAATTATTAATTAATTATCAATAATTCATTTAAATATTAAAAAAAGATGTGAAAAACATGTGATAACAACCAATTAAGAGAGGCAATGATGGTGTGGTCTCTCTCCAAAATGTTGTTAAAAACCAAGTAGATTCTCTATAAAACATGCATTGATCAATTGGTTCCTTTAAGCAAATGAATTGGACCAAGGAGATGATCTTGATCTTTTGAACAATGTCCAAAACAAAGTAAAAAAGCCATTGCACATAAGATAAAATGAACGAAAACAGGGGTGGTTGATTGATGTACAAGGGAAAAATGCAAGAAGTTGGAAAGAAATGAGGGAGGAGGGAAAATATTTTGAGAAGTTCCCTATCAAGATATGTGTTGATTTATTCTATCCATAATAGGATGGTTTGTATACATTGGTGCTTTGTTTATATATAGATATAGATATATATACAGATAGATAGATAGATAGATAGGATGTTTTTTTTCTATCTAAATGAGGGACCTACCTTGCAATATGGCCTAACGAGAAGGTTGGGTAAGGTAAAAGGAAGAACGGGAGAGAGTTATTGAGAAAGATGGGAAGGGGTAAGGGATAAAGGAGAGAGAGTTTAAGGAAAAATGGGGAAAAAGGGGAATGGAAGAGGAGGGCACATATGATGTGGACCATTTTCTTATATATATATATATATATATACAGACACATACACAATATTTATATTATTATAAAATGGATATTTGCCTTTGGTTTTGGTTCATGTAAAGATAAATATGATTGTATAATATTCTTATATCTTTACCTCTGATTGCACACATATATAGCACATGCCCTTATATTAATAGCATAAAATAAAATATATCCATGTGCAAATTAATTTGAACGTACTTGGTTTGAACACAAAACCTATCACATCCCATATACCTACAATTTTTGGACCAGGATGGGCGGGTCTGAAAATGATCACCCCATGGTGCCTCACTAGTCACGAGAGATCATTTGTGCAAAAGATGGGTATCAAACTATCAATATTCTATGTGATTGTTTTGTCATGTAACCGTTCTATGGGACGCATGGTTTGTAATGTTGGACCGCCCAAATATGTGCTATTATGCCATTTTCTTGTAGCGGTAGCATTGTGACTTGTGAGAGCACATGCAACTCGTGAGGGCACTCAAAAAAGCATAAATGACGATGGTAGAAGAGAGCCCTACATACGTGGTACATTGCTCCTATTCTTTCTCTTCCTCTTTCTTTTTTTCTTCTTTGTTTTCTTTCTATTACCTTTCTTTTCTCAAGACCAGAGCGAGACTTAATGGCTACTACTACTGTCTCTTTGCTCTTAGCTACCATCCCTTCCCCCAATCCCCTTTTTAAATCCATAGCTATAGTGTCTTTGGTTGTAGGACCAGAGAAGTTTCTTTTTTTGGTAGGAAAGGTACATTCTAGAGTGTCTTATCTTCCTCCTCTTCTTCTTACCCTTCTCTGCTATTGCTATCTTTTTATTGATGTGTTGTGATTCATCCATGTTCCTTGTTTTCTATTTTCGGTTCTTGCATTCTAGTTTGCTATCCTACCTTGTTGTTATTAGGTATTGTAATGGTTGAAGTATAAAATTGGGGTTGTTTTTTCCCTAAAAAAATTTGCAATTTTGTTTTTGGGTTAGCATGAAGTTGTGAGCAACTTAAGTTTAGGGTCCGTTTGGTTTGTAGTTGGAATTGGAATAGGAATGGTCTATTCCCATAGTCTATTTGGTTTAGATAGGAATGAGAATGACAATAGGAATTGGAATTAGGATTGGCAATGGGTAGGGTACCCTACCCATTCTCAATCCCGCCTGTGTACCTTGATCCCATACCCGTCTATGTTTTTCTTACAAATTTCCAAATTCATCCCGTCCCAACCCATCCAACCAAAGCGCTATTTGAACCCACATTACTCAATGATTGCAGTGAAACTCTTAATACTACTTCAAGCCACTAAGCCATCTTGCCTTTTGTGTCATTTAATGAAATAAAATAATTTTTATCAACTTTCATGTTCCCAAACAAACATACATATTTATGGTTAACAATTCCAACTAAGAATTAAAAGAAATAATGTTTAAAAATAGCATTTTATAAATAAATGAAATAAATAATCTATCAAAACCAAATTTACATCAAAAGATGATTTTAAAACAAATAAATTTATAAAAACAAAATATTAACAATAGAATAATTGTCTTAGTACTTAAGATTTATAAATTTGTGCATGTATATATCTTACAATTTTTATATATTTTTATAATTATTAGTTAATATATTAATTTATATTTAATAACATTATATTTATCATTTACAAAAAAAAAATAAAAAAGTTTTGTTTACAAAATATTCAAGAATATAGTATTAAACTGAATCTATCAAATCCACTAATTTACATTTATATTAAAAAATGAATTTTAGTTTCAAAAAATTTATAGAAATACAAATTTTAATAATGAAATAATTATTTTAGTAGTTAAAAACTATAAATTTTCATAGGATATACATCCTAGAAATTTTAACAAATTTGATATATTTTGAGTAAAAAGTATATATTTTTATAAATTGTTAAATGATAATTTAATTTATATTTGACAAATTAATATTTGGTTAACCTTTTTGTTGATGTTAAAAGTAAAAATAATAAATCAAAAAATAATTGAAAATTTAATAAACAAGCTACTACCTGAAAGTATTGCTTGGATTGGACTTGAACTTAACCAGACGCCTGAAACTTGCAAATTAACCAATATAGGAATGTCATAGGACATAGGGGTCCTCTTGACTTCTACTTAATTAATTTTTCGTAATATGTTATATATTATATGGGTTTATAATCGGGTATCAGAAATGGGTATTCATGTTCAAATAAAACCAGGTATCGGATATCGGATACCTTAAGTCAAAACCCAAACCCATCCCAAACCCTATAGGGTTTTGATAAATGTGTCCTATTATGGTCGGGATGGGTCGAATACCCAAAAATTCCCACAAAATTGCCATCCCTAATAGGAATGAGATTTCATTCCCAAGGGAGGGGTACGGGGAATGGCCATTCCAACATGAATGGGAATGGGATTTCAATTTTGCCCAACCAAATAGTTGGAATCCAAATATCCAATTCCAATTCTAATTTGAGACCCCTATTCTTGTGAACCAAATGGGGCCTTAATGTTTTTTTATGGTAATTTCGTTGGGATGAGGTTTATGTCAAGGTTTTTAAAATCAAACTGGACAATGAACCGATTAGGGGATCCAATTCCTGGGTTGAATGGTCCGACCATTCTAATCGAACAAATGACATGTTTAGACAAAAAATCAAAAAATTTTTAAAAAATCGCCAAAATCATTGGATGGTTCAACCACCTGGGTCAACACGGTTTTTGACAAAATAACTGTTCTAGGGTAAAACAGAATCCGGTTTTACCGGTCCGACCGCCCGGTCCGGTCTGATTTTGAAAACCATGGTTTATGTATAATCCTTCTTGTTAATTTCAATTCTGCAATAAATTATGCTAGATTATAACCCCGTTTGCTTCGCAGGAATAAGGGTCCGGGAGTAGCAATCTCCATTTGAGGAATGGCCAATCCCGACCCACGTCGTAGGAATCGGAATCCCATTCTCGCATTTTAAAAGAACAAAATGAAAATGACATAAAAGCCCTCAAACCCTTCTCACTGCCCGATTCCAAATTTCCAACTTTCTAACCCTCTCCCTCATCTCTCGTCACTCTCTCCTTGCAGCTGAAGTTTGAAGAACGAATTTGGACTGAAGCTCCGGCAACGGCAAGGTAAGTCACTGTCAACTGTCGATTTTTCTCTCTCTCTTCTCATTTTCTTCTTCATCTTCTTCTTCCTCTCCTTCTCTATCTCACACTCTTTTTCATTCCTCCCGTCTTTCTATTGCAGACCCGACCAGACCACGGTGAGGTGTGTTTTATTCAGTTTTCGTTCTGGCAAAGGTATCTCTTATTTCCATTGCTGCTAGTCTTTTATCCTAAGTTGATGAAAAAGCCCTTAGATTTGATTTTAACCAATGATGATAAATATTATATTTGGTTGAAATTGAATCAACGTACGTATTAGATTTCATTTGTTGGTTGTTGGACTTGAAATTTTCTCCATTTGTACTTTCCATCTGAAAGAGGAGTGCTATTAGTTCGAAGTTGAAGAAGCTCTACCATTGATGAACAGTTTTTAGAGTTTCATGTGAAACAAAAGTCAGAAATCAAAAGCTGGTACAACTGGAAAGAGATTGATAGTTTGATAGTTATTGGTGGAGATTGACAGTTTGTTAATTATTGGGTAGATTACTTTACCCCTGAATATTTTGTTGTTTTTTGATAAATAAAATCATCTTCCATTATTTCAAAGATTGGTTACATGAAAATCCCCTTAGAGGTGCGAGGTGCAGCCTCTCCAAACAGCAAATACATAAACTACAACAGAGATTACATGAATGTTGATGCTAAACAAGAGTTAGAGTTGTGCTCAGAACAATAGCTGATCTCCCAACCCACTGTACTGTTATAGACATATTCCTTGTCAGCCATTTGAATTTCTTTAACTCATTTTTGTAGCCCCAAGTGACATTCTTTGGATTATTTAACCAATCCACCACCGTCTTAGAATCCCCTTCAATCAGAAGTTGCTCCATGCCCACTTCTTTTGCGAGAAGTATTCCTTGTATTGCAGCTAACAACTCTGCACGGATAGAGTTCCCAACACCTAAAGGGCCAGAGTAGAGTAAGACAACCTCTCCAGCCTCATTCCTTGGTACACCTCCCATCCCAGAGGGACTCGGGTTACCCTGGCTACTCCCATCAAAATTCAGCTTCAAAGAACCAAGAGGAGGGGGGACCTAGCTAGTCAATACCCTTACCTTGGAGGAGGAACGGCTTGCTACCAACATCCAATCCTTCCAACAATCAGTAAAAGAGAAATGGTTAAACAATTCTAGAGTCTTTAACCAATGTATTGACTTGTACATAATGCAGTCCTTTAAGGCTTGACTACTCATTCCTTTTTACTGGAAGGTCCTGGTATTCCTTTCTTCCCATACTGTCCATAACAATGCTGCTTGCGTGCACCTCCACATTTTCCTTCCTCTTTTATGGGGCTAAGAGAAAACAAAAGGGTTAAAGATTGTGCTTACTTCTGCTGGCATATCCCAACTACACCCAAACAAAGAAGAGTAGACAAACACTCAATTTTCTCATCCCTTAACCCTCTATGGAAACCAAAATCCCAAGACAACGCTGACAAATTTAAAATTGACGTAAGGAATTTTGAGATCACTTTTTTTTTATACAAAGAAATAGAGTACAAGGATGGAAAAATGGTCTTTTAGAGGGAGATCTCCAGCCCAAATGTCCTCCCAAAACCGAATAGAATTACCAGAACAAGCATCATACCTAACACAACTAAGGAACTACGGAAGAATTTTGTGAATTGCTTTCCATGGTGTAGCTAGGTTAGCACCAGTATCCCAACCACTCTCTGATCATCCATGAATACTCTTCACCACTTGGTGCCAGAGTCTATCTCTCTCCAAAGGCCATCTCCATAATCACTTCCCTAACAATGCTGAGTTATTTTTAAGCACATTCTCGAGCCCTAATCCTCCTTTCTCTTTGCTTCTACCCACAACCCCCAACTAATTAAGTGGTATTTTTTACTTTCTCCTGGTTCCCAAAGAAAATCTCTCATCAATTTTTTCAATTTCTTTGCTTTCTTAGACGGTATCCTAAAGACAGAGAGGTAAGTCATTCAATTGAGGTTGACTGTGTTATGGGCCCGAGAATAGGATCTCGTCACGGGTCGGTCCATGGGGAAAACCTCCTGTTTTCCCTTGTTCCTCTCTTTTCTTGAGGAACCTATTTTGGTGCCTTAATGGTGATTTGTTCAAGAGATCACCAACTCTCCTCATTCTTTTCTTGACTGAAATTTTCGATGCCTTTATTGAATAATATCAGCTCCTTAAATAGGAGATTACAAGAGATAAGAGTCCTACTTTTAGGAAGACTCCTTGCTAATTAGGAAGACTCCCTACTAATCTATCCTACTGAACTGATAAGATAAGATAAGACTGAACTGATAAGATAAGATAAGACTCCCTTAATCTATCCTACTGAACTGATAAGATAAGATAAGACTCCCTTAATCTATCCTACTGAACTGATAAGATAAGATAAGACTGAACTGATAAGATAAGATAAGACTGAACTGATAAGATAAGATAAGACTCCCTTAATCTATCCTACTGAACTAATAAGATAAGATAAGACTGAACTGATAAGATAAGATAAGACTCCCTTAATCTATCCTACTGAACTGATAAGATAAGATAAGACTGAACTGATAAGATAAGATAAGACTCCCTTAATCTATCCTACTGAACTGATAAGATAAGAACTGTATCTAGCTAGAATTAGATAAGATGAGAATCAGCAAATCTTGCTCCCTTTACTGCTGCTGCCGGCGGTGATATGTCTTCCCAATAAAAGCGTCCACATCAGACTGTTATCAAATGGCCCTTAAGTAAATGGACTACATTCAAGACAGAAAGACAATCATCCAACTATAGAATCCCTATTTTTCTTTTAGGAAAATATTTTCAAATATTTTTTTGTAATTCTAATGAAATATTAGAAAGATGGTTGGAATATTTCATATTGCCCCCTAGTAAAAATGGGAGATTTACCAAATCTCATTGGTATTGTAAATCATACTGATTGGAACTAAGATCTGCTATCTCTGTATCTCATTTCCTTGCATGAGCAGTTGCTATGAGAAAGACACCCCATTGGAGCTCTTAGGTACAAGCTTAGTACTGTTATCCTGTATTCTTGTTTGGGCATTTTCCCTTGCTTTGTAAGCATTGACATTTAGATAGCTTCTGCTTTGGAGCACACTAGTATCATGTTCAGCTTTCAATAAAATCTAGTTCTTGAGTAAAATATTTAAAAAAGTAAATGATCCAAGAAAAGACCAACCTAGTTCTTGCTTTGTAAGCTTTTGATCTTTAATAAAATCTAGTTATTGACTAAAATATTAAAAAAAAGTGAATGATCTAAGAAAAGACCAACCTGAAATAGTGAAACTGCCAGCTCCTTTTTGCCTTTTGGGAATTCAGATTTCAATACACAATGACCTAAAGATTTTTTTTTTTTTTTTTTTTTGTAAAAGGTAAGGTATTTTATTAAATCAAATAACAGTACAAAGGAGCCTAGGCCAGTAAAGGCTGCCTAGAGCCAAAGAATTATACCACATCAAGTGCCTTATTTGCTCAAGTAGAATTCCTTGAAAAATGTCCTGTCTCACGATGAAGGATAAAAGAGATGGTGATTGAACACAAAGTAGCTTAATTGCTAAAGAAGAACTCCTAAACCATTTTCACCTACCTGGTGTACGTTCAGTTCATGTGGAAGCTGTACATCCATTGGTGGATATGTTGGCCAATACCTGTACACAGTTACCAGACCAAAATTACAAATTTTTAGGAAACTGAACTTGCATAGCAGTGTTAACTTGCACTCTTAATGTGTTATACCAAGTTTACAAATACTAAATTGGAGAAAGCAAGACCTACCCAGTTGTTAAGACATGGACACTCATTTCGGCACCTGAAGAGAGTTTTGTCCTAGCTTGGGATGACTGCTTGAATGATTCATTTATCTCTTTTGATAATTCAATATCCTGCAAATGCATAGGACCATGTTATATTCAGTGGGAATCCATACAGATGATACAGAACTAGCTGCAAAATACCATTAAGATCTAGCAAGAATACTTGTCATCATCAATTAATTGCATCATGGAACTGATCGCAGAATCTAGGGAAATTACCTAAAAGGTTATTTTGGAAAAATACATTTTTTATAGGGTGAAGCCCTCTCAATTTTTTCCACCAAGGGATAAATAGTTCTGAATCATTGATTTACTGTTCAGTGCTGCTTTCTTCTTTGTACTCCATCCATTTAATTATTTTGTTCAACTACATCACTGTTCAATGCTGCTTCTATGCGTTGGACTTAGCACAAACATTGACAACATTATTCCAAACCCAAGACCAAAGAAATTATGATAGTAAATTCTGTAAAGAAGCCAAGCTTCATGAATTTCCATCTTTATTTATAAACAAAACAGTTGTGAATAGAAATAGAGTGGACCATTTCCATATTAATTAGGCCACTTACGGAGGATGGCTGAACCAGATCTGATTTTCATCAAGGTTTGGTAGGGAAGATATAGAGAGTGAATATTTCCATACTATGTGGTGGCATGGAGTGGATCACTTGATCATGTACTTGGCAGGGAGTGGGTACTTGATTGTGTACTTGCCAGTACTTCTGCATTTTTTGCAATTTTCTGGTATTTTCATGCACTAGTAATTAAGCACATGCGTTGCACGTGAGAAATTTTTCTTCATATTAATTACTTGAATTTTAGATATATCATAGTTAAGATAGAAATTGAAAATTTAAAAAAGTAACAATATGATTAAAAATAAACTTAAATATTTATTATTCAATTATGACATCATGCATTTTTTTGAAAAGTTGGATAATTGACTCACCATCTAGATAAGAAATAGCATTGTTTTTGGATTAGTTTTAAATTAGGGAAAATTATAGTCGGAGCCGACTGTACATTTAAAATTTGGTTACAAGTTGGTCCATAAACCAACAAAACTCTAACAAACGACTCTACATTTCAAGTTATAAAAATTCTTGCCATGTCACCAGAGGGTTATGTGGCTATTGCCAACATGGGACTCTTAATCGATATTGGACACAATAAAAAACTTGTACTGAAATTGCCCTTTAATGTTGGGTGATTGGAAAATAAAAAAGGGTTTTTAGTTTCTCTCTCTCTCTCTCTCAATCTCCCTCACACTCTTTCACTCACAACCATCTTTATCTGCTCAACGACTATGTGATTTGAAAATAAATAAAAATGGTTTTTGGTTTCTACATTTACGTTCTCTATATCAATTTCTCTCATTCTCTTTCTCTACCTATCGTTCTCCCTCAATCTTTCTCATTCTCTTTCTTGGTCAATCTCTCCTCCCTTAATTTCTACCGTTCTCCCTCAGTTTTTCTCCCTCTCCCTCTCTCGTTTTTTTATTTTCTTATTTTCTTACACACTTATATGGTATTAATCAGATCGTATAAAAGAACATGAGACCAGCTTGGTATGGTTAAAAAATTATTACACAAATTTGATAAAATTCACAAGAAACTCTTGGCTATGAAATTTACACCAATTGGAGAACAATAGAGATTGAGGGAGAAGGAGATTTTGACTGAGAGGGAGAGTGAAGGAGAAGAATGAGAAAGATTGAGGGAAAACAATAGAGAGAGAGAGAGAGTTTTTGATTTGGCTACAGACCATTGCAGAGAGAGTGGGAGTGACAGAGGGAGCAGGAGATTGAGAGATGACTATGTGAGTGAGAGAGAAGGGAGGGAGATCGAGAGATAGAGGGAGTGGGAGAGAAACTGAAAACCTATTTTCGGTATAGGTTTTCTGTTGTGTCCAATATGGAATAAGAGTCCCATGTTGGCAACAGTTACATAAGCCTTTGATGAAATGGTGGGGATTTTTATAATTTGAAATGTAGAGCCGGTTTGCAGAGTTTGGTTGGTTTCTGGACCAACCTGCAACCTAATTTTAAATGTACAACCGACTTTGACTTTAATTTTTCCCTTTAAATTATATATTTCATTTACACTATATAAAATATTTTTTACTTATCACACTTAATTTTTGTTTGTCTATGGTATCATTTTACTCAAACCACTAACCCACCATCTAAAAATAAAAATTGTTTGATTTTTAGGTTGACATTAAATTTTGTATTACATTTCCATCATTGATA